>CM019825.1:18513666-19070403 GCA_009763385.1 Coix lacryma-jobi var. lacryma-jobi | reverse complement strand
TACGAAGGACGCATTTTGCGTTGGAGACGAAGAGCAGCCCAAATATACGCCGCATATTCTAGCCAATGGCTCGCGCAACGCATACTCAGTACTGCAGAAAAACTTTTCTGAGGCGGATATTTTTTATTAACCAAGGCGGGCATTCCAACCGCCCAAAAAAATCTGCAACGTCTAGGATTCAAACCTAGGACCTCACGCGTTCATGTCTATATATAATACGTTAGTGTTTTATATCAATATTTCGTAATCTTATATTGAATATTTGAGCTACTAATGAACTCAAATAAAAAAAATTATAACTACAAAGTTTTAAATCTTATTAAGTACTACAACTTTGATATAAGATGTATCTCCATCAGAGATAGTTTGAAAAATTCAAAAAGTTGAGTCTCAAAATATGTGAATTTCAAACACATATTTGAGATTCTAGATGATTTTAAAATAAAAAGGGGCAATATAAAAAATGTAGCTTAGGTCGGCCACTACAATTTGGTATTAACTATATGAATATTTGAGATCGTTTAGGAATTTTAAATTTTAAAATCTATAACCTTCGAACATATTTTTGGGACTCTAAATAACTTCAAATTCAAAAAATTTCAACTACAAAGTTGTAGATTCTATTGAGAACTATAACTTTTGTATAGATCATGTCAACATATGAGATCGTTTGATAAGTTTAAATTTCAAATTTCAAAATCTGTGCACTTATAACCATATTTGGGACCCTAAACAGTTTCAATTCAAAAACTTTTCAACTACGGAGTTGTAGATCTCGTCGAGGGCTACAATTTTGATAAAGTTTGTCTTCATCCAAGTTCATATGAAAAAATTATAAATTATTTTCTGTTGTAGCCATTAACCGATGTCTGCCTCGGTTAATGGATTTACCGAGGCGGGCGCTTAAAACGGCCGTCTCGGAAAATAGTTGATTAATTGAGGAGGTTGTCTTAAGGTGACCGCCTCAGTTAATCAATTAACAGAGGCGGACACCGGATGCCCGCCTCAGTAAATAATTAATCGGAGGCGGACACCGGATGCCTGCCTTGGTAAATATTAACTGAGGCGGACATTGGACATCAGCCTCGGTTAATTCAAGACATTGTCTCGGAAAATTATTTGTGTAGTAGTGACTCCAGTCACGCATGCGCATGGGATCTTCTTTGCCATAGAAGTTATAAAAGACTAAAAATAGGTAGGTGACCCTTTTGCTACAAGGCAACTCATTTCATCCCATGGATCTCTTATTTGGATCGTATTTGTTGGAGATAGTGTGGTCCTGTCAACTTATTTTCTTTCACATAATACTTTTCACATAATACTATTGAAATAACCAAAAATAGTCGTGAATAAGTTTAAACAAACAAAGCCATTCAAAAGTCAGTGAATCTTGTGGTAACCAAAATTAGTCATGAATAAGTTTAAACAAAACAAAGCCAGTCAAAAATCAGTGAATCTTGTGGTTAAAAAAAAACACTATAGTGTTTTTACAACGAAAAAAAGAATTATATTACTCTCTCCACCTTAATAATCATATATATATAATTGCACTTGCAGAAACATATTAAAAAAAGTTGTGAAGATATTGGTAGAGTTAAATGCATAAGCAACCCATAAACTTGTCCAGGACTGTCACTTTGGCCCATGAACTTTGAAAACACATATCTACGTCCCTAACACGAGTATATAAAAGCTTTTTAGGGACGGTCAAAATCAATTTCAAAGGCGGTTTAAAAACCGCTACAATGACACCGATGTAAAAATAAGTCCCTAAAGTAATTTTTAGAATTCTCTTAGAAAACATTTAGAACTAATAAAATAAGAAAAACATATTTTAATGTAGCTCGAAAGGTCAAGAACCGACCATAGCTCATATTTTTTTTTCACTTGAATTTTCTATATGCCGACACCATAATTCAGACTCACAACTCTTTCTCGTGCGATTCACCCTCTACCACTCCGCCACATATTCACTTATGACTAGTTCTACGATACTATCTACTTGTACTAATATGTACGAATCTTATGATCAATATTTGAACTCAAAAACTATCTTAAATAAGAAAACTTTCAACTACAAACTTTTAGATCTCGTATAGTACTACGACTATCATATAGGATATTTTTCCATCAAGGGTCATTTAAAAAATAAAAACAAAATTCAAAATCTTAAACTTAATTTATATATTTGGAACTCTAAATAATCTCAAACAAAAAAAATATCAACTATAAATTTTTAGATCTCATTGAGCTCTGCAACTTTGATACAAATTTCATCTTCATATGACTTTATTTACAAAAAATAAAGATGTATTTGTGGCACAACTATTTTTAAAGACGATTAAAAATATTTTCAAAGACGATTGACTTAATAAAATCGTCTCTAAAAATCACTCAATTTTAGAGACGGTTGACATACGCAAACGTCCTTCCTTGAAAATCATATTTGCAAAAGCGATTTTCAAATCGCCTCTAAAAATAGAAACGTTTTTAGGGCTGTTTTCTTAGCGGAACCACCCCTAAAAGTTAATTTCAATAACGGTTGTATAGCTACAATATCTTCCGACTCCCTTAAAAAAAGGGAGATGTCTCAAAAAAAAACATATTTGTACTGATGAGTGATCGATATGATCTAAAAATGAACCTGCGGTGCACCATTTTACAAGTTAAGAATGTGTGGTGCACCATTTCTATGTAGATATATTCTGTCCTTTCAGTCTACCACCCAAAAAAAAAAAGATCTTGGATCTTGCCTTTGCCTCAACGACGACCAGAATATATATCTGCTGTATATATATTCTGCTGCATGATTAACCGCATCATTCAGCTAGAATAGGCGATGAGATAACGACCTGCGCGCGCGTGCATAGACTCCTCCATCCATCCACCGTATCATCACCTAGCTTCTTGTCGATGTATCACACACGGCGACTGCATGCTGAAGCGATCGATCGAAAAGACCAGCAGCGGCCGGTGCATGGTGATGGTGTGCGGCTGATGGCCGTGCCGTGCATGAGCGAGGAACCGGTCATCATGAGATGAGCCCCCCGGCGGCCTGATCGATGCACCATTATTAGATAGTGCCTCATATCATAGAGTGACACATGATGCGCGCATGATCGAGGCCTGAGCTCGCCGTGTTCACCGTTAGTTTATGCCTGATGCATATGCAGCATGGACGACGCCTTTATTTCCACCCACGCACGTACCTAATGCATGCTTTCTAAAAGCGAACAATTTATAAACATGGCATGCAATGCGCAAGCTAAGATCGCCTGCAGGATTTGCATACAGCTAGAGCTAGCTGTGGATACGACGATGCTATATATCCCGGCCTCGCTCATCATCTCAGGAGCGAGATTCTGTAAGCAGTTTGCCCTGATACGCTAGCTGCGCTGCTTTCTTCGGGATGCAATGCATGCTCTAATAAGCAATGAATAATAATGGTGTGTGTGTGGTGATGATGTGATTTGCTGGTTTCCTAGCTAGCTTCCTAGACTTCACATCTCTGGATTTGATCATGGACAACGCGTGCAAGCCGGCTTTAAGGGAAAGGAAAGCATATATACATAACATGGTCGTATCGTATCTGACCAACCAGATCAAACCTAAGATAACAGCGGGACCTGATTAGAATAACACCTGAGCAGATAACAGAAGCTTGTGATAAGGTTGATGAGACAGTGAGACTACAAGATACGTACCTCCGTTCCTAATTAACTATCACCGTTGGTGTTCGTGTCATAAATTTGACTTGATTTGTAGCAAATACATGCTCAGTGGCGGAGACAGTGAGACTACAATATGCATGCATGTGTGACATTAAGGCCCCGTCGTTTGGCAAAGTTGATTCTCTGTTGAATCCAGCATTAGCTCTGCCAAACATTTTTCAGAGAGAAGTGATTTTGATTGCGTGAAGTGATTCTCTAAAATAAACTAATAAGAGGTTGAAAGCTGAAAAAAGTAGTTTCTACTGATTTTGTGAAGTGATTCTCCATACTGATTTTAAGAGTTCATGCTAAAGAATTAAAGAGAATCACTTTCAACCACAAAATCACTTCTCTTAGAGAATCAACTTTATTTGACAGAGAATCAGAATGGAATGGAGCTCTAAAAAATTGACCCTAATTTGTAGCGGAGAACCTAAATACTTTATTAGCCACATCAGATATGGGATAATAAAGACGGCGGTATATCTTGTGTCTTCTTGAAGAGCTTCGCTTGTCCAGCAAGTTTTAGTTTGGTCTGTGTGTTTCTGCGTATATTTTCTTTCTTCCTTTTTTACTAGCGCTAGCATGGGCGAAAATGGGCAAAAGAAACCCCACCTGCAGGATCATGCTTTCCATTGGTCTTTATTTGTCCCCCAACAACATTAATTCATATATATTCACAGCTTCAAATGGTGCTGCAGCTACCTGCTTTCAATCACGAACCGCGTGTGTGTCGCGCGCGCGTGTGTGTGCGCATCTCATTCCATCTTTTGCTTTAATTTCCTTTCACCATTGTTTCAGGCTTTGAGCCTGTGAGGAACCTACCTATGTGAAGCCTTGCAGGGAGTGGCTACTGGCTAGAGCTAGAGCAGGCCGGATGAGCACTGACGACGCTGCACTCAGCGGATCCTGACTGGTGATGGATTCATTTTCTTTTATTCCCTCCATACAGAACAGAACAGACATCCCGTTTGCTTTTTCTCCCACTTCAGAAATAAAATTTTGGTCGGCCTCAGCGCATCGAGAGAAATTCTGGATTCTCGTCTTGCCATCATTTTCCTCATTGTGCTTTTATATCGTCGCTGCAGCCATGGAGTACATTACATGACATATATATTTACAGATTTCCTATTCCTTATTGAAGCAATGTTAGGCTATGAAACTTTTTTCTTTCTTCTATCAAGGGCCTATTTGGATCACAAACTTGATTATTATATAATATGGATTATGCTTAGAATTATTACAATAATTCATCATAGTGTTTGAGTCAATGGATAATACGATTGATTATGGTTCTTAAATTCTTATATCTTATCCTTTATAATTTGGCAAGTCGAACTTTCAACACTCATAATCCCCTATATAACATGGTGTCACCTAGATTATGGGATTAGAGCATCTCTAAGAGACTCTTTATATCTTTCCTAACTTGTAGGAATAGAGATTTTGATGAAAAAACATCCTCCAACAGTCTCTTCAATTGGATATCTAAATATAGATATTCTCTATTCTGTATTTCTCGCTAGCCAAAGATAGAGAGCGAGAATAGCTTTCTAGACTGCGCACAAGATATAGAAAAGTTGTTGGAGATTATAAAGATATAGAAAACGATTTTTACTCAAATGACTCTCTAAATGATGATTTAGAGAGTAGATTTTAGAAAAGCTCTTGGAGATGCTCTTGTGATAATCAAGAGTATATAGATTCTAATAATTCATTATATAATCGATCGTGTTTAGATCAAATTTGGTTATATAATCTGATTATTATAATCGGAAGGGTATCCGACACAGATTCTCGGTAAAGAGAGCCAATTAATCTGACATAGAGGAAACTTTTTCTCAAAAGAGATTAATCTGAAACGGAAGCTAGCCCATCTGAAGATGGGAGAAGATGTAAGCAGGATTAACTTCTTCGATCAATATTTACATCGGTTCACATCATTTAGTTTTCTGTTCTTTATAGTTCTTGAATTTAACATGATCTGAGCATTTTGAGCCCGGTCCAAGCCCGCTAGGTTTTGGCCCGCCCATAAACCTTACGGGACAGGACCTGAGCAGAGATCTTGCTGTCTAGAAAAAAAATTATCGGTCCGAACCCGACACGAGATGCTTATTTTAGTTGTTTTACACTATAAATTACGCGGGCGGCCCGCCTAGGCTCAGACCTGGCCCGAAAATAGCAGGCTCAACTCGCCCAGTGGATGCTAATGGACAAGATATTTTCGGCCCGACATAACCCGACTTTTTCGTTCCGGCCCAAACCAGGTCCGACCCGCAAAATGCTCAGGTCTAATCGGGTACCACTACCTCGGGTATATTTCACACAATACCACCGAACGCGCACGCGTACGTATACTCTGCAAATTCTAGATGAAATCCAGAAAAAGTGCGAACACCAGGTTTGAACCTGGTGGTGGGGTAGCGTCCCACTGGACTGACTTGCTACTGGACCAAAGTCTCATTCGCTATATTTAACATGATTTTTAACCTTATATCTATGGTTCACACCAGAACCACTACTTTACAGTATAACGCTTTTTCTCCACGAGAACCCTTATCATGGTAGTCCTTTCTCAATTAGTTGAATGCTTTCTACAAATCTGTTATCTGTCACCAACCCAAAAAACAGATCAATGCAGATTCTTCCACATTATATATTAAAAAACTGAATTACGACACTACTTAAGGTCTTTGCATATCTTTTTTCTTTGTACAAACTACCAGATACGCATATCGCCTTTGATGATGCATTTGTTATATATATAGACACACACACATAAAGCTAGCTTGTGCGTCGCCCACCAATGATTGGGCAATAACAAGAACCAAAAAGTGGTACTTCCTCCGTATAGAACATCGACATGATCTCAAAAGTATAACTTTGACTCTCTTTATACTAAAAAAATATTTTCAAAAAAATGATATGTAAATATTTTATGGAAGTATTTTTTAAGACAAATCTATTTATATGGTTTTTATATCTTCACACTCAATAACTAAAAAATTATTCATGATTTATATTCATAATGTTGACCAAAATTATGTCCAAAACATTATTATTTCCTATATAAAGAGAGTACTCCGTACTACTATATAATTCGGAGGAACCTCTGCCACTTGTACTCTCCAAATCTCGGACGAAATAATGGTAGGCTTGGGAAAGTTTGTGCCCTTTCCTTCTACGGACTACAATATCCGCTCCGTATGACACTTATTTCCTAAAACGGGTTATAATAATCCAGTACTTGATTCTCCAAGGGGTTTAAATAATCCAAAGGATCCGCCGCTACATTTGAACTCCGACCTTTTTCTCTGAGGACATGATGAGCACATGATATGTTGCTTTTTCAAAAAAAAAATGAATGTGGCTCCATGCATGATGTCAGGCTAACTCAGGGCACAAATCAGAATATGTTTAAATAAAAGATGTTTGAAGATTGACAAAATACACGGTGAAAGCCACATATTAGATGGATGTTTGCCTTATAGTGCGCATGTACCTGAAATTTGTCATTTTTGTATAGATGTTTCTAGTTTGAGTTTGTATCTCAACCTTTGCACATAAGTACATATTTATATGCACTATTGTCGGTGTTTCGTACCCGGGGGTATCACACCAACAAGTAATATGATCGCGTGCTTCTCTTCCTGGATGGTGATGCAAGGGGACACAAGGATTTATCCTGGTTCGGGCAAAGAAGGCCCTACGTCCAGCGGGGGGGATGTTCTTGTATTACTTGCACCTAAGTGCTTGTACAGGGGAAAATACAAGCTCAGTGAGCGTGGACCGGAGCCCAGACTTGTGTTTGTGCGTGGACTCGTGTCTTTTCTGTCGTCCTGAATGAGGGCCCTAGCGTCCCCTTTATAGAGCAAGGGGTGGCCAGGGTTACAAAAAGTATTACAGGTGTCCGGGCGCATGGTGTCCCATACGGAGAAGGGTAGGGACTCTGTCTTGTCGGGGCCACTGGAGCCGACGTGATCATCGCTGTTGAGGCGTCCTTGAGTCGTGGCTTCCATCCCGGGCGCGGACGTGGGGGACGCGACAAGGCGGGAGCCGTACAGCACCCATCCCGGAACGTACAGTACGCGGTGAGGTCCCTCCGGGTCTTGGGGTACCTGTCCTTAAATAGCACGAAAGTAGTTAGGGCTCGAAGGGCGCGGAGCCGGCTTCGAGGTGGTGCCACGGGGCCCGAGGGGTGCGGAGCCGGCCTCGAGGGTTACAGTGCAGGGCTCGAGGGGCGCGTAGCCGGCCTCGAGGGTTACAGTGCCCGACGTGGCCGAACAGTGCTGCACTGGTGCCCTTTTGCCCATGCTTGTGGTGAAAACGTGACTTGACCTTTACACCGGGTCACTGTGGTACATGCCGTGCGCTAGTGGACGTGACCGGAGTAGGTGAAGGCATTAAATGCGTGGTATGGGCTGGTACAGCTGACTGTACAGCTCGAGGTCCGTGCGTTAAGGCTCGAGGTGTGGAGGCGCGCTTGCCCGAGGTTTGGAGGGCTCGAGCGAGACGGAGATAGAGCGTTCGCCCGAGGCCTCGCTGGGAGGGCTCGGGCGAGACGGAGACGGAGCGTTCGCCCGAGGCCTCGCTGGGAGGGCTCGGGCGAGACGGAGGTAGGGCGTTCGCCCGAGGCCTCGCCGGGAGGGCTCGGGCGAGACGGAGACGGAGCGTTCGCCCGAGGCCTCGCTGGGAGGGCTCGGGCGAGACGGAGATAGAGCGCTCGCCCGAGGCCTCGCTGGGAGGGCTCGGGCGAGACGGAGATAGGGCGTTCGCCGAGGCCTCGCCGGGAGGGCTCGGGCGAGACGGAGACGGAGTGCTCGGGTGTTTGCGTTGATTGATTGGGGGTACCCTTTTTTCGTACCACCGACAGTAGCCCCGAGCCCTTGTTTGAGTGCTTGCACTCGAGCAGGGGTTCCAGGTCGGGATCTCGATGGGTAGCTGACTGGTCTCGAGGATCTTGTCGATTGGACTCCGTGGGTGTCGTGCGAGCGACACCCGCGGGTGTAGCCCCCGAGGCCACGGGGGAGTGGCTAGAACTCCCTCGTGGGCTTTCCGAAGAATCCTCCGTCGTTTGGGAGCCTTCTTCCCAGTGGGTGCGCCTTTCTAGGCGGATATCGTCAGAGAGCGGAGATCACGGCGCCTGTGTGTACCTGTCAACAGGCTCGAAATGTGGTTGGTAATAATGTTTAAATGTTCGAAGCCACCTTTCCTTTGTCGTGGGGGACTCCGTCCGAGGCTTGGCTCGGAGGGCTCGGACGAGATGGAGAGCAAGCGCTCGTCCTGGGCTGGTCTCGAGGGCTCGGGCGAGAAGGAGGTCGAGCGTTCCCCGAGGCCTGAAAATCCCATGTTCAGACAAAGAAAAAGATTAGTCGTAACTGTTCGAGTTTTTAGACCCTCTTTCGTCGAGGGGTGCCAGGCTGAACCGACTGGCCGGCTCCTCGAGCTGTCCGGCATGCCGACTGCCCTGGCTTGTCATCCCGCGAGTCCTTTCGATCGGATGCGAGGTGGGATGCCTCGTACTACCCCGAGTGGGCGAGTATCGAGGTTCCCGGTGAGCTAGTAACGGGGAATCCAAGTGAGAGCTCGTGCCCCGTTCGTTAGGGTCGACTGTGGCCCGGAGGCGGTCTCATATAGCATGGGGGCTCGGTCTGCAGGAGTGCCGGGTCCATTCGATAGGACCCGGTGGCTCGATGCCTCCCTCCGAGGGGATCTCACTGCACGTCGAGCTCCCTGCCTTGGATACACGTGAGAGGCCTCGAGGGTTCGGCCCTCGAGTAATGCCGCGAGTGGCGCCCCTTGGTGTCCCTGACTCGGGTGCTCGAAGCCGGCTGTCGAACCCTTTTCGAGGGCCAGCCTTCGCTGCTTCGAGACTTAGGGCCGGGGCCCGTTTTTACCTTTTGTGAAGAAGCCTCCGTCGTCTGGAATTCTTCTGCCCGTTGGGCGCGCCTTTTTAGGCGGAAACTGTTGGGGAGAGCGACGGGCGCGAAGCCGGAACGGCGGTCGTGGCGGGCCCGGGTAGTGGAGCGAATGGAGAGGTAACGCGTGTGACCTGCACCCGGCTCGAGACGCGGTTAGGTAGGCGCATTGAATGCATTCTGTTACCTTTTTACGTCGTGGGAGATCCCGTCCCTTTGGATTTCTCCCTATAAATATCGAAAAGAGGGGAAAGAGAACCCTTTACTTTGCCTTTGCCTTCGCCGCCGCTGCTGCCTTAACGCGCCCTCTCCTTCGAGCGAGCCGCCGCCCGTCGCTGCTCGGATCCGCGCCGCGCCACCGTCATGGCCGCCCAGACACAGATATCGCCGGCCGAGGACTGGAGCCCGTCGAAGGTGACGCAGAGTGAGATGGACTCGCTGGTGGCCCAGGGGCTCTTGCGCCCCAATCCGGAGGAGGGGCCCGCATGGTGGGTCATCCCGTCGGCGGAGCACCGGGAGCCGCACCCGCCGGAGGGGTATGTGGTGAGCTTCACGCGCTACCACCGCATGGGGCTCGGCGTCCCTCCGAGCCGCTTCCTGCGAGGGCTGACCCACCATTTCGAGGTGGAGCTTCAACACTTCTCCCCCAACTCCATCTCGCACGCCGCCATATTCGCCGCGGTGTGCGAGGGGTACCTGAAGATGGAGCCGCACTGGGAGATGTTCGTCCATCTCTTCCGGGGGCGAGCTCTTCATCAAGTCCCTGAAGCCCAGCGGGAGGCGGCTCGTGCGTATGGGCTCCCTTGCCATCACTGCGAGGGCGGGGACCTCGTCGGCCAATGTCCCCCGCGAGTACCTACGGTACAAGCTTTCCTCCAACCAGGCCGGGTGGGACGACCATTGGTTCTACCTTCGGAACGAAGGTGGCCTCCTCCCGCAGTACACCGGCCGGCGGGTCCTCACTCAACGCCCGGAGAAGTGGACCTGGGGTGTTGCGGCGGACAGGCAACGCCACCTGGTCCCGTTGATGGAGATGATGAAGACGCTGGTGGATGAGAAGAAGCTGACCGTGCAAGCGGTCATTTGGGCGTTCCACCAGCGAAGAGTCCTTCCGCTGGCGGACCGCCCCCTCTTATGCACGAGATGGGCCCGCAGGCTCAGCTCGAGGCGCTCAACCGTTCGAGGATGGCCGAAGAGAGGCTGTCCCGGAACGAGGGCGTCTCCCGGGTGTCGATTACGATCCAGGGGACGTTCACCCTGAACTCTCCCACCTGGTTGCGATGGCGCCCGACGAGGGGTGTCTCGACCTGGTAAGCTTCCCTCGAGTCGAGCTATCTCGAACCTCCTCCCCCTTCTTCCCCTTCGATCCGTTTGCATCCGTCTTGTGGTTTGTCTCCTCATGCTTCTCCTTTCTTCAGGGGGCGTTTACTTGTCGCGCGTCGAGGCCCCCGGTGAGGGAAGACGCCGCGGATGCTCAGGTGAGGCGCCTCTCTGCTCAAAAGGACAAGGAGAGCAAGGATGCAAAAAAGAAGAAAGAGAAAGATATAAAAACTTGCGTCGCTTAGCTCGGGAGCAGAGACTGGCGAGGGCCCGTCGCAACCGTCAGCCTGGGGACGGGTCCCCCGAGCTGAGCTCCTCAAGCTCGGAGGAGGAGAGTAGTGACGAGGAGGGGGACGACGACGAGGGATGGATGCGCGATGTGCGCGCGGGGCTCTTCGATGGCAGGGCTGACCTCTCTGTGCAGGGGGGTACGTTGGAGGTTCCGCCGACAAAAGCGGCACGCGGGACGCAGCCGCGGAAGGCGGCGCCGATCCCTGCCTCGTCGGGGGCCCGAGGTCCGTCGAGCTCCGCGCCGGACGTGCCCCCAGTCGCAAGGAAGCCCGGACCCGGAGCGCCTCCGCCACTGCGCCACGGAGGCCGCCCCCGCGTCAGCCCAGACGGGGGGTCTCGAGAGGGGCGGGCCTCGAGAGGCGGCCGACAGGTCGAGAAGGGTTCGGGGCCCGACCCCCGCGAGCCGTCAAGGGCGCCGTCAAGCCCGCGGAGGAGTGGGCGCCAAAGAAGGGGCGTCGAGCCCGCGCCATCATGAGCGTCGGGGAGGGAGCCCCCGAGCATCTCGTGACCAGGGGCGCGAGCGTCCCGGAGTTCATCGCCGCACCGCCACCGGGACGCGGAGGCGGACGCGGGAGGGCGCGACCACCAGCGCGGGCGTCGGAGCAGGTCCCGGAGCCCGCGTCGGAGCGAGCGCCATGACATCAGCGCGAGGGTGGTGCGGTCGCCCTCCGCGATGTGGGGCGGAAGGAGAGCTCACCCTCGAGGTCGAGCCATGGCAGGCGTCGGGAGACCTCCCCCCATCCCAGCCCTGCGGAGACGGCCCAGGCGCAGGGCTCGAGCCGTGGGGTGGGCTCGCAGCCCCCGAGTGGGTCCGGAGACTCCGGGAAGAAGCCCAGCCGCCGCTTCGGGTGAGTAGTTTCCTTGGACCTCGTCGGTAGTGAAGGCTTACTTTTTACTTTTTGATGACAAATACGTATCTCTGTTTTCTCAGGGGGAAGCGCTCCTATCAGGAGGTGGACCTCGCCCTCGTCCAAGAGGGCCAAGCCCTCGTGGCCCATCGAGGCACAAGGCATCTCGAGGTATGGCTCCTTCCTCCGCTAGGAAGCCGTTGGCTGAGAAGCTCGAGCTGCCATGGCTCGAGGGGCCGACTGGTCGTCGCGAATTTTGGTGAGGCCGTCGCCATCGACCACAGGGGTCGAGGCATCCTTCCTGATTCTGACACCGCTGTTATCTCATACTGCAGGGGCCTCCGCTCACGGATCGAGCCAGCCTCCACCGCGTCGACTGAGGCGCTGCATCTCCCCCTCCCGACGGCGACGCCAACTGGGAGCGGCGCCTTTCCCCTACCACGACGTCTGTTTCGGGGGAAGTGCCCGGGGCGAGCATGGCCCCGCCGGTGTCGGGGCTGAGGAGACCGCCCCTCGAGGCCCCGAGCAACACGAGCCGGGCTGCGGAGGAGGGAAAGGGGGGAGGGGTGTCGGCGGAGAAGGAGCCGACAGTGGAGGACCTTCTGAACGAGCTGGAGCAGGGCCGCTCCTCGCCGCGGGCTCGATGACGGTGGAGGCGCCGTCGTGACGGCTAGCGCCGACGAGGCGCCGGAGGGCCCGGCAGGGAAGAGGGCCAGGGTCGAGCTTCCATCGACCGATCCGCAACAGGAGCGCCGGCGGAGGGACAGAGGGAGCCGGGGCCCGTACGTCGAGCGGCGGGTCGCTGTCGGGGCAGCTCGAGGCGGAGGAGGGTCTGCCCGACATCGAGCTCGACCGACCGATTTGGCCGTTTCCCGTCCCACTGAGCCCGCCCCTTGCCGTGGTCCCGTCGAGCAGCCGGCCCAGCGGGGGCATCGCGCGAGGTGCGGTCTCTTCCGGGAGGTGGCCGCCTTATGGCGGAGGCGGAGCGGTCCTGCTCCGAGGAGGCGAGCCGATCCGCACAGGTGTCAGCCGCCTCGAGCGGGCCGAGGCGGAGCTTCGAGATCTCCGCGCGGAGCTGAGCCGGAACCCCAGATGGCGAGCCGGCTTAACGAGGCGGAGGCGGAGGTCAGGCGGCTCGAGGTGAGGTCGCCCGATCCAGGGAGGAGGCCGCCCTCTCGAAGCGTCGAGGAAGGAGGCCGGGACGCTCGAAGCGAGGCCACCTCCGCCCGGGCTGAAGCCGAGGCGGCGAAGCAGGAGGCCTGACGCCCGTGGCGAGGCCGCCGCCGCCCGGACCGAGCGGAGGCGGCCAGAAAAGAGGCGAAGACGCCGCGAGTGGCGCCGCCACCGCCCGAGCTGCCGAGGGGGCGGCGCGGGAGGAGGTGATCCGCAAGGATCTGGCCCTGGCGGAGACGGGCCGGCTGATCGAGGGCTTAGGTCCGAGAAGCTCCTTGCGCTGGCCGAGAAGCGCAGGCTGGAGCAGCGTGCCGAGGGCCTGACCAACGACCTCGCCGCACTGGGGCAACACTGCGACGGTGAGGCTAGCATCTGTTTTTGTTTGGGTCTTGAAGTTTTTCGTTATGCGCCGTCGTCTCACTCTTCTTGTTTATTGCGCAGGGGTCGAGAAGACGGTCGAGGAGCTCGCGAGACGAACCAGGCTCTCTTGGACCAACTCCAAGACGAGACGATGGTGGCGGAGCGGGCTCGCACCTCCCTCGACCGGCTCGTCCCATGTGGGGTGCTCCTGCGGTATCTGCGGCAGAGGGCGCGATGGCTCGAGGGCGACGCCTTGGTCGACGCCTTATGCTTCTTCGACGCAGCCGCTCGGGACCGCGTCCGGCAAGCTCTCCATCACGGTGTCAAGCAGACACTCGCGGTTGTTCGTTCGGTTTCCGCTTCCCGGTCCATGTTGTCGCGAATGGCTTCATCGAGATCGAGGGGAAGGATGAGGAATGGAACAACCGCCGAGTTGACAAAATTTTGGAGAAGATGGAGAGGCCGGGGGCGTCGCTTGCGAAGATCTTCGAGGAGGACGTGATGCCTCCTGACGCCAGCAGCGGGTCGGGAGCCCTCCTCCCTCGAGCTCGGGCGTCGAGGTCGAGGCTGCCCCTGCGGACCTTGGGGAGGAGTACCGCACCGACGAGGATTGAGGCCTGCGAGCCAAATTGGGCGTCGAGGCCCTTGTAAGAATTTTGTGAGATAAACGAGGATAAGTCGAGATCCGAATGTATACGTGATTCGTTTATGGAAAGAGTTGTTTTCTTTTCAAATGCGTTTGACCGCTTCTCTTTGTCGCAAGCTCGAGTTTCTGCTAACTTAGTCTGTGTTCCTTTGATACGTCGCGAGCCCCTCGAGGGGAGGTGTAGGTAGGGACCGTAGCCCGGGGGCGTAGGCGGCGTCTACGTCGACGCCTCCACCCCCGGAGGCTCGAGGTACTTAGGATTTAGACGTTGCTAGTTCACTCGAGGCGTGAGTCGAGACGAGGGTCAAATTTTTGAAAAGAAAACACGCGTTTTTTCCGGAGTCTGGGGGTTTTACCCCTTGTCAGCCCCCGAGGGAGGCTCGACCCTGAGCTAGGCAGGGTCGAGGCTACCTTAAGATGTGAAGCAACATGAACGATAAAGCACGAGTTTGTTCATTCATGTTGACATGTTTGTACAAAGTGATAAAATGAACGAGGCCTCGAGGCCTTTAAGGGTAGAAGCGACGTAGCTGAGATATGTTCCATGCGTTCGCCAGGATCCTGCCTTGGTCGTCGTAGAGCTTGTACGTGCCTGGCTTGAGCACTTCGGCCACGGTGTATGGGCCTTCCCACGGAGGGTGAGTTTATGGCGCCCTCGATTATCTTGCAGCCGTCGAAGCACGAGGTCCCCACCGCCAGGTCCCTTTTGCGCACGTGCCTGTCGTGGTAGCATCGAAGTGTTTGCTGGTAGCGTGCAGAGTTGATGAGCGCCACGTCTCGGGCTCCTCGAGCTGGTCCTTGGCGTTGGCGAGCCTTTCGTCGCTGGTTTGCTCGTTGTAGGCTCGAAGTCGAGGTGAGCCGTACTCGAGGTCCGTGGGTAAGACGGCCTCGGCGCCGTAGGTTAGGAAAAACGGAGTGAACCCGGTGGCTCGACTCGGCGTAGTCCTGAGGCCCACAGCACCGAGGGGAGCTCCGTAGCCCACCCTTTCCGAAGTCTTTGAGGGTCTTGAACAGCCTTGGTTTAGCCATGGAGTATCATGCCGTTGGCACGCTCGACCTGTCCATTGCATTGGGGGTAGGCGACCGAGGCCCAGGTCACGCGAATGTTGTTGTCATCGCAGAAGTTAGTGAACTTTTGCCCGTGAATTGGGTGCCGTTGTCGGTGATGATGACATTAGGCACCCCAAACGGTACATAATGTTGGCGATGAACTCGACAGCCCTCTCGGAGGTGGGCTCTCCTATCGGTTTAGCCTCGATCCACTTGGTGAACTTGTCGACGGCCACGAGCATGTGTGTGTATCCTCCACTTGTCCTTCTGAGGGGACCCACGAGGTCGAGCCCCCATACGGCAAATGGCCAAGTGATTGGGATCATTTGCAGGGCGTGTGCGGGCTGGTGCGTTTGCTTGGCGTAGAATTGACATCCGTGGCACGCTTGGACCAAACGCTTGGCGTCCCCAATGGCGGTCGGCCAATAGAAGCCTTGGCGGAAGGCGTTCCCAACCAGGGTCCTCGGCGCTGCGTGGTGGCCGCAAGCCCCCGAGTGCATATCGTCGAGGAGCTTGCGCCCTTCCTCGAGTGGGATGCATCGTTGAAGGATCCCGGTCGGGCTTCGTCGGTACAGCTCCGCTCGTTGCCGTAGATGACGTAGGTCTTGGCCCTCCGGCGACGCGTCGGGCCTCCGTCTTGTCTTCTGGTAGTTCGCCTTGTGCCAGGTAGTCGAGGTAGGGCGTCCGCCAGTCAAGGGCCGTGACGACGGGGAGGCGTGTGTGTCGACTGCATCGCTTCTGCGGACGTCGAGGGGTCCTTCTCGAGGAGTGGCGTCGAATCTCGAGCCCCGTGCTGCTCGAGGGGCGGCGTCGAGGTCCCAGCCCCTGGGTCATCTCGACGGATGGCTCGAAGACGTCCCTCGAGAAGACGTCTGGCGGTACCGTGCTGCGCGTGGACGCCAATTTTGCCAGCTCGTCTGCGGCTTCGTTGTATTTCCGAGCTACGTGGTTGAGCTCGAGGCCGTAAAACTTGTCTTCTTCTAGCTTGCGCACCTCCCCGCAGTACGCCTCCATCTTGGGGTCGATGCAGCTTGAGGCCTTCATAACCTGGTTGACGACGAGCTGCGAGTCTCCTCGGGCGTCGAGGCGTCGGACCCCGAGCTCGAGGGCGATGCGCAGCCCATTGACGAGGGCCTCGTACTCGGCGACGTTGTTGGAGGCGGGGAAGTGCAGGCGTAGCAGGTAGCGCATGTGTACTCCGAGGGGCGAGATGAAGAGCAGGCCTGCTCCTGCCCCCGTCTTCGTGAGGGATCCATCGAAGTACATGGTCCAGAGCTCGGCTTGAATCTGTGCCGGCGGGAGCTGAGTGTCGGTCCACTCAGCAACGAAGTCTGCCAACGCTTGCGACTTGATGGCCTTTCGCGGGGCATAGGTGATGGTTCCCCCATTAGCTCGGCGGACCACTTGGCGACGCGTCCCGTGGCCTCCCGATTGTTGACGATCTCTCCGAGGGGGAAGGAGGACACCACTGTACGGGATGAGCGAGGAAGTAGTGCTGGAGCTTGCGCCTCGTGACGATGATGCCGTAGAGCAGCTTCTGGATGTGCGGGTACCGGACCCTGGCCTCGGAGAGCACCTCACTGGTGAAGTACACTGGCCGTTTGGACTGGCAATGCATGACCCTCCTCGTACCTTCGACGACTATGACCGCGCTGACCACCTGAGTGGTTGCGGCCACATAGAGGAGGAGTGGTTCGGGGGATCACCGTCCTGGGCTGGTTGCGGAGGCACGAGAATTGGCGCAGAAGTCAGCAATCCCTTCAACTTGGTCAAGGCTTCCTCGGCTTCGGCGGTCCACGCAAAGTGTTCCGTCTTTTGAGTAGACGGTACAGGGGTAGTGCTTTTTCTCCCAGCCTCGAGATGAACCTGCTGAGAGCGGCTAGGCAGCCTGTTACTTTTTGCACACCCTTGAGGTCATGAATCGGGCCATCCTCGTGATTGCTGAGATTTTTTCAGGGTTTGCCTCGATCCCCCGTGAGACGACGTAGCCAAGTAGCATGCCTCGAGGCACACCAAAGACACACTTCTCGGGGTTGAGCTTCACATTCTTGGCCCGGAGGCACTCGAACGTGGTCTCGAGGTCACTGATGAGGTTCCCGACTTTCTTAGTTTTAACCACAATGTCATCGACGTAGGCCTCGACGGTTTTGCCTATGTGCTCGCCAAAGATGTGCTGCATACATCGTTGGTATGTTGCCCCGGCGTTTCGAAGGCCGAAGGGCATCGTAACATAGCAGTACATACCAAATGGCGTGATAAAAGAGGTCGCGAGCTCATCGGATTTTCTCATTCTAATTTGGTGGTAGCCGGAATACGCATCAAGGAACGAAAGTACTTCGCACCCAGCAGTGGAATCGACGATCTGGTCAATTCTAGGTAAAGGGAATGGAACTTTTGGACATGCTTTATTCAGACCAGTGTAATCTACACACATCCGCATTTTTCCATTCTTTTTCCTAACTAGTACAGGATTAGCTAGCCACTCTGGGTAAAATACCTCCTTGATGAATCCCCGCCGCAAAGCTTGTGCACCTCTTCGCCGATGATCCTGCGCTTTTCCTCGTCGAAGCGGCGTAGGCGTGCTTTCACCGGTCTGGACCCGGCCTGGATCTCCAAGGCGTGCTCGGCGACTTCCCTCGGTATGCCCGCATGTCCGAGGGGTTCCACGCAAACATGTCGATGTTTGCGCGGAGAAAGTCGACGAGCACTGCTTCCTATTTGGGCTCGAGGCTGGTGCTGACGGTCAGCGTCTTGCCATTGGCTGAGGTCGGGTCGACGGGTATTTGCTTGGTGTGCTCGGCTGGCTCGAAGGTGCCGGCGTGACGCTTTGCTTCTGGGGCCCCCTCGGTGGCCAGAGCTGCCAAGGCCTCGAGCGAGTCGAGGTGGACGTTGGCCCCCCCGCTCTACGCACTCCACGTCGCAGTGGTATGCGTGCTCGTAGGAGGTGTCAACGGTGATGACTCCTTTCGGCCCCGGCATCTTGAGCTTCAAGTACGTGTAGTTAGGAATCGCCATGAACTTGGCGTAGCCTGGCCGGCCGATGATGGCGTGGTAGGTCCCTTGGAAGCCGACCACCTCGAAGGTGAGCGTTTCCTGTCGGAAGTTTGCCGCGTGCCGAAGCAGACCGGCAGGTCGATGCGCCCGAGGGGATGGGCCTTCTTTCCTGGCACACTCCGTGGAACCCCCCGACACTGGGTCGGAGCTGTCCTTCTGAAATCCCCAGGAGGTCGAGGGTCTCGAGGTATATGATGTTGAGGCTCGAGCCCCCATCCATCAACACCTTGGAGAACCGAACGTCGACTATGACGGGGTCGACGACGAGGGGGTAAGCCCCCGGGTTTATGACCTGGTCCGGATGGTCGTCACGGTCGAACGTGATTGGCGCATCGGACCAGTCAAGATACCGGGGGGCGTCGTGGCCAAGCGAAAAGATTTCCCGGCGCTCCTTCTTTCTTTCTCGAGCTGAGAGCCGACGGTCGGCCCCCGTAGATCATGTAGCAGTCGCGCACCGGGGGAAGTCGCCATCTGCGTTTCTGCCGCCGCGTCGATCAGTATCCTTTCCCTTAGGCGCGTCCTCCTTCTTGTCGCCGAGCTTGGAGTAGTAGCCCTTCAACAGTCGGCAGTCTTTCAACTTGTGGTTTACGGGGCCCGGTGATAGGTACAGGGATCCTCGAGCATTTGGTCGAAAACAGCCCATCGGGGGGGCCTCGAGGCTTCTTGGGCTCGAGGGCGCCTGCGAGCACTCTTTGTCGTCGTCGTCATCGGTGCCACGCTTCGCCTTCTGGCCCTTGCGTTGTTTTTCTTCCTTTTGTTGCCGTCGTTGTTGTCGTTCTTGGCGTCGTTGCCCTTGCTGGGGCCCTCCGGGCGATCACCGCCTTGCCTTTGTCCGTGGCACGGCCAAAGAAGGCCCCACCGCTTCGTCGCCCGAAGCAAAGCTTGTGACGCGATCCATCAGGTCCTCGACCGTCCCGGGACGGTAGCGTCCTAGCTCATGAACAAGCTTTTGGCATGTTGTGCCTGCGAGGAATGCTGAGATGACGTCCTCGTCAGGCACGTGGGGGAGCTCGAGGCGCTGCTTCGAGAACGTCGAGCGAAAGTCGCGGAGGGGCTCGTCCGCCGCCTGCCTGCAACGCCGTAGGTCCCAGGGTTGCCTGGGCGTACGCAGGTCCCCTTAAAATTCCGTCGAAGACCCTGACTAGGTCGGCCCAGTCATGGATCCGATCCGGCGGGAGCCCCTCGAGCCACCGTCGGGCGGTGTCCAGAGGTAGAGTGGGAGCTGACGGATGATCACGCGGTCGTCGTCGTTCTTGCTCCGCCCAGTTGGCAGCCAAGGCGGAAGTCCGAGAGCCAGAGCTTGGGCTCGACCTCCCCGTCATACTTCACGATGTTGGTCGGCGGTCGGAAGCGGTCGGGGAGGGTTGAGCTGCGGATGGCCCGGCTGAAGACTCGGGGGCCCGGGGGCTCGAGGACCTGCCGGTCCTCGTCGCTGTCGTAGCGCCCCCCTCGGTGGGCGCTATAGCCACGCTCTTGGGCCCCCTTGTCCTTGCGCCGTCGGTTGATGTCGTTGCGGGCGTCGTTGGGGTCTCGAGGCGGCCGGTGTTGTCGACGATCCGTTCGCGGACTGGCCTAGCTCGAGAGGCGTCCGGCTGGTGGACGGACGCCTCACGAGCGTCGTGGGCGTGTCCGCCGGTTTCCCTGAGGCTGCCCCGCGTCGGCGTGACGCCGAGCTCTCCGCCTGCTGTACCGCGGCTGTCTCGAGGAGGTTTTTCATTTCTCCGAGCATGCGCCTGGCGTCGGGGTCGGGACGGCGGGCAGGTCACGGAGCATCATGGCCGCCGCCACCACGTTCTGCAGCTCGTGGGAAACATACCTCAGGCGTGCTGGTGCCCCGTCCTCTCGAGGATCCGCCGGTGGACTTCTCGAGCCCTGCCTCGAGCTCCCGCTCCTCGGGGTTGGGGTGGTTCCTGCATCAGGGTTTGCCGGAGCTGTAGCAGGTGTCGCCGTTCCTCCTCGGCTTTAGTGATTGCCTCTTGCACTTGTGCGAGTTGCGCCGCTCGGCCATCGTCGTGCTTGGGCGGCACAGCCGGTGCTCGAGGTTCGTCCCTTCCCAGGACGCGTGATCCGCCTGCCGCGGCCACGTCGCTAGGTCCTTCTAGGTCGAGGGCCGGCCTGTCGTCGTCGCCTTCGTCCTCGGTGTCGCATACGACTCCCTCGAGTTGGAAGCACTCCCTGGTGGGATCCGAGGTCGGGTCGTGGTAGTCGTATTCGTCGGAGTCGGAGCCGCTGACGGACGCCGCCTTGGCTGATGTTGGGACCGCAGATCGCGGTACCATTCTCCGACGGTAGCTCGCCGAGGTGGCTCGAAGGATCGCAGGAAGTCGCGGTCGATGCACGCGGGGCGATTGATTCCAGGCTGGCCATGGCTTGCAGCAGCGCGCCCGAACGCTGCTCCCGGCCGCCACCATGGCCCTGATGGCGCCCGTAGAGGCGATGGGCGTGGACAGCCGCAGAGCTGTTGAGGCCGACCGGGAACCGCTGCGCCGAGCGCGGCGCGAGCCGTGCGGGAGGAGGTTGAGCGGCGTCGACGGCGCTCGGGTCGGAGGTCTCTGGCCTGGCTCCTGGTCCGTACGCATGACGAATGCGAAGTTGCTAGACGGGCGTGAGTGCGCCCTGGAGGTCTCGCCGCGCGCCGGGCGGGTTTTCCATTGGGGCCCTGCACCGGCTACGGTGCGTAGGTGTCTGCCGCGGGCGCCGCCTGGGCCCGATGACGACGGTGACGATGGCGTCGCTCGCGCCGCGCGACGTGTGGTGGTGCGGGCGACGCGTCACGCCCGCGCGGTTGGCGTGACACGCACTCCGCCCAGGCCCTCCGTGGAGAGCAAAGTCAGCTCGTTGCCGTTGCCTGTGGCCAGGAACTCGAGGCTCCCGAACCAGACGACGGCACCAGCCGAGAACGGAAGAGGGGACGAAGCCATCCAGGAGCCAACGAGAAATCGACTTGGCACGCGAAGGCCCCTACCTGGCGCGCCAACTGTCGGTGTTTCGTACCCGGGGGTATCACACCAACAAGTAATATGATCGCGTGCTTCTCTTCCTGGATGGTGATGCAAGGGGACACAAGGATTTATCCTGGTTCGGGCAAAGAAGGCCCTACGTCCAGCGGGGGGGATGTTCTTGTATTACTTGCACCTAAGTGCTTGTACAGGGGAAAATACAAGCTCAGTGAGCGTGGACCGGAGCCCAGACTTGTGTTTGTGCGTGGACTCGTGTCTTTTCTGTCGTCCTGAATGAGGGCCCTAGCGTCCCCTTTTATAGAGCAAGGGGTGGCCAGGGTTACAAAAAGTATTACAGGTGTCCGGGCGCATGGTGTCCCATACGGAGAAGGGTAGGGACTCTGTCTTGTCACTGGAGCAATGGATCGTCGCTGTTGAGCGTCCTTGAGTCGTGGCTTCCATCCCGGCGCGGACGTGGGACACGCGAAAGGCGGGAGCCGTACAGCACCCATCCCGGAACGTACAGTACGCGGTGAGGTCCCTCCGGGTCTTGGGTACCTGTCCTTAAATAGCACGAAAAGTTTAGGGCTCGAAGGGCGCGGAGCCGGCTTCGAGGTGGTGCCACGGGGGCCCGAGGGGTGCGGAGCCGGCCTCGAGGGGTTACAGTGCAGGGCTCGAGGGGCGCGTAGCCGGCCTCGAGGGGTTACAGTGCCCGACGTGGCCGAACAGTGCTGCACTGGTGCCCTTCTGCTTGTGGTGAAAACGTGACTTGACCTTTACACCGGGTCACTGGGTACATGCCGTGCGCTAGTGGACGTGACCGGAGTAGGTGAAGGCATTAAATGCGTGGTATGGGCTGGTACAGCTGTCTGTACAGCTCGAGGTCCGTGCGTTAAGGCTCGAGGTGTGGAGGCGCGCTTGCCCGAGGTTTGGAGGCTCGAGCGAGACGGAGATAGAGCGTTCGCCCGAGGCCTCGCTGGGAGGCTCGGGCGAGACGGAGACGGAGCGTTCGCCCGAGGCCTCGCTGGGAGGGCTCGGGCGAGACGGAGGTAGGGCGTTCGCCCGAGGCCTCGCCGGGAGGGCTCGGGCGAGACGGAGACGGAGCGTTCGCCCGAGGCCTCGCTGGGAGGGCTCGGGCGAGACGGAGATAGAGCGTTCGCCCGATGCCTCGCTGGGAGGGCTCGGGCGAGACGGAGATAGGGCGTTCGCCCGAGGCCTCGCCGGAGGGACGCTCGGGCGAGACGGAGATGGAGATGGAGTGCTCGCGTGTTTGCGTTGATTGGGGTACCCTTTTTTCGTACTCCCGCCGCGAGCCGCCCTCCTGCGCTTGAGTGGTGACGGCCCTGGGTGTGGAGTGCGTAGACGTACCGACCCGGACGCGCCTTGGCAGGGCTACCATGCAGGCAAGACGCCACCGTCGACGCTATGTTCAGGGCCTCGGTGCGCGTTCAGCTTGGGGATGAAAATTTGGCACGCTTTTGGACGCATGACTGGCTTCCGGGTGGCTCGTTGAGCCTCTCCGTGCCAGATCTCTTCAGCGCGGTAGGGAGGCGGCGCAGGACACGTTCAGTGGACTCAGGACATCACAGGCGCTCGGACCGCTCTGGTCATCACTGAGTTCGTTATGCTTTGGGACGTCCTGGCTAACGTGCTCCTGCAACCCGGCGTTGACGACAAGTTCATCTGGAGGTGGACCGCGGACGGCGCCTACTCAAGTGCGTCAGCATACCGTGCCTTCTTCCTCGGCACGACGGAGGTGGCTGGGGCTCGGGAGGTTTGGCGGGCGCCGGCGCCGCCAAAGACCAGATTTTTCTTCTGGCTGACGTTGCGCGGCCGCCTCTGGACGGCGGAGCGGAGGAGACGCCATGGTCTCCGGCCACACGCGGACTGTCTGCTATGTGGGCAGGAGGACGAGACTTGTGACCACCTCTTGGCGTCTTGCATCTTCTCCAGGGAGATTTGGTTCCGTGTTCTCAGCTTGGCTGGGATGCAGGCGCTTTCGCCAGCACGTTCGGCCCAGATAGGCGTCTGGTGGCTCGACGTAAGGGCAAGGGTTCCGCCTGCTCTCCGCCGCGGTTTTGATGCGCTCGTGTTGCTGGTTTCCTAGGAAATTTGGAAGGAGCGCAACCGCAGGACCTTCGTCGGCACTTGCGAGACGACTTCACAGCTGATAGCTCGGATCCGGGGTGAGGGGGATGTCTGGATCGCGGCAGGTTTCAGCAAGCTCGCGCCTCTTTTCGCGTTAGCTCCCTAGCCCGTCGTCGCCGCTTGCTTGGAAGCATCGAAGCAAATTTGTTAGCCCATCTAGTACAACATCCTAAGCTCCACCGTTGCAGCCGGTGATGTGTGTAACAGTGTCAGTGTGCTTTGGTGCTCGGCATCTCGCCTAAAACCACTGCAATCATTGTACGAAAACTCCTTTTTCCCTTAAAGCAACACGGGCCTACGGCACTTTCTCGAAAAAAAAAACAATCCGTCAATTTGTGACATCTCAGTCATGGGGGTCGTCTATGCCTAATTTCCATCTATCAAATGTGATGTTGACAGATAAAAACAGGAGTGTACAGGGCATATATAAGGATTTCACTAATCAACGAACATTTGCTAGATTAAAAATCAGTGCGAGGTATCCTCCGTGACTTTCCTTTTTTTGAAGAAAAGAATATGTCTGCCACTTTCCATTTTGGAAAGATACAAAGTTACATTAAGGCTAGTTTCAGTAGGAGTTTCATTAGAGTTTTATCTGTATTAAATAGATTGTCATATAGATAATTTTGATGACATAACAACGTATTTAAGAAAAGATCGAGAGATGAAACTCTCTTAACATAATTATTACCAACTCTCTATGAGTCATGAAATTAAATTTCAGTGAAACTATATAATGAAAGTCTCCATTGAGAGTGTGGATGTTTCATCTGAGTTTTATTTTATTTTGTATGACATGACAGTCTTCGAAATTAAACAACACAATGAAACTCTCTATTAAGACTGACCTAACTTATGTGCAAACATTTAGTATGACAAAATTGTCATGCCACTTCTTATCATAATATTTTTAATATATTTTACATAATTTTTATAGACAACTTATCATGACAGCCTTTCTACATGACCTTTGCAACCTAATTTTTATTCATAACTGTCAGCATACAGATTTATCGTAACAATTTCTCAACATAATTTTTCTAGTTATACTTTTGTATAATAAATTTAACAAATAAAGTAACTTATACACACTTTTGCGGTTCAACGTCTTACAAAAAAGTTATACACAACTTATAGGACACATCTTTTTACATAACTTATTCCGGAGAAACGCGTACTTCTCGATCAACCTAATTTTTTTGTTCATAGTATATAAAAGAAAATTAGATAGGTTAATATAAAATAAACATAAGGAAAGAAAAAATGAAAGAAGAAAAAGGGACGGAGCTACCGGATCGGAAACCACGACTGTGGAATCATTGTAGAAAATTTGGTTCCCAGAGGTTACTAGAAAAGTTGTCACGAATTGTCTACAGAATTTTTTTGTCAAAAAAATATAATGAAATAATTATGGTTAAAAATGATGAAAGGTTATGTCTCGCAACATATTATGAATGAAATAGTTTGAATATATAAATTTGTAACTTTAGTCTGCGAACATTCACTAATTTGGATTTGGGCAATATAAGAGAGTGCAGCAGGCTGTTAGTTTTGTTAATAGTCTGACATTATGAATACAATTGGTGCATTAAATTTACGTGGTATTTTCCACTTTTTATATTAAAATGGTCAAGGCTGAAATACCATTATTGCTTTATTCTCGAAAAATTACTATTTTTTCACAAACAAGTATAAGTACCCGTATTTAATTTTATTAAGACGAAAGGAATTGTTTTACGACATCGACCATGAATTTCAGCTACTTCATGTCCACTAGCAAGACGTTAGTGTGCAAGAGTAGCCAAGATTTGTCGATCAGCTAAGAAAAAAGCCGAGCAAGTATGGGTGTTGTCACTAAAAGTCAGAAGTCGTGCATGCATGGATTGTGTTTTCTAAAAAAATCTCTAGCTAGTATCATACACAGTGAGGAGCTGGCAGGGGCTATGTCCCCCTAACATTTCACATCAAATTTTTTACTACTATATAATATTATAATTTTTATTTATGTTCAGAGGTAGAATATAACAAAACTATAAATCATATAAATTTATTAGTACCTTCTACTCCGTTTAATAAAAAGTGTTATTCTCACTTTTCGAGAAATCAAATATTTTCAATCTTGACCAAACGTATCAAATAAAAATATTAGTATTTATAGTATGTAATTAGTATCACTAGTTAGATCATTGGATATATTTTTATAATAAATCTATTTAGATATATAAATGTTACTAATATTTTTAATAATCTAGTCAAACTTAAAAAAATATTAACCAACATGAATCTCATAGTGATACTTTTTATTATGGGATGGATGGAGTAGATAATAAAATCTTATAAAGCATAGCTAGATACACAAATCATCTCTATAAATACCTCCAAAATACTAAACCAGTGTAAATCACCAGAGCCTTGTTATCATCAGACATATCGTCCACCACTGAATAATAATACCTTAGATTCTAGAATACATATAAAAAAAATATGAGCGACCGTGTCACGTCGATGATTTAACTCAAAATATCATCACGAAGAATCTAACCATTTGAGCTGCTCTCAGTTTTATATGTCGACTATTTTTAATCGGCTCCCCTTATGTATTATTCTCGGCTCCACCATCATACACTATGTATGAGTTGAGATTCTTGCAAGCTATAACAAAACACCGTATAGATATATATAAAAAAAGAAGGGCACTGCGGCCGTGTGCGCTAGTAAATCGTCATTATTAATTATGTGACATCTTTTCCCTACACACGTGTCAGTGTGTTTTAATTTCTTTCCTGACACAGTTTAACTATTCTCTTTTTTCCATTTAAAGAGCGAGGCATTCTATGATCTATTCAAACTATCGCGTCAAGTTATGATGGTCGGAATCAGAATCGCCAACAACAGAATAAGGAGCTAGGCGACGGAGATCGAGGACCGGTGAAACGTTTATTACCTTTCATTATTATGTGATCTATGCAAACACTATATATATGCATTTGTATTGTGATCTTTTTTCTCCATGCATGTGTTACCAGTTACTACCACGCCCCTGGTTACTACTGTCGTTGGTTATTAGTTACTGATATAGCAGCATTATAAGGTGCGTGGCGAAAACAGTGGTGTGTACGTACTAGGTTGCATTGTACGCACGCACGCAGAGATATCGATCGGAATAGGATATGATCTAGAGAGATAGAGAGCCCAGAGGCACGTAAAGCACGCGCTGCATGCGACGCAAGGAAAGCTACAAAGGAGGCAGCCGCAGAAGAAGAAAAAAAAGACTGCTGCTGGCGATGCGTTGTTTACTGCGTGCGGCGAGCATGGTTAAATTGGGCGTGCAGTGCAGGGGGCCGCGCGCAGGGGCGGTGCAGCTGCAGCGGCGTGATGCGATCCTTGCGGCGTACGTACGGCGGAATAATTGGAGCTCTGAATTTGATGTGTGACTAGACACACATGACACCAGCAGCAGCTCTCATCCGTGTCAGGCTATCTCAGGAGGAGGCCAGGGATAGTAGTACGTGGTACCGACCGCCGGTCACCGAGCGCGGCGAGACTATGTAATACTGTTACAAACAACTCCACCGGCGCAGCCGGCGCCGGGGCTTCGATGATCGATCCAAATGATGAAATGAAATCATCTCTCTGCACGCAACGCATGCATATATACGTACTGTAGTACAGTATACTCATAGTAGTAGTAGCAGCATATATGCGTCCATCTCCCGCTTGTCTTTGTTAAAATTTGTGGGACTAGCTAATCGACGATGATGATTTGAGTGTTGGATTCCGATTCGATCCCTCCCTGCTGCACATGCACGGCACTGCACGACGAGTAGGTTCCCTCGCCCACCCTAGCGTGTGCGCCGTGCGTCCTACCGGCTAGTCTCCCTGCGCTGCGCACTGTGCAACCTTCCACTCATTTTGTTCTGGGTTGGCGCCCCCCCCGCCCCGCCCCCCCCCGCCCTTGATGTTGATGAGCAGCCGAGCAGGGGCAGGGCACCCAGCCAGAGAGAGAGAGCCGCATCACACACACGTACACAGCGGCAGCGGCAGTAGCGGTTCTGGTGGTGGCCATCCATCTCTCTGCGCCATCGCATATGGCTGCCGGCTGCCGGCCGGCGCAGCGCGCTCAGCTACCGCGGCGCGGTATCGATGCTGCCAAAATCCGGCCGGTAAGATCCGTCCCCGCCGGCCACGTTTTACTGCTGCTGCATGGAGCCAGCCACTGCCCGCAGTGCGCACCCACCAGGCCACCAGTACCAGTACCACCGCGAATACGATCGTGGTCGTGCGTGGGCCTGCCGCGGTTTTTTTCCTGCCGCGAATGATGGGTGGTGGGGGCTGGAGTGGAGACACGGCCCCGGCCCCGGCCCCGGCCGGCCACCCGCCGGCTCAGAAGATGGTCGCAGCAGCTTCCACCTGGGCCCCTGCCCCTGCGGTCCTGCTCCTTTCCGGCATCGCCATGCATGCATGCGCACCGCCGGACCCATGCTTGCCTGCTCGGCCTCAGGCAGCCACGTACAGCAGCGCCGGCCTGTCGTCGTCCGTCGTCCCTGATGATCCTGCGCCTCTCTCTCTCTCTTCTTTCCTTGCTTGCATTCGTCGCGCGTTGGCGGCAGGCGCGAATCCGATCCCAGAAAAGCACGGTGAAATTTCGACTCCACCGATCGATCGATCGATCGATTCCCCGGGCGGCTCGTCGTCCTCCGTTCGTTAGTGTGTGGTACGGTGGTTAAAAGTGAAACTACTGTCGTCCACATGCATATATGGACCTACTCTACTTTTACCTGCGGAACTGTAGCACTCGACCTGTGACCGTGCCATACTGACGGATTGCTCCACCTTTGCAAGTTCCCAGAGCGTTCATTTTTACAGGAATTCAGAGTCTGCAACGAGCCGATATATACACACAAGTATATAGTACATTAGTATGTAGCTACTGTATATAAAATGAAATTAAAGGGGGAGGGGGCTCGATCAACGTAGAATCTTTAACTTGCGTATACCTAAAAATTTGAAGCGGAGGTAATGATTGACAGTCATTCAACCAGAGCTCCCACTAGACGGGCCTATTAAGATCAAGGGTGCAAATTGGTGATCCTTAGGGGCACCTTCAACCCTCTTTAGTTTAAAATTTTATACTCTATAAAGAAAGTTGGAGGTGCCCCTAATGATTATCCATTTGCACCCTTGATTAAGATGACGTACTGGCAAACCACACGATGCTGCCGGTGCAACTAGCCTAATGCCCGGCTCGTCCTTGAGCAAAATACTTAATTAAGCATCATATTTTCGAAGAAGCTCCGCTATATACTGAAGAGCAGACCTTCACTTTTTCTTGTTGAGAATTTCACCGTCCTCATTTGTTTCTCAATTACCGCCAAAAGTTTTATAACGTGAAAGGAATATGATACACAGCTTCAGTAAACTCGCCAGCTATATATTCATATTCATATTTTCAGATGTGGTGGTGGTGCATTGTTGTCAAACTCGAGTTTGTATGGACATCATATCATGGACGACTCGAAAGATGTGATGGTAGACAGGTAGCGCAAGGAGCAATGCTGGTGCTGGGTTTCCCCCCCCCCCCCCCCCCCCCCGCCCTCTGGTCCTCGGTCACTCCGTAATTTGCTTATTAGGCACCGTATTTTTATCCAAAATACTTGCATATAATGTACTGTCTCTGATCCAAAATTATAAGTCCTACCAAAAATCTCAGAGAGTCAAAACATCACAAATTTAATTAAAATTATAAAAAAACTGAATATTTATAACAGCAAATAGGTATACCATGAAGATATAAGTAATAAATAATCTAAGGATACTTAATTAGTTAGTATCACAAATGTTATTATATTTTTATATAAATTTAGTTAAATTTAAAAAACTTTAATTCCGCAAGATTCTTGAAATGACTTGTAATTTGGGATGGAGGGAGTATTTCGTTTCTAAGCACATTGACTAGAAGTACTTACATGACATCGCTCGAAAAACATGAACCAGTAATTCCTCTAAAAAAATTGTATGCTGACCCGGGAGAGAGACCAGCACTGAATCACTGTGATCCATCGCACTGAATCACTGATATATCGTGTCTTCAACTTCAATAGTTCTGTTTATTTACTAGGAAACAGCATCAAGCACGTCTTCTTGCGTCCGTGGAACAAGAGTGTACTGATTCCCCTCCCCTGGCCGTGTCTCTCCACTCACCTGTGGCCTGGTGGGGCCACGTACAACACGTGTCACACAGCAACACATACACCGTAGTAAGCAATAATAATGTGTTGGGCCACTGCCTCCACTCACACTCCACAACCGAGACCCTAGAGGGAGAGAGATACTACGTACAGTACATCGTTAGTCAGCCTAACCCCCGGTCCGTCACTCCTGATTGCTGGTCCAAGACGCCCACGGCGACTAAACAAGGGACATCATCATCAATTACCGGCTGATGAATGACACTGAGACTGAGACCGAGAGAGAGAGAGAGGCGCCCAGCGCATAGCGCAGACCTGTCGTCCCCGGCAGCCGACATGTCAATCCTCCTCCGGCGCCTTGACGCAGTCACGCCATCGCTCGCTGTCGCCGGCCCTCCCACCTATAGCGGTTCTCTCTCAGGGCCTTCAGGTCTCGTATTTCACGGAGATTCTCGGGGCACTAGCGCCTCACCCCTGCCATCTCTCCATCATCCGTCCATCCATCCCGCGCGCGGCCCGCGACGATTGCGATGTGATCCGGCCGGTGCTTCTGCTGCCTGCTGCTGCTGCCGATGCTGCGCGGCAGCAGCGCACACCGCACGTATCGACGCGCATGATCGACAGCAGGTTAGGTACGAGAGCGAGACGGAACATGGCCCCCCTTATTCTTCCGCCCACTAGCGCGTGTATACTACTAGGGGTGGGTGTAGTACAGCACAGGCGCAAGTGCCTCGTCAGCCAGCCAGCACGGCAACCGGCCGGCCGGTAATTGTGAGAGCCGGATCTTGCGCCCAGTCTGCAGCAGGTATGCGCGGCTCAGAACGCCGATCTCGAATCCTGATGGGCGCAGCTGGGCAGTCAATATCCGCCCTGCTAGCTTCTCAGCACAAGCAGCCAAGCAAAAAAAACCAGGCACCTCAGTGTAGGATGTACTACGTGTAGTCATCTACTGTACATTACATGCGGGTGGCGGCTAGCCTAGGCTCATGACTGAACACAACAGCAGGGGTTTCATTGTTATGTAATAGTATAAGATCATACTTCGGTTCAGTTTCCATCACCTTTCCCGGTTAGTGTTGCTGCCTCTATCATCAAAGGAAAAGCAGCCTGAGACCACCCCTCTCGCTTGCACCTCACTCACTAATCACTATCTACCGCCGCGAGTTAGTATCATACCATCTTCTTGTTGTAAGAGAGAAAACAAAAGGGAGGCGGTGTAGCTAGCGCTAGACAACCCTAAACCATGTACTGCATCGCCACCTGCATCAGCCTCGTGTGGGGTATGCTCAGCGTCGCGATGCCCCTCCTGCAGTTCTTCCTCAGGAACGCGTAGAAATAGTTGATCACCAGCTTCTTGAGGAAGAACGACTCCTTCCGGGCCCTGATGTCTCCGTGCCCAAGGAGGTACACCACGCCCGACTCCTTGGCCTTGTGCACGAAAGAGAGCTCGTTGTCCAGGCTCGATCCGTATCCCAGGGCTGAGTTGTCGGTGCCGCCTGGCTCCGCAAGTGGGACGCCGAGCGAGTAGATGCTGCCGTTGGGACCAACAAGGACTCTTGATGACGAAGATGCAATCTCCTCTTCAGAGTCTGTGTCGTCGTTATGGTCGCTCTCCAGCGAGCGTTCCTGGGCCTCTCGGCGTATGAACTTTTCGAGGCTTTCTATCAGAAGCTGCTCGAATGCTTGGGTGTTCTCCTTGCGTACATCCTTGTACCCATACCTGCAGTCACGAATCATTAACATCCAGGCTAACAATCAATGGCTATACAGTGCTCATAATAACCATAAAACTGTATACAGATTTGGGTTCTGAAGGAACATGAATACAGCAAAGATTGCATCTTAACTCTTGTAAGGGAAAAGGTAAGACTGAGGAACACACAAGGACCAAGAAAATGGACAAGGCATTCAGTGTCACTCTAACCATACCAGTGAGGGCAGCATATGTTGTACAGGAGATTCAAAAAAAAAATTGTACAGGGTTAAAAATGGCCGAAGAATAAATACGAGCAAACATTCGCAAAAAGAATTTGTACAAATTTCATGCAGACATCATGATGATGCCCAGAGAGAGGGGGGGGGGGGGGGGGGGGGGGGGGGGGGGGATGGAACATAACAAAGCTATTATTTGATTGAACAGACTCTTAGCGACAGGATAACAGTGCAAACAGTGCAGGCAAAGATCAGGAGATATGAAACTCTTGAGTGAAAAAGTTCGAAACAATAGCCATGAATCACCTAATGGCTTCAATTAATAGAAATGCATCTGGGTTCACTATGGTATAAAAGCAAACTCAGCACTACAGAACTTCAGAGGGGGCAGTAAACCACTGCACACTCCCAAAAAAGCACCAGCCTGTGGCCCTGCCTACACAGTAATAATGCTGGCAGAATAGTTGATGAGTTACTGGCACACCCAGTTGCTCTCTAACAGATTCGAAATCATTATCAGGGCATCATGCATTACATGAAACAAAAAAGAAAGTGGTATAGTATCAAACATTTGTAGATGCAAGGTTGTCTCAAGGTTCCAATGGGCATACAAGAACTCCAAGACCAAATAACATCAATTTTGGCGGGTAAACAGAGTCTACACTTCTTTTTAGAAACTCAGAAAGATGAAGTTCATACCTAGCAATACAGCGGAATATATGGTAGTTCTTTGGGCAGACGCGACGGAAGAGAAACCTTTCATTCTGAGGCACAACTGGAACTGGGATCCATTTGATGCAGACAAAGATAATCATTGAATGCATGGCTGGCAGTGTAGTGAGGAAGTGACCAAAGATTGCAGGAACACCCCTGACCAGTTCATTATAGAGCAATCCAATACCAGGCGCTCTCACTGTACCAAGATTGCAGCCTAGCTGCATCAATAAATCCATTGAAAGTTTTTGCTTGACTTCAGTTTCGTACTTCAATTTTGTTCCATAGTTCCATATGTACATTACCAAATACAATACAGCTGCAAATACCAAAAGCACCCAACTTCCATCTGCTGCACTTGCCAAAACTGAGGAAAAGAAAAATAACTCCAGCCCCAGGAAGAGGGTGAGAAAGCATAGAACTATGACGATGTTGACCTGCCCTATCAGAAGCATTATAATGGTTACCAGGACAGTAGTCTCATCATGACCCCAAGTTCTGCTATGCCTGCAATCAAGAGCAGGCATTAGAAATATTCTGTAGCGTTGATGATTGGATTGGAGAAATAAGGTAATTTAGCCAGCTTGTTATTTTAAAACCGTGGAGCAATAAATACTGCCATTGGAGTAGAAGAAAACCACATCCAAACATAACAAGATAACACTTGAACATAGAAGGTTTCTTTTCCTTAAGAATCACTGACATTTTACATTTTTCCTTCCAAGTACTCACTTGTAGTTGTATAAGTAAATCTATTACTCACAAAAGTAATAGAGTCAGAGAGATCTGATAAAGGAGACAAAAACACCACCTAGACTATGAAGGGGTGTGTAAATTGCAACCAGATACTGATAAATGTTCACTTATTCAGCAGATCACTGTTTCAACAACAAATAGTGATTATTTCTACATGATATGCTCATGTTCAGAAAACCGGTACAGGAAATTTCAGGATTACACGCATTCCAAATAATAATTACAATACTCAGAGCATAAGCATAGCTGAGAGCATACTCAATGAGGGAAATAGGGAATTAAACTTCCTTGTACACAATACATTTGAACCAATTCAAATTCCTCTCTTCACTTATTGTATACCCGAATTAGCTTATCAGATCCACACTTGATCATGATAGAATCATAGCATCCATAGTTCCAAACATGATGTAAAAAATCAGGAGGTGTTTATACAGGCAAGAAAACTAGTATATTCCAGAAAAAAAAATCAGGATGGCGAATACGTTAAGGACGTATCAAGAAAATAGAGCTAAAGATAGGTGAAATAGATTGCATTGCTAACAAACTGCCAATAAAGCTCATACCACGTACCATACGCATTACCAATCTCATTTATGCTCCCAAATACTGCGACAAATGCCAGACAAGAAACCAGCAAGAACCAGTTCATCACCGGGATGTATATTTGGCCCATGAACTTTCTAGAGGTGTGGATAATCTTGAGGCGTGGGAAACAGCCAAGAGCTGTTGCCTGCTTTATGGTTGAGAATATAGCAGTTGTCATTGCACGACTAGCAATTAGTGCTGCCAGAGTAGCTATGAATACCACTGGCCAAAATACCTGCCCTGCAACATGGATTGAAAATGTCTATTAGAATGGGTCTAGAGACTAGTAAAACGAAGTTCAGATTCATTATATGCGAGAATTTTGTTTTCAGCATATGTAACAAGGCATAGCAAATCAGACAAATAAGTTTCCTTACTTGGAATGGACAAAAAGAATATTTGCTGACTTTTATCTAAGTTCTCCATAAGAAATGCAGCTTGCCCTAGGTATCCCAGTAGAAGGCATGGAAGAACAAGAAACACAAAGGTAAGCTGCAACATATGAGCAATCGTAAGTTACCATAAACTATTTCAAACGAGGAGCATTTAGCCCTAAACAACAGGGGAAAATACCTGAACAGATTTAACAGAGAAGTAGCATAAATCAGCAACATTGCCTCAGATCCTGTAAAAATAATGTCTTATTATTAAAATATTTCACTTTCTCTATGCTCGTCTTTACATTAGATTATTTCTTAGGACAAAATGTTCTTAAAAGTCAAAAGACAATTGAATCAATATTTTAGCTGCTGTTAATATGAACCTTTGGGACTTTGATGTTTATTAAGAGAAAGTGCTATAAAAGTCAATGCCAATTGAATCACTTTTGGAACTTGTCGCAATTGGACCAATATGCCATGGGTGAATTGCTTCACCAGTTCCAACAAGAGAAGCAGTGGAAGATAGGGAGTTATCTTTTGGAGAACATATATAATCCCTTCAAGATTAACAACATAACTAAAGCAGAGTTATGAAATACAAAGCTATTCTTCTTTCGTACTCAAGACTGTATGTATAACAGAGAGTATCAAACAATGTAATCAAAACACCTACCTGTTGCACATAAAAGACAGCCCCCCAGGGACATCCAAGCTTCATTGGGATTTCTTTCAAAATAATAGTAGATATACACAGGATTGAATGCACGAAATACTTCTGAACCATATACTCTGAGATTATAAATTCCTATCCCAGCAAGGCAGCAAAACCATATGAACAAAGCTGGCCCAACAGCAAGCCCTACTTTGCTCGTTCCAAACCGTTGTAGACTGAACAGAACAATAAGAAATGCAACAGTTATCATGACCACTTCACCTGCCAAAAGTACAATAAATGGTCAGCATTGACCAATGACTAAACAGCAATAGAAAATAATCCCTCCATTCCAAATATACGACGTTTTGGTACATAGGTTTTCCTATATGCACTTAGATATACACTATATCTACATACTTAGTAAAAGTAATTGTATCTAGAAAAGCCAAAACGTCTTATAATTTGGAATGGAGAGAGTAGTTATTTTCTGGATCATAAATTGTCAATAATGAATGGAATTAATAGCGTGGCTTATCACCTTCATTAACACTTGAAATTCCAACCTTCAAGCCATTAACAGCAGACATAACTGCAGGTTTCAATATGAGAAACAACATGGGAGTTATTTCTAGATGAGGGAAGCTTGTGTAGAATCATGTTACTAGGAAAGCAAATGTGAAGATCCCCCAACTAGGTGAAGAGCAAAAATACAATGAACAATGCATCAGAAAGACATGAACCTGACATTGCTGGTGTGACAACACCATCTGCTATACCATCGAAGTACCAAAAAGAACAAGCATCAAAAGCAGCTTCTTTAGCATAGATGAAGTCTCAAGTCGCTCCTTGATCTTCAAAGATCTCTCAAGCTCTACTGAAGGCACCTTCAGATTGAAACTTGATATGCGAGTATCAGAAGGTAATTGGTTAGGAAGCAAGCTTGCCTTTGCATTTCTGCATATTAACGAGTATAAAGCAAATGTCCCTCCTGCCAAATAATCATAAAGCAAATATTAGATATCACTTGAAGAAGTTTTGTTTTGCCTAATTTACTCCAGTACCCTGGTACATAGACAGAAGAATACCTTCTCCATCATCGTTTCCCCATAAACAATCAGTGTATACTTCAGAAATGGTATCAGAATGAGAGTGTATATTACAAGTGAGAGAGCTCCGAGAACATCCTCCTTTGCAGTAATTGGGTATTTGTTGAACATTACATCAAAGGTATACAGTGGACTAGTACCAACATCCCCAAAGACAACGCCTAGTGTCTGAAGAGTCAACACAATACAGCTGCCTAAGGTAAAATCCTGAAAGTAAGACAACACCTAGGTATCAGCAGAGTTATGATATTTGCACACAAAACAAAAAAAAAAAATTGGAATTCGCAGGCACCCTATTGATGCATGATGTCTTTATAGTAAACATATCAGCTGGAGTATCTAATGTCAAACTAAAGTTGCTCAGTAATTATTTTGCCATGGCAGTAAATTTTGATTGGGAAAAAACAGAAAATATCATGGTGAACTATGGGCAATGGAAAGAAACGAGATGATTGTGTCAAACTTGCAGAGTATCATTTTGTAGATTAGATTTTAAAAAAAAACATGTTAAATTTCTGTTTTCTCATGAAAGCGGTTTCAGATTTATCTCATCCAATATTAAGTGAGACTCTCAATCGCTATCATCAAAATTTCTACAACATAACAAAATATCCATGTAACTTCAAAGAGTTCAACTAACTCTGACGATGACCTAGAGATGGCAGTTTGATGAGGATACTAGCGTAGAACTCCTTTGCCATTAACATGTTCATTCCAGCACCAGCTGTTTCGTAGTAGCTCAAAGACAAGAGAGTCCAGAATTGCTATCCATAATATCATCTAAAAGTTCACTCTTTGTTATGTGTGGATATTTATATCATAATGGCACCAGTAATTAAGTGAAAGAACCATTTTCTATAAACATTAGTAATATATAGGGTATTACCTCGAATGTCTATGGGCAATCAGCCAAACATTCAATAATTGAAAGTTCACCGGTGAAGCAACTTGCTGATCAAACTAAATTTTGACGTTCATCTAAAGAAATATGTCACGCTAGTATCATTGTACCAATCGGGCATCCATGGTATCAAAGATAAAGAAGAAAACAAGGCTTTTTTTTTGTGAAACACAAGTAAGCTTAATTTGACTTGACGCTTTTGTACTCGTTCAAAATACCACATCAAAATGCCTGGTCCATAATTGGTCAAGCAAAAGGTCAAAAACAACATAAGTTTCATGAAGAACAATTGCCAGATATGTTGCTGCCAGTATTGAAAAATGGAGACTCTAGGGCAGATGTTACACATAATAATAAAATCCTGAACCTAACACTTGTTTCTAATATAAAACAGCACATACATCTCACCTACATGTAACACCATACAGAAGAAACCACCCACCTAAGCAATACCATGAATCAACACAGCCTAGGAGACTAAACAACTAGAAGATTGCATCAGCTAGGTAGCCAACGGCCAAAAAAAAAAAAAAAAAACTACAACAAGCTCACACAATCTAATGAGCGGTCACAGCACACGTGTAGCCGTGTATGACAGAACCATCAGACTAATGCTCAACAAGCTCACACAATCTAATGAGCGGTCAAAATAAATAGCAGAAGCGTGTAGCCGTGTATGACAGAACCATCAGACTAATGCTGCAAACGATTTTGCATACATGTAGACACCACAGTAATCACCCTCAGACCTTCATTCATTGTGAGCACTAGAACCCTACAGGCAACAATAAGCACCTCAAACATTCATTTATGGTGTACTGCTCCGAACCTACAAGTCCCCTCATCACTACAGCACAATTCATTTTACAAACAAGCGATACGGTGAAAGCAGAGTCGCCTGACACAGAAACACTGTTGGATCGCGCGTCGCGGCCAGGAAGCAATCAACGGGAGCGGTTCAGCAAAGAAACTGGGAGTGTGTGGAGCGCGGACCTGGTGGCGGTACACGCCGGGGACATCGAGCGCCTCGACGTCGAAGGAGTCGGCGCGCGGGCCCGTGCGCACGAGGCGCTGGCGCAGCATGTCGTCCTCCTCGTAGCCGTCGTCTCCGTCGGAGCACCCGCCGCCCCGTGAGCCCGAGGCGGCCGCGGGGGTGTCGAAGCCGCCGTCGTCGGAGCTCTCGATCTCGTCGTCCTCATTGGCGCCGCCCGGGACCACCCACCGCATCTCCGCCGACTCCGTCTTCTGCAGCCTCCGGCGGACAAGGCCGCCGCTGTCGGCCTCCATCCGGATCGTGGCGGGTAGGGGAGCCTGCCGATGTTCTAGTGCTACGGTCGGCGCTGCGCGGAGAGGGAGAGGTGTGGCGGGGTGGAAAAGGCAAAAGAAAAGGGCAGAAACAAGGGGACAGTGGAGACTGCAGAGGAGAAACGGAATTGAAACTGTGGGAGTTGGGATACAGCTCCACTCCAAGTTGTTTTTTCTTGTTATTCTCTAATTACTAATTTATTTTTCCTCTATGTACAAGAACAAAACCATTGAAAAAACGACAATTTCCACTTTGATTGATTATGTATATACCCATATTATTATATAGTGTGTATTAATGACCTAAGAATTATCAAGTCAATGAGTGAATGACCTATTTATTTCACTTTTCTATATTTCATATATTGCGCCTGAAAGTTTTGTCTTTGTCCTTCCATAGAAAAAATTTATCATTTATTTATTGTGATTTATGTTAATAGATTTAGACCATTGGATGGAGATTTGAAGGTTGTAGTCATCGCCTGAAAATATGTTATATTTCAGGCGCCTGAAATATAGCAAGTTGCTATTTATTTAGTAGAGCTCCTTCCGCTCCTAATTCTTAGTGAGAATGATTTTTCGAGAAAAGTGCTTTCATATGGTTGAAAATATGTTTTATAATGACCTAAGAATCATCAAGTAAGTGAATGATCTATGTAGTAGAGCTCCTTCTGCTCCTGATTTTTTATTGGAAATGATTTTTTGAGAGAAGTGCTTATGTGGCTAAAAATAATTTTTTAGTGTTTTAGTCAACTACTCCTTTTGTCCCTAAAAAGTCATGCATGTTTTAAAAAAAACAACTATTTTTAACTTTAATCAAATATATATAGCAAAATATTAAAATTTATGATACATAATAAGTATCATTAGATAGTTATTTGAATATATATATTTATAATAAATTTATTTGGAGATATGAATGTTGTAAGTATTTTGTTATAAATGTAGACAAAGTCAAAAAAATTGACTTACACAAATTTTATATTGATTTTTTAAGGACGGAGGGAGCATGTGTAGAAATCCCTCATGTGTATGTCTTCTTTTTTTCATGCTTCGAATATCCTAGCTTATTTAAGAGATTGGCTTTCATCATAATAAAAAAAAACAGATTGACAGATCTTATTCTGAATTCAATTTATAAGCTACTTCAACCTTTGAGTGACTATTTTTCGAAACCCATTTTGTGGATCAGCAAAAAATAGGATGTTCTATACAGCTAAAGTTATTGTTGCAGTTGTGGCCGCTCTTAGCTCGTCATTGTAGCACTAGCAAAGCCAGCTGCTCGACTTCAAAATTGTTCCGTACAGGCAAGATGTAGCCCCTACGTGCAGCTCGGCCATAGATCTAGTGTAACATACGCAGTTACACACAACTTCTACCTTTGGCATGTACAACTAATAGACAGGGGTCTGTCTTTAACCATCTTAAATCTATAGATAACTGAGCAATGCACCGCCGCGGTGGCAATGGTTAACTGTAGTGAGTGCTTCTCAGTTCTGAACTTGACTGCAGTTTTAGATTTTCTTTTTGTCAATTCTCAGTTATCTATAGTGAATGTTCAGATGTTTCACTTCTCAGTTATCTGAAATTAACTAATTGTACTAATTTTTTTAAGTAATTAAATGCTTCTCTGTACTATTTTTTTTTCTCAGTGAATGTGAGTGCCAACCACAGCACCTATGCATGTGATTGTGAACCACACCACCTGTTGCAACTATATATAATATAATTATTATATTAGTAGTTTTTAAAAATATTTTAATCATATTTCTCTTATTTATATATGAGTTGTATGAAATTAGACAAAAGTTTTTGCAACTTTACATTATATATAACTATTACATCGATAGTTTTCTATAAAATATTGTAACCATATTGCTACTATATATAATATAATTACTATATTAATGGTTTTAAAAAATATTGTGATCATATTGCTCTTAATATATTTTCTATCAAATAGACACACATTGGTATACAAAATTTTATTTATAGTTGATTCTAGGTGCAAAACATTAAACAACTTAGAGACAAACCCTCTGTCTGTGGGTTGTATAACCTGTCTTTACACCTGTCGGTACGATAGATTCAAGATGGTTAAAGACAGACCATGTCTATTGATTGTACATGCCCTTAGGACACGTCCTTAGAGCAACTCTAATGGTTTTGTAAATGTACTTTGCATTCTTATTTTTGCAAAAAAAAAAGTCTATAAAACTCCTATCCAACGGTTTGACAAATAGACTTTGTATTTTTTTGTTAACTTGGCAAAATCCTGAGATGAATTGACATATATGCAAGCTCGTGATCGGCTTGACATTCCGTCTCGTGTGTACTACTCTCGTGCGCGCTCTTTCCTCCCGCGCCGCCAGGTTTCTTTTTTAGATTTTGGCAAGTCAATTTTGCCAAACCGTTGGAGATAACCTTTTTTTCTCCTCCCCGTATTGATTTGAGAGTTGGAAAATTTCATGTTTTGCCAAATAAAAAATGCAAAACCGTTGGAGTTGCTCCTAGCAGTGTCGAGTCAGCTAGCTCCACCAGTGGCTAAAACGAACGAAGCCCAAAGTCTGTATATGAAAGTCTCACAACTCGATGTAAAATGATCAGTAAAACGAATATACTACTTGTGTGAATAGTGGATTCTGTCTGTTACACTTTCATGTTCCGCTGAGATATTTATCGATGTTCCTATTTTCCTCTCGATGTCTAAAATTTTAGACATCTAAACTATAGCAACTCCCATTTTATACATCAAGATTCTTATTGAAGACTTTTCAAGCTGCAATATGGAAAGGAACTGTAGCTGTGGGAATTGTAAATGACACCGCTGTGGCGCTGTCCACCTTGAAGTCTCCTTGGATGAGATCATGGGTATGTGGGGATTAAATCAACGACATAGCCCTATCAATTGTACTACCAGCAGCACTGTTCAAGCGCTGAGAACCTGAGATAGTGAGATGTCGCCATGTCGAACACCAATAATCGACAAAAACACCAATTTTTCAGATTTGGACACACGTGTTTCTTCCACATGCTTGCGACTTTGGCAGTTTGTAATTTCAGTATTGGGCCATCCTACAGCCTATACTCATCAGCTGGCATAGAGAAAAATCCGAGCAAAATTTCTCAAAGTGGTGGCACGGTAAGTTGGTGCCCATCCCATAAATAAATACTGTATACACATGACTTCTCTTTGAAACAGGACTGCCTGAATTTACAACAAGAGAAATTCCTTAAAAAAATATAACCACTCTTTACACGCCGTCCAAAATTATAGCTTCCATTCATTGTCATTAGTTTTTTTTTAACGTTTCCTTATATGTCGTTGGCACGCACGTTGCTCTTGAAGGTAGAGAAGACAATAGTACCCCTAGAATACGTGAAACATTTAGGGTTCGGTTTGAGCAAAATGAAATCAGGATCCAAAATCAATGTGGATAATGAAAACTCATATAAATTGACTAAGGCTCCGTTCGGTTCCAGGGGAATCAAGGCCTGGAATTAATCCGGCCAGGATTACAAGAGCAATTTATATAAGTTTTTTTCTAGCCGGAATAGTTCTCGGTGACATTCCATGTCAAACGAACGGGTTCTAACGAGGATTTCGCAAGAATTCTACCTGGGAGTGATTCTGTACGAAACAAATGGGGCCTTACGTGGTTCATCTTTTCTATGCCATTGAACTCAAGAAGAGTTACTCATATATAGGTTTCCATAGTTCACAATGATCATTTCTGTTCATACAAGCAAGCTAACACCAGCTAGTGGACCGAGCCAAATAACAAGTCATTGAGTGACCGAACCATGCGGCTTATTTCTCCGGTTGGCAGCAGCTTGTCTCACTATGTGATAGAACTGTTCGGTGCGATAACGGTGGTTCTTGATGCGTCAGGAGTGTGTAATTTATGGGGTGAGATGTTTGGTTTCATAGTGACAAAAAACAGGGTAAAATGTCTCGACCCTCAACCCGTGGACATCATCCTAAACCTAAACACGGGTCATTTTTTGCCTCTCTCCCTCTAAAAACCTGTTGCAGGTAGAGTACCCTATATTTCTCGACTTAGAAACTTTGTGACTATGGTTGGGTTTTCGGTAGAGGGGTCCAAGGCCGTTGGCATCAGAACAAGAAAGATACGATGGCGTCAAAACATGCGTGCACTCACCCACGGGTTCGATGGAGAAACCTAGGCTTTGAATGATTCGAATAGATTTAGGAGAGAGAGAAGAAAATTGAATCCATTTGTTTTGGATAAGGCATTGGTAGGACCAAATTTGACAACAAGGAAAATACAGAGTACATTTTTAACACTTCGACCATTGATTTTAGCTAAAAATGGTAAAAATAAAACTAGTGGTAATTAAGAAAATAGTTTTGCTCTAATGGTCCCTTCAAAAAAAAAGTCGCACGTTTTGATGGCATTAAACTTGAGCAAAAATAGGGTCAGATTAGGACAAGCCGAGCTTGCAAAAAGCCCAATTAGATTTGGATCTAGATGTTACGCCTAGATCCATCCGATGGACATATTTGAGCCGCACTTTTGAGTGAGAAAATAGATAAAATGAATGTTTGAAGCCGGGTCTTTTTTCTTTGAGCCTTTTCCCTGTGTGCCATTATGAAAGTTGGCCTATTCCTCTGTGCCCCTCCAAAGTTGGGTCGCCCCTCTGTGCCATGACGTTTTTCTTTGTGTCCCTCCACACCATTCCGTCTCCATTCCGTTTTTTTTCTTCCGTTTGCCAGCCCTGACATGTGAGACCAGTCCTGTAAGTTGCCATTTTTGCCCTCAGCCACACATCAGGAAGGAATTTTGCCAGGATCCGAGCCATGAGCCTGTGCTGCTGCGCGTTATGGAGAGCCATAGAAGACACACGGAGCTCTCGTGTCATTGTCACGAGGGAAGCTCAGCGGCACTATTTAGTTTGGGCCACTCGTCTTCGAGGGTCCAGCACGCTGCACCATCACATCGTATAACTGTCGACCGTTCTGTGTCACACAGTACATAGCATTGGTTGAGTACCGTGGCATCGAAAAACAAAGCTTGTTTGGCTGGGTAAATTGATCAACTTACGAATATCACAGGGAAGAAGTGGATCTGTCCTTCGGGCTTTGTTGGGTCTCCTTGAAGTAAACCAAGATAGGAAATTGTGGCCACCATAGTTCCCAATTTACAAATGTTGAATACCTACGCATGTCTTGGATTATTAGAGTCTGAACCTCTTATCATGATAAAGGAAACTGCCAGGACGTAAAGGATTAACAGGTCTGCGTACTTCCAACGGTTCTTGCCCCCACTGCAGTAGCAATCCATGGGCATGGGCCCACCAAATAGTTATGTATTTTTTTCTTTTCTTTCATTTTCTTTTGAAAAGAAGAAGGGAGATTTGTTTAAGATTAGTATTTGTTAATTTGTCATGTAAAGACACAACACACAGCGCATCAGGGACACGTACATACTAGCATACTAGCAGACAAGTAATTACACCTATTGGGAAAAATGAGCGATTTTTTTTATGAACAACACCGGCCTGTTGGTTCAGTTGGCCATGTCATCCATCCATGCAAGAATCGGTCGGTATGTATCTGGCTGATAAAATAAATTAAAAAAAAGACGAATAATGCCCCCTCTGAAACTCGAGGAGCCAAAAATGGCAACGGTGCTCGATCGGCGGGGGGGCTTGCGGGCATTTAATTTGTTTATTAAGATCGTTTAGGCCTCCGTACGTCCTCTCATGTCTGACAGACAACCTTTGGTTTGATCACTACTCTCTCCGTCCAACAAAACATGCAACTATGGGTTCCGTGCCACCAAAAATAGTTTACGTTTGACCAAATTTCTAGTAAATAATATTCTCATTTATGGCTCCAAATTAATTTATTAAAAACTATATTTCGTAATGAATCTAATGATATTTATTTGATATCATAAATATTAATATATTTTTATCTATAATTAATCAAACTAGAGATACTAAACCATGACACTGTGCTAGAATTGTATTTTTTTATGGACGGAGGGAGTACAAGTTAGACTAGCTATATATAGTACATACAGTATTATTTTCGCATAATAAACGAAACAAAAGGAATCATAAACAGCCATCCATCATCAGCATATATACGTGTAGTCTTGAGTTTAGGCAGTTTGAGTACGTAGCTAAATTCTTGTCGCAATAAATCTTTTTATGGAGGATTATTTATTGCATGCTGAGGAGATCGAAAATTAAACAAGCTAGACACGATCGATCGATAACACATATGCATTCACACTTGAGATGGAGAATCTAATCTAATCCTGCAATGCCAATTCATGCATCATTTGTCAACTCCGCCGTCTCTCTTTCTCTCTGTCTCTAGCTAGTAGATGGAAAAACAAAAAAGAGAGAGATGAAAACGGCCGGAATGCAATGCAGGCAAGCGAGCAGGATAAGCAGAAACGATACCCACCGTCTTTGAGCATCGGAATGGCATGAAGGGAATAACTAAAATCACTTTCTCTCGACCCTAAGGGTAATACCGTCTTTTCGCACCGCCGTTACCCACCGTTAGGAGCAATTTCAGACGGAATGGCGTGGAGGGAAAGAAAGAAAAACGTCATGGCACAGAGGGGCGACCCAACTTTGGAGGGGCACAGAGGAATAGACCAACTTTCGTAATGGCACACAGTGAAAAGGCTCTTTTTCTTTGGGTAGTGATACTTCTGTTCAGTAGGACAGCACAACCTAAACTCGATGGGCTTAGGCTGGCATATAAACACTGGATATACTTTCTCTGTTTTAAATTATAAATCATTTCAAAAACCTTGAAAAATTAATGCATCTCAAGTTTGACCAAAATAAAATTATAAAGAGAAACACAACGATTTATGACATTAAATAGATATATAGTATGAAAATACAACTAATGAAAAAAATAATAATAATTAGTTGGTATTATTATTATTATATTATAAATTTAGTTAATTTTGAAAAAAATACTGTCTGAGATTATTAAAATGACTTATAATTTAAGATGGGAATAACTTTTGACGACGATGCAAGAATTTTCTCTTACAACAACGAACATGACGCCATTTTTTTTGACAACATCTTTTTTAACAACTGGGACCGAACAAACTCGCTGAAAAGTCAGTCGCATTTATAACACGTTTCAGTAAAATTTCAATTACTAGCACAGGTGACCCATTTTTGCAAAAGAGCATACGGAGTACGAGTTCCACTAGAATTCGGAGATAACCGCGTTCAGTAGCAGAGGAGCTGTTCTCGCGAATTGAGACATCACCACGGCGTATGATGCGTTTGGCATCTAATATCCATTTGGAATAATCCACAATGGCAGGAAGAGTAGTATATAATCAACTGTTGGGGGTAGAGAAGAGGTGATAACGAATATGACTCTTATACTTCCTTAACAACCTAACTTGACTTTATTTAATTTTAACTTAAAACTATATACTAATATGGTCCAATTCTTATTGAGTCCGATCTTTAATTTTTCTAAATTAAATTAGAGAGTCCTTTACCACTAAGAGTTGTGATAATCACAGTCACACAGATATGATTTCTACTACTAAATTTTCGCATTGGAGGCGAACTTGGCATTTCTTATCTGAAAGTTTTCAATCAAAAGGCATCCCTCAAAAAAAAATCGATCCCACCCAGCATGCGGCCCAAGTGGCCTAGCAGCCCAGAACTTGCTGAGCAGGACCGATCGCACAAGTGGCCGAACCCGCGCCAGGCTCTGCACGGGCCGCATACAGGCCGACGGCTACCCTAATCCGGAGCGAGCGACTAACCAACACCGTCGGCCCGGCCACAAGCACGAATCCGCAGACCACCACGCTGCGGTTCCGCAGACCGCCGGCAGGCGAAAGATTCGTCGGTGGTCGGTGGCTGTTGGCTTCGAGGGAGGCCGGACCCGGACGCCCCAATAAGGACCGGGCTTGACATGAGCCTCGTCGTCGTCTCCGCGCGCCCCGCCGCGCGCCACGCCTGCCGCCTCTGCTCCTCCTCCTCGGCGAGGGAGGCGTGGGACGGTCCGTTCTTCCGGCTGCAGAAGCGGCGGGGGCAGCACCTTCTCACCAACCCGCGCGTCCTCGAAGCCATCGTGCGCCGTGCCGCGATCCGCGCGGGCGACGCCGTCCTCGAGGTCGGCCCGGCACGGGCAACCTCACCGTGCGCCTCCTCGCCTCCCCTGCCGCCTCCGTCGCCGCCGTCGAGATCGACCCGCGCATGGCCGCCACCGTCGCCGCCCGCGCCCGCGGCCTCGGCCTCGCGCACAAGCTCACGGTTCCGCCCGCGCACCCTCCTCCATCGACCATCCCATTCCATCGATCCAATGCAATGCCCCGCTGATGATCAAATGACGAGTCTTTAGTTTTCCGTTGCCAGGTGACCACGGGAGACGCCATGAAGGCCGACTTCCCGGAGTTCGACGTCTGCGTGTCCAACATCCCCTACGCGATCTCGTCGCCGCTAACCGCCAAGCTTCTGTTCGGCTCCTACCGGTTCCGGACGGCGACGCTGCTGGTGCAGAGGGAGTTCGCGCGGCGGCTCGTGGGCGCGCCGGGCTACGGGGAGCACAACCACCTGGCGACCAACGTGCGCCTGGTCGCGGACGTGAGCCTGCTCATGGACGTCAGCGAGGCCGACTTCGTGCCCGTGCCCGGAGTGGACGCCACCCTCGTCGAGATCCGGATGAAGGAGGTCCGGCCGACGGAGGTGGAGCCGGGGATCAGCCTCGACAAGTGGCTGGAGTTCGCGCGCGCGTGCTTCGGACAGCACAAGCTGCAGCAGGAGCAGAAGAAGAAGAAGAAGAAGAAGAAAAGGAAGAAAGAGAAGAGCCTAGGCACCATCTTCAAGCAGAAAGAGATGGTCATGGAGCTCTTCAGGCTGTCTAGAATAGATGAGGAACGCATCGGCGGCAATGCCAGTAGCAGCGGCCGCGGTGCGCCTCATGACGAATACGACGCCGATGATCGCGAAAATGATGAACATCCCTGCGATGGAGAAGCTGGTTTCAGCAAGGAAGAGTTCGTGGTGTTCAAGGAGAGAATTGCTGGAACATTACAGTCGGCCAAGCTCAACAACAAAAGGCCATCCATGCTGTCCAACGATGACCTGATGAGGTTGCTCCGCTTGTTCATCAAGCGTGGGGTGCGGTTCCATTAGAGCACGACTTTGAGGCATTGTTTAGTTTGTGCGTGAATTTTTTTTTTATCACATCAGATGTTACAGTTCTTTAATACTAATTTAGTCTAATAAAAATAGTCTAATAAAAAATAAATTATATATTCTATCTAAAAATCGTGAGATAATTTTATTACGTATGGACACGTGACATGCATTCCAGTGTCCATGGTACAGGGTGGGGATAGTCCCCACCCAATTTTTTCCTCAATCCGCGGCCGCAGCGCACAAGCAGGCCAGCCAAGCAGCACTGACTGTGCAGCAGACAGTTCTCGCCGCGCTTAGCGTTGAGCTGAGACATGAAGCGAACCGTCTCCGTTCTTTGGGCCCGCCGTGCCGTCCGCCAAGCCTACTTCTACCACCACCCGCCGCCACCTCGCCGTCGCCTGAGGTGGCGGCGTCCGCGTCAGAGGCGTGGGACGGGCGTTTCCGGCTCCACAAGCCACGCGGACAGCACCTGCTCACGAACCCGCGCGTCCTCGACGCCATCGCGCGCCGCGCCGCGATCAGTCCCGGCGACGCCGTCCTCGAGGTCGGCCCCGGCACGGGCAACCTCACCGCGCGCCTCCTCGCGTCCCACGCGGCGCGAGTCGCCGCCGTCGAGATCGACCCGCGCATGGTCGAGGCCGTCACCGCGCGCGCCGCCGCTCTCGGCCTCGATGGCAAGCTCACGGTCCGCCCTCCCGCCCACCAATCGATCGACAGAATGTCCCAAAGGAAAAAAAAAATGCTTGCTGACTGACAGAACGACGGTTCCTCCTCGCTCCCGTTTGGCAGGTGATCGCCGGCGACGCCGTGAAGGTAGAGTTCCCGGAGTTCGACGTCTGCGTGGCCAACATCCCCTACGGCATCTCCTCGCCGCTGATCGCCAAGCTGCTGTTCGGCCCCTACCGGTTTCGGACGGCGACGCTGCTGCTGCAGAAGGAGTTCGCGCGGCGGCTCGTGGCCACGCCGGGCGACGGGGAGTACAACCGGCTGGCGGCAAACGTGCGCCTGGTCGCCGACGCGAGGCTGCTCATGGACGTGAGCAAGAGGGACTTCGTGCCCATGCCCCGGGTGGACTCGTCCCTCGTCGAGATCCGGCCGCGGGGCGTCGCGCCAGGGGTCGACGTCAGCGAGTGGCTGGCATTCACGCGCGCGTGCTTCGGGCAGAAGAACAAGACCCTCGGTGCCATCTTCAAGCAGAAGAGGATGGTCATGGAGCTGCTCGGACGGTCCCAGAGAGCCGAGGGATGTGCCGGTGGTGTCAGCCTCGGTGCGCTTGACGACGACAGTGGCGAGGATGACTGCGGGGAAACCGACGATGGCAACAACAGAGTCGTTGGTTTCAGCGAGGAAGAGGTCGCAGCGTTCAAGGAGAGGGTTGCCGGAGCGTTGGACGCCGCCGAGCTCGCCGGCAAGAGGCCATCGAAGGTATCCAACGACGAGCTGAAGCGGTTGCTCCGGCTGTTCAACGAGCGCGGGGTGCGGTTCCAGTAGAGTGTAGAGCCTGGTGAAATCTGTGTTGCCAAAGTCACGCCACGCCTGATGCCAATGGCTGGTTCCCAGCATGTCGGGGGTCATTGTTGACGTCGCGCTACTTGCCTGTCTTGTTCTGAGTTAAATGTCGTCAGCCTCATCCATATCCTGTTCAATATGTATTTCCAATTTTCCATTCTGCTGAGTTAACGGTGAACTTTGGCAGCTCCTGCTAGCACGGCATGCATTTTGCTGAGTGGTTTGATGATATCTGAGAGTTTTTTTTTAATAGGATGATATCTGAAAGTTGCCCTGTTACCCGTCTCCCTGTTACTGTTCCTAGCATGTGTACTCCCTCCATCTCTTTAAACTTTCGTACATTGAACCTAGCAATATTAATCTCTCTAAATAAATTTATTACAAAAAAATTCAACGATCTATCTAATGATATGATATTGATTATATGTCATAAATATTAATGTTTTCTTATATAATTTGATAAAATTAAGTAAGTATATTTGACTTTTCGGAAACAGAAAGTGAGAACGACAGTTCAGGGACGGAGGGAGTACATGTTTACCATTGCATATGGACTGGATTATTACCTACTGTATGGAATAGGCAGTTGATATAGATCCAGCGCAGGTTTCAAAGAGAGAAGAACTAGTAGTTTTTTACACAACCAACTCTATGCAAAAGGATGCTTTTATGCCTCGGAAACTAAAACTACAAACACAACGAGAATACATAGATTGTAAGCAATCTAAAAGTTCAGATTCAGCATTTGTCGCTTCAATGGCGCAATTACAAACTCTTGCCATGTCTGGACCCGCGGACTCATCTAGAGCATCAGAATGAAGAGAAGTGGTGCAAAACTCAAGTTTTTCTATCCTGGGAAACATTGAGAACCTGAAATGCAGAAAACATATTCCCTTACAGATATTGGCGTGTTTTTTCAGCTGCCCTGATGCCATCAACTCTATCATAGTACATGCTTATACCTAATAGTAGATGGGTGGATAGATTGATGCCAAGTCATAACATCAAGAATTTCTTAGGTACTTCATTGGAGCAAAGCATACTTTACTTTGACAATGTTAGGGGAACATACAGTTCTTAACATGCATCTGAAAAGGTTGAAAACAAGGTTCAAACTGAACTAAACTTTCAGAACCTCAGAATGCTTTCATATTGGTTGCATGCTCCCTGAATATAAAGGCACATGGTTATGAATAGCATCACCGAACTATCCCAGACCATTTGCAAATATCATGATTTAATTATTGGAAGGAGGATCAGTAAGAACTATTGCTTCAGTTCACATCCTAACTTTCCTAGACAATGAAATTTCATTAAAACATTCTACTTTAAATCAAGAGTCGTCAGTTGACCAATGAGTAAAAGTATTAGCTTCAATTCAACTCCAGTTTAGACATTAGAGGCAGAAAGCATGAGTCACTTTTTGAGAGCAAAATTCTCGTCCTTATCAAGGACCTATATATCACAGCTCCAAATTTTGTTGAGTTGACACACGCCAAATTATACAACTTTACACGCTAAAATGCTAACCGCATGCAGATAGAACCTAGCCATAGAAAAATATACGAGAAAAGCGAAGAAAAAAGGGCTTGAAAGAGTGATAACAAAGTTTACTTCCTATACCCTCGACCACAGACTCCTTATCGTCATCCATTCCTGGATGACGCGAGTGACTGCCTCACCTCGCCTCACCCCGAAGACGGCGAGGATGGGAATGCATCCTTGACGGCGGAGGCGGCGGTGAGGTAGTTGAGCGTGTTGCGCAGCGTGTCCCGCTCCCTGCGCAGCCTGGCAGCGGTGTCCTCGAGCTCGAGGAGCGCCTGCTGCTCGCGGGGCGCGCCCTCGAAGGTGTTGCCGACGTAGAATGAGAAAGGGGTGGGGAAGAGGCCCCTGCGCAGGTCCCCGACCTCCTTCTCGGGCTTGCCGTTGAGGCGGTTGGCGATGCGTATGACGTCCCGCATGAGGGCCTCGACGTCGGTGGCGAGCGCCTCGGAGTCCTCCCCGGGTGCCGGGGCCTCGGCGGGCGGGCGGTCCTCGAGCCACTGGACGGCGGCGACGAGGTAGGGCTTGGTGCGCACGACGCGGGCGACGCGGAACCGCTGCTGGCCCTTGCAGATGAGGAAGAACCGGTCGTCGGCGAGGCGCTCGTGCTTGACGACCTCCCCGACGCAGCCCACCTCGGCGGCGGACCCGGAGTTGCCGGCGAAGACGATCCCGAAGCGGAGGTCGGTCTGCAGCACCGTGTGCATCATGATGCGGTAGCGGTACTCGAAGATGTGCAGCGCGTGCGTGGCGTCCGGGAAGAGCACGAGCGGGAGCGGGAACAGCGGGAGCTCCACCAGCCCGTCGTCGGACTCAGGGGGGAACGGCTCCGGGGACGACGGCCCGGGCCCGGACGCGCCCGCCGCCGTGGCGAGGCGGCCGCGGCCGCGGCCTCGGGTGCGGGAGGCGGAGGCATGGAGGTGGCGTGGTGCTCGGCAGAATGCGCGAGAGAGGGGGGAGGCGGCGGCGGCGGCGGCGGCGAGGTGGGGGTGAGGAGAGTGGAGGATTTGGGGGAGGAGAGCCATTGGGACGGGTCGACGGGATCCTTTTTCCCGCTTCCCCCGGCGGCCTAGGCAGGGGAAATGTTTGTGTGGCTTTCGGGGCGCTTTTGCCGTTCTGGTGGGGTGATTTTCACGGGGGAATTTGAGCGACCAGGGCCGGGTGAAACTCTCTCTGGTTTTGCCGGCGTTAGGACTTGGTCAAACCACGTGGATTGAAGTGTAACTTAGTTCAAATACACTCTAATACATATGGATTTAGCTAAATACATGTACATCCAAACAAGCCCTTAATGTTTAATTTTTGTGCGGGGAATGGATTTTGTTTGCGGTGGGGGCTGGGGAAGAAAGAGGGCGTGGGGGCTGCAAGGCCGCAACCGGATTAATATGATGGCGTCAAGAACGCCACGTGGGGGTTTATCCACCCCACCTGTGCGGGGTTTTTTAGGTATAATACTCCCTCCGTTCCAGAACAAGTGTCGTCCGGAAAGCGTGTCTGTGAGAGAAACACGGATTTCTAGTGACACTTGTTTTGGAACGGAGGGAGTGTGTGCGTGGCAGGGCTTCCGTGGAGAAATAATGACCGGGCTTGGAGGTGGAGCACCGCATTTGGGCCAGCTACGAACCTCGGTTTCGGAGAGGATTCGATTCCTTTCGGAGAAGGCTGTGTTTGGGCTGGCCTGCTGTATTAATTGGGTTTACGCAAATGCCTGCACACGTCCGTCCCGCCGTCGGGACGCGTGCCTTCCTGGTCTGCATAGCGGACAGGCCCAACAGCACCGCTACCTTCCTCCATCTCCGAAAATTTTCCCCACTCACAGTCGCACTTGCACGGTGTCGCGCGCGTCGCCGTTGAAGGAACTATATAAATGATTGAGTTCAACACAAAATTGCGGGGGTTAGAGTAATGTAGAAGCATAATTGAGGTAATGGTAGCGACTAGCGAGCGACCAAGCTACATTTATGGGGTTGCATTGCAACTAGCCAACTACTGCCCATTACATGATGGCATAAACCTAAGTGAATCCAATTTCGTTGCAATCTAGTTTTTCTATAATAATGTGGTGAATCATCGACTCGCTCCAAGATCTTTGCCTATTTGTTCATAGAGGCAAGTTAGTGTGAGGACCTGATGTCTATGGTGTAAGTTGTAAGGACAATTTCAACATAGAATAGAAATTATAAAATAACTTTCATAAGTCAAGTAGACACTGCATAGAACCACAATTCTAACGGATAGTGTTATACAAAAATTAAAATTTGTCGAATCAAATAACTTCTCTCTCATATCATGTGGCAAAACCGCAAAGAGTTGACTCAAATAACATAACTAACGACAACAAGCAACTAAGAGAAACACTACCGCCTCAATCCAAATGTAAACAACGGCCTATGCTACCACAACATATATGCGTCTTGTTCGTCTGCTCTATTATGTCGCCAAAACTTTGGTTGTCTGCACAATCTCTTCTCCATGCTCTCATAATTCAAACTAGACTTGATTAGTTACTTGTATAGTCCTATGTAGCATAACATTATCCTCAAAGCAATGTTGATTTGCATCTCACTATTTCCTCAAATTTGGACGTATCCAGCTATGCAAAATCTACCAGAGTCTTTGCACCCGCTGTGCAGTGACCCGTATATATTTTTACTCTCCTATGGCTATGCCTATGCATAACAATATACAACTACCTATCTAGTTCAGCCAAACAATTGTGAGTTGCAATGCCTAATGCAGAAAAGAATATGGGGTTTGTTTGGATCATGATTGGCAGGCAGATTCCTGACGAGGCAACGATCGTGACCCGAGACGAACGAAATCCTACGCCTGGTGGTGTTGCCTGCCTGTGCCTCGCAAACTTTCAGTAGAGCATCCAAACATGGTCATACTGCATTGGATCTACTGCATGTATCCTAAATATTTGTCGTTTTTATTTCCCGAGAAACATCTTTAACTAAATATATATTTAAAATCTTAATATTTATCATAATTAGTATCATTAAAAAGACTTTGAATCTAGTTTTTTAACAAATTTATTTGGAGATACAAATATTACACACATTTGCTATAAATAGAGTCAAATTTACGACACACACATCAACGATGATAGTTATTAAAGATAAAGAAAGTATATGTTATACAAGTTAGTGCGAGCAACCAATCGGAGCCTAGCTTATTGCATACTCATTCGTTGTTGAGGCTAGCAGCGAATGAAATCTTCAGCTTTGAAAGGAAACTAATTAAGTGCCTGAACCAACGTATATGTGTGTGTGAGAGAGAGATTAAGAACATGCTTTTACAAAGCAATTCTTGTGTCCTGTGTAACACAACAGTGAAAGAATCACTATCCCATCTCCTATTAGATTGCCCTTTTGCCATTCATTGCCGGGATACAGTCAATATTCAGGTTGATCTGAACCTTGACCCGTTTCAGACTCTTCAAAGTTTCAGAATGCAGCTTGGGGTTCCATTCTTCATGGAGATCATCATCTTGATGGCATGGGCCATTTGGAAATCTAGGAATGACTTAATCTTCAGACATATCGCCCCATCAGTTGGCCAGGCTGCAGGTTACTTTAAAGAGGAATTCAATTTCCTGATCTTTAGAGCAAAGAGAGCATATTTCCCAGAAATTGAGCTATGGATTACAAATTTAGCCTAGCAAAGTTAAGAGCAGTTTTAATGCTGCTTTTCCTAGTCATTTTCTCTGTCTCTTGATTCTCTTTGTACTTTTTGTAACTCTAGCATCTTTTGCTTCTCCTGTAACACTTGCAATTTTTTCAATAAATTCACCGCAGGGGTGCAAACCCCTCCAACTTCATCAAAAAAAAAGCTATGCAAGGAAACTAATTAATTGGAAGAGTCCAATTAAAAACATGTGTTTAGGAAGCGACGCACAAGCTGTAAATAAAATTAGCAAAACCTTCGCTTTATACTGTCGACATAGTTGTCGACCAACATGAACAAACAAGAACTCTCAAAAACTTCGATTCTTATTTAATTTTCCTTATACAATACTCTATCACCACTCGCCACTAGCTATAAGCACACACAAATAATCTCTCCCCCAGCTGCCAAATAACACAGGACCTCAGACTTCAGGTATACCTCCAATCATTCTGCAGTTAAAAAAACTGAGATGCAACACCTGCATCTAATTTTTTTTTGTCTGGATAATCTGCATCTGTTTTTTCCCTGACCCCTTATCTTTCTATCGTCCCAATTCCCTCCACCTCTGACCTCCCTCTCTACGTACAGCACCTAGATGGACGCCAACATAACAACACACACAGTACAAGTACATACTGACAGAGAACGATGGTTCTCGCTCGCTGGAGGCCTCACCGGAGGCTGTTGACGAAGGCGAGGAGCGAGTCAACGTCCCTCTTCTCCGACGGGTACTTGATGGGCCTGGCGGTGCGGCTCGGGAACAGGAGCACGGTGGGGAAGCTCTGCAGCTGCAGCTCGGCCTGCGCGAACGGCTTCTGCTCGCCGTCGGCGCGGAACTTGGCCACCTTGACGCCGGACCCCGCCAGCGTCTCGGCCAGCTCCACGTAGGATGCCTCCATGGCCTGGCAGAAGGGGCACCAGGGCGCGTACAGCACCACGAGCCACGGCTCCGCGCGGTTCTCCAGGCGCAGCAGGTTCTCGACCCCGGCGCGGGTGAGGGACACGACGGCGGGGCTCTCGAAGATGTCCGGGGCGCCCGCCGAGCCGTTGCCGTTGGCGGACCTGGGGGCCGCCGCCTGGCCGTCCTTGTCGATGTTGCCCTTGTGGAGTCCGCACTCCTTGGCCTTGGCGTCCTCCCACCACCAGCGGCCCTCCCGCTCGTGCTGCCCCGGCAGGACAGGCCTGGTGCACGGCTCGCACCCGATGGACACGTAGCCCTGCACGCAGAGAGAACACGGACGACATCACGACACGGCAGATGAGAGACTGTCGTCAACAATCGCTTGCACATTTGGTTTGGGTCGGAAACGGAAACAGTTGATCGATCTCTTAAGAATAAGAACGGATCGATGATCGAAGCTGTGCAAAATTAGGCAAAGAAGTCACTACCTGAGCATGCAGGGTGTTGACAGGGACGTCCATGGTCCGCAGGAACGTCCAGATGTCCTTGCCGTCGACGTTGGCCACGGGGTTCCACTTGATCAAGCTACCAGCTCCGCCGTCCAGGCCTTCGAAGGAAGGATCGACCTGGACCACGGGGATGCTGGCCCGGGTGCCGGGGGACTGGTCCTTCCTCTGCCCGGTGATCCAGGCCCTGAGCCCCTTGAGCGCCCTGCGCAGGGGCCGCACCTTGCGCACCCGGCAGCACTCCTGGTGGCCGTCCTCGTAGAAGGAGAAGAGGCCCTTGGTGCGCACCAGCTCCTGCACCTCGCCGGCGTCCGGGAACATGTACTCGATGCGGATGCCGAAGTGCTTCTCCACCTTGTCGAAGAACTGGTACGTCTCCGGGTTGAGGCGCCCCGTGTCCAGGCTGAACACCCGGAACGGACGCCCCGTCAGCTTGGCGTACTCGATCAGCGCCACGTCCTCCGCGCCGCTGCAACACACACAGAGGATTGACGTCGTCAGTTAAGCTATAGGCTTGCCCGTCTTCTGATGTCATCGTAGTGAGGCTATCCGATTCATACGTCCGTTGTACGTCCATGTCATGGCTGAAAGACCAGCATCCTACTGTAATTAACAAGGTGGTGGTGGTTGCCTACACGACGAGTTCAGCCTGCGTATTTTACTTTGTCGTTTGCTCTTGCAGCTGCACTAAAAACAGATTAATGGGGTTGTTCGGCAGGCTGATCGTGCGGTTGATGTTGTTCTGTTCCGAGAGAGAGAAAAACACTGTTTTCTATATGATGACTAAAAAGCAAGACGATTCTGTCTAATATGCTCAAGCGAACATGGCCCGTATTGTGCTTGTGCCACTATCGCTTTGGATTCGGATGCCATGCCTCATAGCTTTTCTAGTTTCGTCTTGTGATAGTCAAACTAAACAAACTAGTTGTTCGGTTGCGCGTGGGTGGTGGGCCATGATTCTAGCTCCGGTATATCTCGTCGAAGACACCACCTTGGACACCAGGTTCAATGAACCTAGACACCTCAAGCTCGGCTCACATGGTCTTCGCTAAACGCCCAAACCTGATTGGATTTCACTATTTCAGCATCTGAGGATCATGAACAAATTGACTACTACTAGTACAGTAGTACAGTACGTATTAGCTATAATAGTGCCTTGCTGTTTCAGAGGCAGACAGGTGGGACCCACGGTCCAGTGGCCAGCGAAATGGTCGAAGATGCTAGGACTCTCTACGGCCACAAGTTCGGATTTCGGAAGATGCCGCGACCGCCGCATCAACCGGATGCTGGTCGCCGCGCCTAAACCCATTCCACAAGCACCAGCGGTAGAGGAGGCTAACGGGCACGCGGGAGAAGTAACGAGGACCCGAACCCGTGACGACTCACGAGTGGCGGCACGAGAGAGAGAGAGGACGCTTTGCGCGCACCTGAAGGCGATGGCGATTTCGGAGCCGAACATGGCGAGCGCCCGATCCATGATCTCCAGCGGCGACGCGCCCTCCAGCTCACGCGCCAGGGCCTCGTAGTCCACGGCCGCCGCCTCGTCGGCCACGGGCGCGGCCGGCGCCGCCGACGCCGCGGAGGCCGCCACCGGCTGCCTCGCGGGCTCCGCCGCGCGCAGCGGGCGCACCGCCCGAGCGCGCTGGCCGCGCGCCGCCGCCGCCGGGGCCACGCCCACCTGCTGCCTGATCAGCGCGCCCATCCTCGCAGCTGCGCGGCGAAAAGGGAGAGAGAGAAACGAATGAATGTTAGGCCCGGTTGCAAGGACGCGCGCTTCGATTCGAATGCGGGTGAATTCTGATGCGAAGCCGCGCATTTCACTAGCTAGAGCGTCGGATTTCGAGAAAAAAAAAATCTTCAAAAACAAAAAACCCACAGGATTAAAAGCCAGGCGCATGCGCATCTCACCTTTGACGTCGCGGAGGGCGGCAGGGTGCGACGAGATGGAGGTGGTGGTAGCGGAAGCCATCGCAGGTCTCTGGGGGCTTTCGAATTGATGAATTCGCAGCGGTTAAGTTCTCTGGAGCGAATATGTTTTGGCACCTGCGTTTTTTCTGTGGCGTAGGGTGGAAGCGGCCGGGTGGTTTACATATAGGTCGGGCGGGAGGCTGGGTTCATCGCACCTGGACGGGTTTCCGGGAGCGGCAGCGGGGAGCCTCATGGGACACGTGGCGGCTTCGGATTGGCGGAGCGCACGGGAGGCTTCCTGGCCGATGGAAGCAGTGGCGTCATAGAGAGGAGGCCCGGCCTGTGCCGAGTGCGCGCCACACGGCAGTTGTCGTGGCGATGAGTTGGCTGGTTGTGTGGCTGCCTCACGCTCGTTTGCCCCCTCGCCGAGAACCATGCGTCCGCCGCCGTTGAGCTCACTGCTCACGAGTCACAAGAGATACCGAGAGCTGATTAGGCCAATCTTAACGAAGGTTCATTTGCATTAAATATGCTGTCCCATAAGCGTTTTTGATGATATGACATTGTATTTAAGAAGAGAGAGAAGAAATGAGTTTCATCTAGTTAAAACTGTCTTAACACGAATACCAACTCTTTATAAGTCATGAAATTTAATGTCTATGAAACTTTAGAATGAAACTCTCACTCTCAATGAAGAGTTTCATTCAAGTTTCATTTTATTTCATATGACATAACAGTCTTGGAAACAACAAAATAAAACTCACCAATAAAATTGGTCTTAGGACGTGGAGTACTGATCAGACAGGACCAAACAGGACCTACGGGATGAGATAGCCCCGAATATTACATTAAAGTTGTGTTTAGTTCCCAGAAGTTTGATTATTTTGTTGACACATATTGCTGGTGACCCAAGCAACTTTCTCGTGGATGCAACTAAAAATAGCTTCTTGTTTCAGCGTATGATTAAGCGAGATGTAGAAGTGGATGACTAGAAAAAAAAGAGGTCGACGCTGGAGTTAAGAGTCTGTTTGGAATACAGCCCCATATGATTTTTTTTATGTTTATGTGTTTTTTTTCTAAAAAAAAACTGATTTATGTGGAATTCCTTGAAATCATAAGTTCCAAACAATATCTAAAATCATTTGTCATATCATAATAAAAACTTTACCCGCGGGAGGATTTAGCTCCTGCTCCTCTCAGCGCTTGGCGTGTTGCATGTTACACGTATACCTGCTGAGCGTGGGCTTCATTGGACCCCATAGCTGTTGTGGCCTTTTACGTTTTACGACTCTTGGTCGTTACATGTGCCAATACATCACTGACATTAGTGTTTTATTTATTTCGAAAATTTCATAACTTTTTATACAAATTCTACACTAGTTAAATCATATATTCATTTCGATTATCTCAACGAGCATTTTATAATGGTGTACTTTATTTTAACATTTAAGATTATTTTATGATGGTAAATATTTAAATTACAATTTTAGGTTTTTTTGTTTCAATAATCCATATATTATCTTTACATACACATTTTTGACATATATCCTATAAAACAACTATAGAGCACCAAAACTTATGAAATTTGTTAAATTAATACATAACCTGCAATGATGCATTGTATTGTGTTTCTTAATCAATTTATTTGTATAATGTATTCTTTAACTACATGTAGTTAGTTATTTGTGTATATCATTAAATTGTGCCACTTCAAAGTATTTGTGAATATTCAATTTAGTCGGTCTAAAACTATCAAACTGGTGGTTCAACTTGTTCTTAACAGTGAGACCAGTGACTAGTGAACCAGCAAATCGATGGCCTCATCACTTTCATGTCTGGTTTGATCCTAATAACTATACACTGAACTGAATTGGTGCCTATATTGCTCTTTGCGAGTGGCCAAATGACATCTGTCATCAGTGTCTTCGGCGATACATCTAGGTCATCTTTGTGCTCACCAAAAATCACACATCTCTATGCTTTAGCGCTTAGCGGTGATGTGTCTACGTCATTATATAAGCAGTCTAAAATACAGGCAGCGATGTATGATTTTTGTATCAGCTCTCTGTGCATGCTGCACAGAGTATAACAGCAACATCTATCACCATGCATAGGAGTGGGCGCAGCAAAGCGCGCCAACCATTCTAGTAATGTTCCATAAGCACCTCATATACTCGAGCTACCCAGACCATAGCTAGCCGCCGCCTGCCCCTAGGGCTAGGGTGTGAGCTGTCGCCGCCGCTTCCATCTTCTTCACCGTTGGCCCCCCTCCGGTATCTCGCCAGAGGTCGGAGGGAGTGGGGATCCATCGTTTTGAAATAAGTTTTCTAGTAGATCGAGTCATGTAGAGTTAGAGTTTCTCCATGCCAAGGACCTTGGTATTGGGGGTGTTTTTCCTCCTCTTTCTCCCCGGTGACGGTGAGGAGGTAGGGTGGATCCGGTCTCTCCATGGTGGCTCTGTTGAAGATTGGGGCGACAACTTCGACGTCAACATCTACATCGACAAGACAACATGGAGACTTTTGTTTCCGGGCTTCGGCATCAAGACGAAGATGATGTCGCCGTCATGGAATAATTTTCTCTGATCCCTTCTTCGTTTTGTCGTGGTTGGATCTGGCCACGATGAAGGACTAGGGAGAATAATTTTCATATCGGTCTTCCTCATACTTCGGTGGCAGAAAGAAGAAGGAAGACACAAGGAAGAAGAAGTTTCTCAACTCCGTCTGCAGGAATGTTGGCCGTCTGTTGGGCATCTGTTCTCAGGCCGAAAATAACTGTTGTCGAGTATTTGTCTGTGCGGTCATCTATACGAAGCGTCAAACAAGTTTGGATTTGAGAGTTTGAGCATTTCACAACGTGAGCATAATATAGATGAGAATCAGTTTCTGGATACATATTTTTTCTATAGTACTTATAATACGATGATATACCCAGCTATAACTTAATACAATTCTTCTTTAGTCTAAAAAAAATACTCGAGCTACCCATATCTCAATTCCTCAAGGTCAAGACGTATTTCAAAATTCTCTCTCCTCCTCCTACTACTACCGAGTACCGGCTGAATCCGATACATTTCCTCCGAGCCACCGCACCGTTGCTGCCGGTGCATGCATGCATCCCGATCCGCTGCTCATAGAAGATCCGAACATGCATCTCCTCCTGCTCGCTGCGCTTGCATACAGTCTGACGATAATAAGGTCTCACTGTCTTGTCAAAAAAAAAAGGTCTCACTGATCACGCGACTAGTCTCCCCGACCCCTGTCGTTAGTGCCGTCACGCTCATATACTCGAGCTACCCGTATCTCAATTCCTCAAGGTCAACACGTACTCCCTCAGTTACCTCAGTTCCCTTTTTAATTGTCGTTCGGAAAACTTGTTTGTGAGGGAAACACGGATTTCTAGAGACAGCTATTTAGGGACGGAATGAGTATTTCAAAATTCTCTCTCCTACTACTACTACTACCGAGTACCGGCCGAATCCGATACATTTCCTCCGAGCCCACACCGTTGCTGCCAGTGCATGCATGCATCCCGATCCGCTGCTCATAGAAGATCCGAACATGGATCTCTTCTGCTCGGCCAAGGAACATGCATACAGTCTGACGATAATAAAGGTCACTGATCACGCGACTAGTCTCCCCGACCCCTGTCGTCAGTGCCGTCACGCTCACGCGGCAGAAAACAAAACCATCGTGTTAGCGCGCGGCGCGCAAGTCCACTCGCTCGCACCGCCGGCACCGGGCCGGGCACGAAGATTCGTCGCGTTCGCGCGCCGCGAGCCTTTCCGGCCGGTTTCCGCCGGAGACTGGAGTGGACGTGGACGTGCGGCGCTGCCGTCAAGTACCTACTCGGCACTCGGCAGATCGCCGTTGCCGGGAAGAATCCAGGACAGATCGGGGTTCTCAGTGTGGGTCAATCGCCGTTGCCGTCAGTACGTTGAGACGGGCACCAGATCGATTCCCGATTGGCGAGGACGAGAGAAAGCGGCAAAGCGAGATGCGCAGCGGGCGATAAATAAAGGGGAATAATTGATCGATAAATTATTGAACCCGGCGGCTGTTCTGCTTCTGCAGCCGGCTCCTGGTTCTGGCCTGGGGGCAAAGACGTTTGGGGTCAAAATTAAGCTGGCCACAAGGGTCGCTTTTCGAATTACGTACGCACAGTGAGTGGTTGCGTTCGTCTTTTGCGACCACGTAGCTTTCGTGGCGATCAAGAAAGATGAAACCATCGAGAAGAAGCAGCGCCGGCCGGGATGGAAACTCTGGAGCAGTAGTACGTATTGCTCTTTATCCTCCGAGTTTTGGGGGGTTCGGAATGCAAGATTTAGCATATCGAGGGCTCGAGGCAGGTCATCTCATCCACCATTTTCGTTCCCCTGCATGTGTAAACTCTTCTGCTAGCTAGAGTACACTACTGATGAGTCGTTCAGGTATTTATCACTAGCTAGACAATAATAAGGAGTATTATGTTTGAGTTGTTGGGCGTTTAATACTTTGATTTGAGTCTGTGTTGCTTGTTTTTTTATTAGCAAGAAACACATGGCGTATAATACCATGTGTTAGGATACGTTCTGACACATTCATAGTTTTGTGGCGGACGAGTTAGGATACGTTCTGAACTCAAATGGTAAGGAATTTTTGCCTTTTGTAGTAAATCAGGCGAAACCTGGTTTCTACATATATTTTTTTTTAAAAAAAAGGAAACTTTATAGGTAGAATTATGTAGACATCGTAAAAGAATGGACGGCAATTAACTGGTGGCCTTTGCCCAGCAACCAATCAAAATCACGGCATCTCCTATACTATATACTTGTCCTGTGTCTCCCACTATGGATATTCTTTTACTACAGTAGTATACAACTTGCATAGTGTTTTGTCAATCACGTTCACGTGCGACGTGGACTTCCACAACCGATGCGTATCTCTTGTTGTCTTAATTGCACAACAGTACGTACAGCTTCTCAAATTCGTGTCCGATCCGCGTGTGGTGCTCGCTTCCACTTCCGCTACGTGGTTACAGTTCTTTTCAATTTTCTGGTCTTGCGAGTGGTGGTTACAACACGGCGTATATATATATGCATGGTGTCCCCACACCACACCACAACCCCACGTCCCCACTGCTATTTGTGATCGCCTACCCCTACCGCGCGACGTCGATGCATCATTGCATCAGGTGATGTTATGATGACCCGCGAACCCAGCTATCAGTCTGGCAAGGCCGGCAAACGGCAAACCAACACGAGACGGGGCAAACAGGAGCTGCTGCTTCTGATTGCCTGTCATGTGGGCGCGTATGAAATGGGAGGCCGATCGATGACTGATTGGTTGGCTCTGTATCACTTGTTTAGGCCAATCTCAATCAGAGTTTTATTTAGGCCAATCTCAATGAGAGTTTTATTTGAGTTTCATTTGCATTACACTACAACAGAAATGGTCTTTGGCCGATCTATCAACTGAGCTATAGTCTCGGCACAAAATTACGTCCGGGACTAAAGATTTTTAGTCCCGGTTGGTAAAACCAACCGAACCTTTAGTCCCGGTTGGTATTAGGCCAGTCTCAATGGGCAGTTTCATCTCTCAGTTTCCAACATATGAAACTTTACATTGAAACAGAGCTCTTCCACAGTGCAAAATTTCAAGGCAGGGTTTCATAGATTATTTTACTATTTTTTAGGTCCCACCTACCTTATCTTTTCTATTTCCACATCTTTTTCTTCCGCATTGCGTGATGAACGGCGCAGCAGTCTGCTTTCTTGTCCCATCCCTGCAAGTCTGCAACTGTGGCTGCCCTCCTCTCCCGCAGCAAGCCGGCAGATCCCGCGTGCACGCCTCCTCCACAGTCGCCTTCCAGAGCCCGACGGAGGTCCTGCTCGCAGTGCGTGGCCAGCGGAGCTCCTGCTCGCTCCCGTGGCGTGGCGACTCCTCCACGCGCGGCTTGGGGGCACGCGGTTGGCGCTCGCGCTTGGCCTGCGGCGTCCGCGACGGCGCCCGCGCGCGGCCAGCGGGGCTCGCGGCGGCGCCCGGGCCCGGCCTGCGGGGCTCGCGCGGCCAGCAGCCAACGCGACGCAGCCTTCGGCACGGCGGAGCCGCGGCCGCCTGCAGAGCCGCACCCGCAGCACCGGCGGCCGGACTCCGCGGCGGAGGGGCCTCGCCCGCGCCTGACGGCTTGGCCTGCGACGGAGTGGTCTGGCCTGCGCTCAGCGACGGAGTCTGCGCGGTGGAGGAGGTCGTGCCCGCAGACGCGCCGCCTTCCCCTGCCGCGCTCGGTGGAGAGCCCGTCGCGCCCGCGTCCGTAGCGACGAAACAACCGAACAGCCTTAGTGCGGGTTTCGTATGAGTTTCACGGCGTTGGAAACGCTGTCCGGCTCGTGTCGTGGGGAGAAACGAATCCCTTCTCTCTCTTGCTCGTTTCATGCAAAAAGTGTAGATTTATTGATGTGACACTATATTAAATGTGCATGACACTTCTCATGAAATCCCATTGAGACTGGTCTTACTAACCCGGAATAAAGGCCCCCTAGCCTTTAGGGTGACCTTTTACCAACCGGGGCTAAAGGTTCGTGAACGAGTGTATTCAAAAGGAAAACGTCCATAACTGTATCACGTGGGTTGTGTAGCTCAGTTGGTAAGCGCGCGTGAGGTGAGAGGTGCTGAGTTCGAAACTCACAAACGCAAATTTATTTTTTCTCGTGGCTCCCACCTTTAGTCCCGTATCCCGGTTGGGAAAACCGGGGCTTGGGCTAAAGCCCCTTCCCAACCGGGGCTAAAGACATGTTTCTGTAGTAGTGTTAAATAGGTTGCGAAAACCGGGGCTTGGGCTAAAGCCCCTTCCCAACCGGGGCTAAAGGCATGTTTCTGTAGTAGTGTTAAATAGGTTGCCACGTAGACATTGTTGATGACATGGCGGTGTATTTAAGAAGTGAGAGAAACTCTCTTGACACGAATACCAACTCTCTATGAGTCATGAAATTTAATGTCTATGAAACTTTAGAATTAAACTCTCGCTCTCAATGAAGAGTTTCATTCAAGTTTCATTTTATTTCATATGACATGACATTCTTGGAAACAACGAAATCAACACGAAAACTTGTGCGGTCCCTGTGGCGAGTTTCATGCCATCATGGAGGCATGGGGAGGCTTTTAATTTGTGAAGGCATCGAAACTTCTGTCTTTATTACTTTTGATTTGATTGATGATTTTAGTTATTAGTAGTTATTACTCGTATTACTTTTTGTAAAAAAAAATAGTCCAGTCCACGTACTTTAACTTTGTTCTACAATAAACTTCTCTAACTCTGACTGATTTTACAGAGAAAATACATTAACATCGATTTTATTATATTAGATTTATTCTTAATCTCTCTCTCGCGCGCGCTTGGGTAGTGCATCAGTTTGGACTTTTATATGTTCATATTGAACTTTTATATGTTCATATAATTTCCTAAAAGTATTATTGATAAATTTGACTTTGAACAAAACTACTAACATGGCACATCGTCATCTGTTAAGCGCGCAGATTCAATTATTAGCTCCATTGGTATTAGTATGGAGTAGCTAGTTGCTGTCACGGCCGGTGTCAAACCTGACATCAATACAGGTGAAGACACTAGACACAGTATGCATGCAATTACGACCACATGCCTCTGTTCGTTTAATAATTACTTTTACAATTTATAAACGTCATCAGAAGATGGATTGCTTGGTGCAAAGCCGACGATGCCTTAGACGAATTATGGGGCGTTTGGTTTGAGGAACGAGATGGTCCATCATCTTCTCACTCCTCACTTTTTCTATTTGGTTGGTGGAATGAAATGAGTTGATGTATCACCACCTCATTCCTCATAAGCCAATAATTAGTATATAGATGAGGAATGAGCTGGTTCCACCAAAATTCATAAGATGAACTCATGATGCATCACCTCATGAAGCATGACTTGATTCCACAAACCAAATACCCTATTAGTGTTTGCTCGATGTTTTGATCAGTTACATATGTCCTTTTGTGGATGAAAGGATATTCTGCATGATCCTTGCACTGTAATGCCTGCATTTTTCCGAAAGGGAAATTCTTCTTGGTCAGGAAATGATTCAGCATGGTGATATCTGATGATGTGCGTAGTAGTAGTCCTCTACAACTAGAAAAAAAAAATGAAGATTGATCTTATACTGTTTGTGAAGATATGTACATCCCTGTCTTGGCCATATTATTTGTCTGACATTTGTTTGGATTGATCCTGTTTTAGGTGGTTGTTGTTCCTACGCTACAGGTTGGTACAAACCATTCATCCAGTACATGAGTGTGGAGCATATTACTAAATTCTCAAATCTTTTTTTGCGATGTCGTGTGGACCTTGGCAGCAGCATCTCGATACTCTAGATGATGGTTCTCTTCGAAAACTAGCTTGTAGAGCCGCATAGACCAAAGAGACATGTGGGGGTATAGGCGACCATTCCTTCTTTTTTTTTACTACTCTCTGCTTCGGCATGAGAATAATAGAGTATTTTGAGTCATCCAAAGGCAAACTATCAAAATCTAGAAAGAAAATGAAGGAGATGAACTTATACTCTTGTTTGTGAGATAGGTACATCCCCGCCTTGTCCATGTCATTTGTCTGACATTTGTTTAGATTGATCCTATTTTTGGTGTTTGTTGTTACCCTAGGTACGTACAAATCATTCACCCAGTACATGAGTGTGGACACCACACACCACATGACTAGATTCTCATATCCTTTTCTGTGTTGTCGTGTGGACTGTGGCAGTAGCATCTTAACACTGTGGACGGTGATTCTCTTCAAAAACTAGCTCGCAGAGCCGCAGAGACGAAGAGACTAGAGAGGCAGGTGGGGGGCGTAGAGCGACCGTTCCTTTTTTTTGTTCGTTGTAGTCAGAAGTGACAACTCGTCAATTTTAATGCCTAGAGCTACTATTTAAGAGTGTAAAATATGCATATAAAAGCACAGTTTTAAATGATATTTCGACCACACACTTAAATTCACAATATACTCATAAAAGTGTGCAATTGGTGAGAAAAAACTAGCTAATGACGATTTGGTTTACCCTATCCTATTATATCTTCATCACAATAACCATGTGAACCTGAACCTGCACATAAAAGTTAAGCATTTGAAAATTTGGGAGATGTAAATGCAATCTACAAAATACAATTGGTTAATGGACAAAGAGGATATAAATGTAATGGACAAGAGAGTATGAATGCAACATACCAGTTGCTCTAGTTTGAGATAATGGAGGTAACTGTATAATATCCTGGTCCTCTTTATTATGTAATTTGACACATAATCATTCATATTGTGGGAATTGGCATGAGGTCTCTAGATTGGAAAATCTGTTATTGAAACTAGAAGTATATCCCGTGCGTTGCCGCGAGATTTTCTTAAAAAATATGTTATATACATAATATTATTATATAATATTTTGTATACTATATATATATAAATAAAATTTGATTTGTATGTTATCTATTATATCAAATCTAGTAAAAAATCACTAAGCTAGTCAAAGAAAAAACAATAAAATATTTATTTATTTTATAGAAGAATATGTGACCAAACAATAATATATGTAGATGACTTGCATGTTAATAGATTAAAGATTTAAAGTATTTCACGTGACAGAGATGATATCATGGATATTTTTTTAATTAATAAGATATGATATGGACTTAGTGGAGAATGACGTGGACACCTTGCATGATGAGATAGAACATGATGATATGGATTTAGTGAAGAATGATGTGGACAACTTGTATGAAGTGATAGAACATTTAGTGATATCACTTAGTGGGGAATGATGTGGACACCTTGCATGAAGAGAGAAATATTTAGTGATATCAAATCTAGTAAAAAAATCACTAAGCTAGTCAAATAAAAAATAATAAAATATTTAATTACTTTATAGAAGAACACGTGACAAAATAATAACATATGAAGATGACTTGTATGTTAATAGTTTAAATATTTAAAGTATTTCACGTGATAGAGATGTCATGGATATATTTTTTAATTAATAAGAGATGACAGAGACTCGGTGGAGAATGATATGGACGCCTTGAATGAAAAAGATAGAACACGATGACATGGACTTAGTGGAGAATGATGTGGACAACTTGCATGAAGAGATAGAAGATTTAGTGGGATCACTTAGTGGGGAATGATGTAGACACCTTGCATGAAGAGAGAAATATTTAGTGAGATTTAGCTTTATTAGAGTTTATAGATATACTCCCTCCGTCCATGAAAGAATCAATTCCTAGAATCTGTGTCAGTCAAACTTTTAAAACTTTGACTAACTTTATAGAAAAGAGTAATAACATCTATGGTATAAAATGAAAATATACTCTATGGTATATCTAATGATACGAATTTGAGATCATCAATCTTGATAGTTTTTCTAGAAATTCGGTCAAAGTTTAAAAAGTTTGACTTAGGACAACTCTAGAAATCTATTTATTCATGGACGGAGGGAGTAGTTTAGGAGTGGGAATGAATTTAAGGGTGATATGCAGTGGGCCTAGGGCCTAGGGAGACCTCATGCCTAACTAGTTGGAATTGAATGTTTTTTCACCACTCTCTTTGCCATGAGAATAGAGTCTTTTAAGTTGTCGTAAGGCAAACTATCAAAAAATTGATCGAACTTATAGATAATAATGTTAACATCTATAGTATAAAATACGTCAATTATGATAAAATATGTTATGTTGCACCTAATAAAGCTAAATTTGGTGTTATAAATATTACTGTTCTTTTCCTATAAACTCAATTAAACTTATGATGGATTAATTTAAGATAACTCAAAACGTGAAGCTTATTATAGATTGACTTAAGACAACTAAAAAATCACTTATATATTTAGGACGGAGTGAGTACCTTAAAGAAATGCAATATATATTCTCAGCACCATGGACAAATATAGCATGCCCATGGAATAAAAATAGCAAATCGAGGGAGCAATTTGGGTTATAGCATTTCATGAGCGGAACCAAATTAGAAGCATGGTATTTTGAGCTAGAACACATCTCATGGCCATACTTTATTAGAAAGTATAAACAACAACCGAGTGTTTGTGGGGTCTCAACATGTGATTTTTGTTCCATCCAGTCAACCCTGTCTTCCTTCATCTATGAGCATTCTATCTAAGGCCATTGGAACTCCCACGACTCTAATGGGGTTAGGCAAGTTTTAGATTTAAGGTTCTGAATTTGTGGTAGAATTTTTACTGGTTGTGCAACCGCGAAACCAGAGGGGAGAGGTCATGGTAGTAGCTAGCTGTGACGGAACGACCCTAATCCCATGACCCACGTGTCCCTGTCAACCTCTGACAGCCGAACCCATGTTCCATGTGATTAAGACCTGTTCGCCACCGGGCTACATCAGTGCCCAATATCCGCAGGATCATCTCACAATTCGGTTACAGCATTGCATACTTTTACAAATAACATCGGAATAAAGAGCGGAAGACTTAAATAACAATAGTTTTACAAAACAGGGTTCCAAATAGAAATTAAGGTGCAGTTATTACAAACCAAGTTCTGATAATAGAGATAGACATAGGCAACATAGTAGAGAACAGCAAAGATACTTATAATCACCCAGCCCGAGGGTGTACAACTATTCTTCGGCCTCATCGGCCTCTTCCTGGACGATGGTCATGCAGCAGGGCGCAAGACACATCGGGGTCTCTGTCATACCTGCAGCATGGGTAACAAACCCTGAGTACTGGGGTACTCAACAAGACTTACCCGACTAAGAAAAAGGGAGAAGACTCAGGAATGAGAGGCTTAGGGTAGTCAAAGTAAGGCTCAAGCAAGATCAGGTATTTTGCAGAAAAGCATTTTTGTAAACCTTATTTTATTTTGGAAAGATTCAGTATTCCTCAATTCTTCATCGTTCATGATTCATTTTACATTCCAAAACATTCCTAGTTGAGAACCACTCTCCGTTGACAGTCAGTGAACCAAGTCTCCATAACCGAGGAGCAACGTTAATCCGGATAAATAATACTCAGCTGAGGATCCCTATCCACACTGCATATGTAGCACCCAAGCTTGCATATGCCAACTCGTCTACCACGATTCCTCCAAGATTGGGCCCGGTCCTACGCCACCCGGAAGTACAGTACACCACTCCTATCCAGGTACGACGACCACGTGGGTACAGGCTACTTCCGCCATCTCTCCACTCCCAGTGCGCGGTTGTCGGTCCAATAAAGGATTCCTCGGAGCCAGAGCTTTCCGAAGTATGTGAATAGTTACAAGTCTTGACCAGCAGGCCCCCATACGGATGGTCCCTAAAGTTTTTCCGTCAGCAACAAGCACCTCGGGACTCTAACTCAAGAGTACAGGTCCTGTCGGTTTTTCAACCCTGTCCCGGTCGGTGTCAACTGTTGAGTCCCGGACTACAACATGACGGCACCGTACGCGCGGACAACCTCTTCTCGACAATGACCACATGCTAGCTAGGCAAGCAGTCATCGAACGGGAAGTAAAGCCAAATTCCCATAAAGATTCTTTCAGTGATCACACTTTTGAAAATGGCATATTATTGCAAAGTCTAATTCAATAAGCATTGCTAAGCATTTTTCAAATACTTTTGAAAAAACAGGTATCGGGTGTATCAGTGGTCAAGGTGGATAGTGCATCAATTAGGATAGCACACAACTCCTATAAACCTAATACAATAATTTAACTCAAAAGCATTTAAGGAAAACATTTTATAAATCCAAGGAAAGGGGTTAAATGCACCGGGGCTTGCCTTGAAGAGCAAAGAGGGCAGGCTCGAGGGCGGCAGGGCAGTTGTCGGAGCTCGGGGTAGCCTCGGGGACAGGTTCGTCAGCGGCTGCCTCGATCTTGACGCCTTCTTCGGTGACTATACGAATGCAATGATGCATGCACATGAGTATGCTAGCATGAACAATGCAACACAGGGCACACAACATGAACCTTAATCACCTTTTCTGTTTTTCTTAATTATTTAAAAAGGTCATTTTATGCAGTTGCTCCAAAAATTACCAAATTAATCTCATAAGTTCATTATGGCGTAGATAGATGGAAAAACAAATTTCATAATTTTTGGAGGTCATTAAGGTGCTCAAATAAAATCAGACATTAATTAACCAAAAGGCACTATTTAACAATTAAAATAAAGGCTCAAAAATCAGCTTGTTCCAAAAGACTTCAAAATTTCACCAGAGACTAAACATGGCATAGGAAGCTCACAAAAATTTATCTCATGATTTTTGGAGTTATAAATGATTTTCTAAAAATCCAGAACCATCCATTTATTAATTAAAAGAGGGATTTTACATTTTCAAATTCTTGCAGAAAAGTCAAGTTTCATATTTTTATAAAATACTACATAGTATAAAGACTCAACTGTAAAATTTTCAGAATTTTTAGAGCAATACAGAAAATCATACAAAAAGATAAAATAACAAGACTATTCATATTTCTGAAAAGGAAAAGAGCACTGAGCTCGAGTCGGAGCGGGCTCGACGTCGAGGCTCGATGCTCGGCTGAGAAAACAGAGGCTGGGCTCACCGAGAGTCAGAAGCAAGGCTCGGCGAGGCGGATGGAAAAGAGGGCTCGACGGCGAGGCCTCGGCGGGTTCTCTTGCGGCTAGCCTCTCGAGGGTGGCCTCGGCTCACTCGAGGCTTGAGGCTCGGTGGTAGTTGCGATTCGCCCGAGGCTGAGGCTAGTCTCGGCTGCTTCGAGGGGCGGGGTTCGAGGATGTGCTCGAGGGTGTGGCTCGGGAACGTGCTCGAGGGTAGTGCGATTCGCCCGAGGCTTGGGGCTCGATACGGTCGAGGGTGCGGCTCGAGGAAGGAGACGACCGCGGCGGACTCCGGCGAACCGGTGACCCTGTACACTAGGCACGACCACCAGTAGCCGGTTAGGAGCGCAAGAAGACAAGGAAGGAATATCAGAGGTCAGAGAAAAATGATCATGGCCGGAGAGTGGGGATTTCCCGAACCCGAGCTCACCGGTGTTTCGCCGGAGTTTGGGAAGATGGGGTTACGCCGGGCGATTGGAGGCGGCGGAGGTAAAATTGAGGGGCTGGGAAGCTTCGCGAGCTCAAGGCGGAGCTTCTGGGCTAGGTGGTGGAGCGGCGGAGACTCTGGAGTGAGCTGGCGACGGTGGTGGGGTGAGTGCGGAGCTCCGGCCGGCCGACGGGCCTTTTATAGCCGCGGCCAGGGGCCGTTAGGGAGCGCGCGGGGGTGGATAAGAATGCCCGTGGCGCGTGCTATCGATCTCATGATGAAGAAGGGACGGAAATCAGTTTGGGACCCGGGCGTCGTGCTTGCCGGCGACGGCCACGCGGCGGCGACGTCGGGGAACAGTGGGGGACGGGGGCGGAGGTCAGCGCTTGCGCGTGCGGATGCGGAATGATGGCGCGGACAGCGGCGGCAGGTTGGAGGCAGGCGAGTAGCTGCCAGGCGCGTGGCGCACGCGGCGCCGGCGAGCTGCCATGACCGGCCCCCCTGGCCCTAGGTAGAAGATGAACAGGGCTAGGGTGTAGGGTTTGACTTTCTGTATTTTGCAAATTACTCCCAAAACTTAAACTGCACGGGAAAAACTCGGAATACCAAAGTTGTGCAGAAAAAGGAGATCTACAACTTTGTCAATAAGAACATTTTCAAATTCCAAACAGTTTTTGAATTATATTCGAAAACAGAAAAGGGAACACTTTTGGGATTTGAATAAATTCAAAATTACTTTTGGTTTTATATTGGAACTCGAAAATCTGTAAATACCAAAGTTGTTCCTCTTGACAAGATCTACAACTTTGCTTTTTGGACCAAGTCCAAATTTTGAATAGTTTTTAAATTATTAAAAGAGAGGTAAAAACCAGGGTTTGGAATTTAGGGTTTTTCAAAGGGATTTGAAATCTGTTTTTGATTTTGGGTTTTGAACAACACAACAAAGCTTCAAGACACTAAACTGAACAAGAAATACACAAGACTAGGCACAGAGTTGAAATTACCATTTTGCCCTTATAGGAAGATTTGGGCTTTTAGGGTTTTTAGAAAAAGGGATCACACTACACAAAAAATACCTTTTAGGAAAAGGTAAAGGCAAGCAACCACTAGACAAACATTAATGCATGACAAGAATGATTATGACTAATGATGATGACATGTCAGGTTAATTACAGATTAAACACCAGAGGTGTTACACTAGCCCAATGAAGGTAGGTAGCGGTGGCCGCTATTAATGGAAGGTAAAGAAGGTCAATTAGGTATGGTTTAGGGTGGCCTTTTAGAATATCCTTTTTCTGTAAAAAAAGTTAAAGTGGAAGTCAAAGGGCCGCCATATTAGCACGGTGATGGGTGCCAGTAGCGTATCAAACAATGGGAGTCGTCGGCAACGTATGTCTTGTGAGGGTAAACAACACATGACGACATGTGGCAACATATGATTGGGCCAATTGCGCCGTCTTCTTTCTCCCATTTGGGATAGGGAAGCAAAGGGGTTGAAGTGGTGGTGGTGGTAGTGTCTAGAGGAGGATGGAGGGGTGCGGTAGCACCTCACTGCCACCTGTTGAAGGCAATAGTTGAGCCCAACATCGACAAAGCAGTAGAGATTAGGGCTAAAGATTTTTGGTTATGAGGAGGATCTCCATGTTGTGCAGCTTTAGAAGGGGAAGGGAGGCAAAGGCGGTGGAAGCGAATCGAAGGGCGATGAGTATGTTTCTATCTAGGTCAACACACACATGTCATTGAATAGCCTCAAACGACGAGACAGGGACGTTCATGTGTCATGTTCACACTACTACAGAAATAAGCCTTTAGCCCCGGTTGGGAAGGGGCTTTAGCCCCGGTTAAGCCCCGGTTTTCCCAACCGGGACTACCAATCCGGGACTAAAGGCTCCCACCTTTAGCCCCGGTTGCTCCGAACCGGGGCTAAAGGCTTCCACGAGAAAAAATAAATTTGCGTTTGTGAGATTCGAACTCAACACCTCTCGCCTCAGGCACGCTTACCAACTGAGCTACACAACCCACGTGATTTAGTTCTGGATGTTTTCCTTTTGAATCCACTCGGGAAGGACCTTTAACCCCGGTTGGTAACACCAACCGGGGCTAAAAGGACCTTTAGTCTCGGTTGGTAACACCAACCGGGACTAAAAGTTCACCCTTTAGCCCCGGTTGGTATTACCAACCGCGACTAAAGGTTGGGGGACCTTTAGTCCGGGTTGGTAATACCAACTGGGACTAAAGGTGAACCTTTAGTCCCGGTTGGTTTTACCCACCGGGACTAAAAGTCTTTAGTCCCCGACGCAATTTGTTGTCGAGACTATAGCTCAATTGATAGATCGTCCTATGGCTATTTCTGTTGTAGTGTCATAGTTGAAGATGGAGATGATCATCTGATCGTAGTCATGATTGAAGATGGATATTATCATGAGTATGGGTTGGGCAAAGGAAGAATGGGATGAAAAAGTTATGTTTTGTGCAACGACAAAAAAAAGTTTTTTTTTGATCCCACGAACTGGCTCTATGACCTTTCATTCATCAACGGTTGCCCAGCTAAATCGCGGGTTACAGCAGAGCTTACATTAAAAGGAAGAGACTGTATCCATACTTGTGATTCTCCTGGATCCCAAACTCTAGCTAAAGATGCAGCCTCGTGCGCCGCCGAGTTACATAGACGGGAGACATGCCTAAAGGCTAAAACCACGAACCGATCCTGGAGGAGCTGTCGTATATCTCTGAAAATCATCCCACTAGGACCCAGATCATGGCTGCCATTCTTGATGGCCTGCACCAACACTGCAGAGTCAGTCTACAATTCGATATTTGTGATTCCGTATTGATCGGCCAGGTCCAGAGCTCTTCTACAGGCCACTGCTTCCACCATAAGAGCATCCAATGCATCGCCCATGTTTCCCGCCCCAGCCAAGATTACATTACCAGAGTCATCCCTGATCATAAAGCCCCATGCACCCTTGTTTAGACCGAAAAAAGCTCCATCAAAATTAACCTTCACCCATCGATGTTCTGGCACTCTCCAACTGCTCCGATGGACTTCCGGGGGAGAAAACCTGAGCTTTTTTGATTTTGAGAAGCTGTCAGCCAGGCCCATAACTCCACGAATCAGTGTACCTGCTGATGGCATCTGCTCTCCTGCATTCACTTTGTTTCTAAAATACTTGAATCAGCCTCCATTATAGACCTTGTTTAGTTGTACAAAAATACACTACAACCCACATATTTTTGGAGAAATTAGGGTATAATTTAGTTCGAATTCTACTTCAATCCACATGGTTTGGGATGAATTTGTGTATAGCCAAATAAACTCACAAGGATGATTTGTCCTCCGAAAATACAAGGGTGAGAGATTTCACGAACACACTAGTACACAAGCATGTACGTACTACAATTTACAGGCCAATCTAATCAGCGCCCTGGAGCCCATTAGGCCCGTCTGAGAATATTGCTGCCGCAATGCGCGCTGGTGGTCACTGGTCAACGAGGAGAGTGCTTTGCGATTGGAGAAATGAGCGTGAAGCATTGTAGGATGAGGACGGGTCCCGCGTGGGCTTGTGGGCTACTGGGCTTATCGAGTAAACCTCGACACCTCTCGAAGTCTCGACCCTCCGTTCCTCGCTCACACCATGGCCGGGCTCGGCACTGGACTGGGAGCCCGCCCCTCCGCCGCCTTCGAGGCCGGGAGGTTCCAGCCTCTCGCTGCCCCTCTCCGCCCCATCCGCTCCGGTACGGATACGCACTGTTCCCCCTCACTTCTCTGCTCGTCCGCCCATGTTCTCTGCCTCTGCGTGCCAATTCGTAATAATACATAGCTTCGTTGCGGGCTAGGATGTCAGTGTTCTTCCCAGCGGTGGACATTCATACGATATCATGTGCTGGAATTCGAATTCAGAGAACCGTGGCACGTTGCGCGGCCGATGCTTAGTACGAATTTTAAATGCTGTAGTAATAGTATACTTCTATGTTCTACTATCCTAGGTATAAATCGTTGCCTGAGGAACGAAATGTTGGCTTTATCCGTTTTCATGTGAAAAGTTGAGGTGAACTATGGAACGATTTAAATGATAAATCGTTGCCTGAGCACCAATTTATCTCACTGCCACTTATTTGCCTTTTGTGGCACTAACAGTTGAGTTCTGTGTGAACCTAAAATTCGTCAGTGTATACAAAGCAGAGACTTGCTTGGGTTGGTTATATATATGCAGGACTGAGATTCAAAAGTAGCTTTAGGCCATGCTGCATAGGAGGCAGACTCACGTGTCTTCGTGCCATTTAAATGATGTTATTTCCACTTGTCCTTAACACCCTACATGGTAATCAGACAGTTATAGTGAGCAATATTCTCATCTCCATATCTTTTTCTGCACATGCAAATATGTAGTTTGCTTTCTCCTTGCTGTTTCAAGGTGCAACTATGGAACCACGCGTGGCTTTGGATGGAGTGTACTGCTCTAGATAGTTGTGAAGTTGGACTTCCTATTGTCATTGTCAGCAAGGCCTTTTTTTGTGCGCAGTTACAACTAAGGTCATTTTGCTGCAACTGTGCCTAACTGATTCTCCCAGTTTGCATTGTTGCAGGCAAATTCATAGTGCCAAAGCGATGCTTCACTGTGTCAAGTAGGCTCACATGGGTGGAAGATGAGCTTTCAGAGATAAGAAAGTATGCTTTTCTGCTACTCCTATGCTGGTTTTGAGACCCTTTTGTTTTCCTAGGGTTAAGTTCTTCTTTCAACGTCAAACTTGTACGGCGATCCGATTTTCAACACTGAACTATGAAAACCAATACTAGACATTCTACAACTATCCAAACTGGATAGTACACTACCCAAACTGGTGTAAAGCCGTTTCCAAGGAGTTTTTTAATTTCAAAATAAAAATAAAAGTATAGTTTAGTCTCTACAAATGCATAACTAATTTATTTTGAAGTTTTTTTAAAATATGAAATTAGAACCAATTTTTTCTAAAATTGCTATCTATCCGCTGGTGATCTATTTATAGTTATTTAGAATTTTTTTTTGAAGGAGGTTATTTAGAATTGATGTATTTCTTTTTGGTTTCTATTGTTTTATTGCTCATAGTGGTGCTCATTATTTGTTTAAATTATTATTTTGCACTATATTAGACCTAGATCTACCAAGAGGGTCTGGCAAACTGACTTCATAGAAAGATGTGGAGGATGATACCAACCTCACAGATGCCATGCTCGTCACATGTGTAGATCCTATTTAGACATTGAATGGCTAGCACTTTACTTTATTGCCTGATTAGGTTATAGATTTGAAACAAGCCAGATCCTCAAACATCTTGCAATCAACTAGTCATGCGATCAACATAAAGACAAAGTAGAGAGCAAATTGATAAATAACAAGTGTGACTACAAGCAATAAAACAATAGGAACTGAAATAAATAACTTCCAAATAGCTCCAAGTAGATCAGCAAAAGATAGATAACATTTTTTTGAAAAAATGGTACTAGTTTCATATTTTTTCACTTAAAATAAATTAGTTATAAATAGTTTAAACAAGATTTTAATTGTTTTCAGAAAAAATAAAACTGTCTTGAAAACCATTTTGCACTGGTTCGGGGTGGTGTTTCATCTGGTTTACATAGTTGCAGGGTGTTTGCTATGCAAATTGGCGGTTTAAAATGCACTCTACTTTTCTTTTATGGTCTGCAGGGATGATACCCACCTGAATTTTCATTGTTTGAGTGTGGCAAACCGCACAGTTTACAACAGCAACACAAACACAACACATACAACAACACCACAAGCACTGACAAACATAGCAGGGCCTCAGATAGCTCCTTTAAGCTCTTGGCAGTTCGCCAGTTCCTTTGTATCAGGATATTTAGCAGTATCCAGAGTCTTTGGTCAAGATACTGGATCCTGGATTTCCTGTAATATTTAACTATCTACTAGTTCATACACATCTTCTTATGATAATCTTGCAGTTTGTGGGTTATTTTCATTAAACTAATACACCAAGTACTCCAAAAGAAATAATACACCAAGACGAACTTTCACAATGTGTCATATTTAATGATTCTGCTAACAGACCAATACACTTCCACCGTTGAAGGTCACAAGAACAAAGTTCAATAAAATCAAAGAAAAGGCCACCTTTGAGGCGTGGAAAGGTCTCCCCACAACCTCCTGTACCAGGGCACATTCCAAGACCATCTTATGTTTGTTCAAAAGGATTGCCAGAACTATGCAAGGGTCAATTACATGATGCTCAAGGGATTATTGGAATGAGAGCTGCTTGCAAACTTGCTGCCCGTGTTCTTGACTTTGCTGGGACTTTAGTTAAGGTAAGCAAAGCATTTTAATTTGCAGATGACTAGATTCTTTCTGTTCTCTAACTCAATTCTTAGCTTTCAATAATTTAATAATGCAGTATTTGTTTCAATCTCTTCCTAGCCATCCATTACTACAAATGAAATTGACGCAGCAGTTCATGATATGATCATTGAGGCTGGTGCTTATCCTTCTCCACTTGGCTATCGTGGATTTCCTAAAAGTATATGTACATCAGTAAATGAGTGTGTCTGTCATGGGATACCTGATTCAACTCAGCTGCAGGTTATGGATAATGAAATTTGCCTCTCATCATCTGTATTCAGTGTAGTACCTAAGTACCATAGACTAACAAAGTCTTCTGCTGCAGAATGGGGATATTATAAATATTGATGTAAATGTGTTCCTGAATGTAAGAAGCCTCTCCTAAAATGTGGCACAATCAAACTGGATGATGTTTCCCGTTTGTAACTAGTTTGTTATTGAACCTCAACAGGGATACCATGGGGGTACCTCCAGAACATTTGCATGTGGACAGGTGGATGATTCTATCAAGCATTTTCTCAATGTAAGCCATTATTGCTGTGTGGTTCATTCAGTAATCAAATAGCTGCTCTAATTTGCATAATGCACATTTTGAGATGTTTTTGTGTTGTGTGCATGTCTGATTTTCACGAACATTTGTAATATCAGTTCCAGTTTAAAAATCTCTTGGTGCCAAATGGTCCAGAAGGGGTTTCCATCTGTGTCATATCATTGGTTCTTTTTACCTTTTATTTTATTGACCAGATGATTCTTTCCTACATCAGAACATGCTCCAAATGATATTTATTTATTTATTTATTACTGTATCAGGCAGCTGAAGAATGCTTGGAGAAGGGCATTTCTGTCTGCAGGGATGGTGTGAACTACAGAAAGATTGGCAAGAAAATAAGGTTCTTTGTTTGTTTTATTTATCATAAATTTTAGAGAACCGAAGTAGTTTTCATACATTTGATTGCTGTTTGATTCAAGTTGTGTTACCTCAGGTTAAATTGAATAAAGCGCGAGCAAAAATATCGACATAGTATCTATAATGACATATGAACCTAAAATATAAATACAGCTGACTTCATTGATATAGCTTTTCATAACCTGTGGCTGATTTTGGTTCTATGATAAAAAGTACTCCCTCCGTATCGCAAATAGAAGTCGTTTTGGAAAAGGTTTCGGTCAAACATTGGGAATATAAATCATGAATACCTTTTAAATTATTGAGTTTAGAAATGTAAAAAATCATATAAATAGATTTATTTTGAAAAGTACTTTCATAAAATTATATATATACCACTTTACAACAAATATTTTTAAAGAAATAAGTGGTCAAAGTTATGCTTTGGAGACCGTGTCGCTGTCCTAAACGACTTCTATTTGTGATACGGAGTAGTATGCATCTAATTTGCTTCTGTGATACACATGCAATTTTTCTGCCTTTTGCTATTTCAGCAAGCTTGCCTATTTTTATGGCTATTATGTGGTGGAACGCTTTGTTGGGCATGGGATTGGAACTACTTATCATTCTGAGCCACTTATCCTACATCATGGTGGGTACCGTTTTTGACATTTAAACCTAATTTAGTATTGACATTGTTTCATTATATAATAATAACTCATGGAGTGTGGCTTCTTGTATTGATAGATTTACTGGTTTCCTGCTCAGATGTCCTAAATTTTCAATTCCATTGCTTGCTAGGCACATTTGCTTGTTTAGACTGACAATATGCAGCACTAAGCATTTTAGCTCCATGTAAGCTTAAATTATCACTGGCAAGATGGAAACGTTTTTGTTTTCTTGCAAAACTGTCTATTCTGTCATGAGATGTCAATTTATCTTGATTTACACTGGTTAGACCGTTCAAGTTCAGGGATCAATGAAAACCCCATCACCAGTCCAGGTTTGAAAGCTGGCACAAACTTCTTGAGAAAAAAATTAGGGGGGGTCTCTTCCTCCAGTTGAGTTTTTTTTTTTTGGGTCATTAGGTGCATTTTATATAGTTTCCACGGATTGTTACTGGTTTGATATTTCCTATCCATCTTAAGACGTGCCTTCAGTAGCTCCAGTGTCCTGTTGAAACAATGCATGAATTTTAGTATACATGAGACTAATGGATTATTGGTTTTGTAGCCAACGAAAACTCAGGGCGTATGGTTGAGGGCCAAACATTTACAGTTGGTATGTGCTATCCATTGCCCTTCTTAATTGTATGTTTGGACTTTTATTTTCAGCTAATTGGTTAATGCCCTTAAGAATAGTCTGTGCTGGAGATTTCCTAGTGGTTGCCGTTTCTTGAACATGTTTGTGGGGAAAAAACTTGGCACAAAGATAATACCATGAGCGTAGAAAATGTCATAATGGACCTTGGAAGTACTGCACTCCAAGATATTTCAATTCCATTGCTTGCTAGGCTCATTTTCTATTCAAGAGTAATTGTGCAAGCTCTTGCATATCATGTAGACATGAAGTCCTACACTTCTAAAAAATATTTCATATGAAGTTGAAATATCTTGATGGAATTGTGCAGAACCTATACTTACAATGGAGAAAACAGAGTGTGTTACATGGGAAGATGGATGGACGACTGTCACTGCTGATGGTAGCTGGGCTGCTCAGTTTGAGCATACCATACTGGTCACTAGGAATGGTGTAGAAATATTGACGAAAGTTTGAGTTAGTCTCCTGCCTGATTCTTGTCAGAAGTGAGTCATCCATTTTCCCAATGAGATGGATATGCAGCAAATCTCTACTAAAAGTCTAAAATGTTCTAGGTATGTTTTTCTTTGCTGCAGTTCTCAGCTATGCTTTCTGTCCCAGGCATCCTGATCTTGCACATTGCTTGCTTCAATATCCATTTCATAATTTTGAGATCTGTTGCAGGCCCACAAATGGCAAAGGTTTTCCCCATGTACCAACTGGCAGGGGATAGTTGAGGGCACACACGGTCACTTTCTCGGTCAGTCACAGTTGCATCTCTGTCATTGCCTCATTGTTGGTCTCCTGCTGCCTGCTGTAGTGACGTTTCTGCGGGAAGTCCTGCCTCTGGATTCTAGAAGATATGTTTATGAAATAGCACTGCTAACAGTTCAATTTAGAACTTAGAAGTAGATCCTGTTCCAGTTATAATACGGAAATTTTCATGCGTGCTACCTATTTAGAAGCACAGTTGGCAATGCTTGGTCCCAATGATTTTCTTTTGCTTGGATCTGGGGTTGTAGGGTTGGCTGTGTTATAGTCTGATAACACAGGTTGTGTTGCACACCACACAAAATGGCTACAGGGCATTGGAACATGATTTGGTCAGAGGTCACCGTTGCATTGTCATGGTTTATAGCCTGCTCAACCAGGCCAGTCTATTCTGAGCTGACATGTTGGACTGCAGGCTGAACTTTAGTTGAAAGGGCTGCCTCAGAGAATTATCTTGCTTTTCAAACACTATTCAGTTAGCTTGATACCGTACTATCTTGTCCTTTTTTTTTGTAACCTACACGAATATTTTCAGTCGTTTTACCTACTGTGGACTGTGGTATGGTTGCATGCCACTGTTACTTTACTGACGACTTGGACATTTGTCTGCTTCATTTATGCCTTCATCCTAATTCAATACTACTAGTAGGCTACTTTGTCCTTGTACTTCAGGCACAGCAAATGTAGGCTACTGTCTTGTTGAGGGGAACTAGCATGTCATTTATCGCTGCCGCATCGGGATTGTGCTTGTTAAATTTCGGGTCCCTGGGCGTTTCGAGTTCCCAAAGTGGACGTGCTATTGAAGTGGCATAATCCGTGCCATTTGGAAAGTCCAAAACTTTATAACCTTAATTATTCAAACTTTATACATACTGATATATCGAGTGTGGAAGTGTGAGGGTGGTTGGAAAGTTGGTAGTTAGGAAAGAAGTAACATGATGGAGAAACTAGTAGTGTACGTATCAACTAAAGACGACAAAAAAATCCGACATGTGGTAGAAGGGCATGTTACGGATCCATTTTTTTAACAGTCTCACATCTGTGATACATACGGAGACAAGGAGTATTAAGAAAAACGAGACAATTTGACAAATAATAATTTCATCTATTTTTCTTCATTCTAGTTTCTTCAATGAAATTCATGTCAAAAAACAGTGGTTTAAGCTCCACAGGCACGACTTGTTGCGTAAACTTTGTTGGATCATTGTTATCGCAGTAAAACTGCCTTGGAAAAACAAGGCGGTCTAGCAAGCTGGCCAAGAAACAGGAGGAGGAGCCCAGCATCCCAGTGTAACCGTGAACCGTAAACCATCCACCCTTGACATGACTTGTGCAGGTTTCAGGGCCCATTGTCCAGGTGGCTCGCTCTCTGGCACACTGTTTCCTCGCACGCCCCTTTGCCGCCACCGAACAGCGGCGATGGCTGATGAGTGACGAGTCGACACTAATCACCGAATGAATCACCGAGTACACCAGCAACCAAGAAACAAAGAGCCCAGCAATTCACCCACTCCCAACCGGCCCCCGCAAATCCCCCAATCCCAACGCATCTTTAGCCCCGACACCGCACCAACCTCGCCGACTCCACTCCAGGTCCATCCAGGACCACCAGCTCCATCTCCATCCAGCACCAAGCGGCAAGCACGCACGCTCCCACCCACGCCAACGCCACGCCCCACGCAGCAGAAACCGAGGCCCGAGGGAGCCGGGAGCCTGAGGGAGATTCCTGGAGAAAGCGAGCAGGTGCGCGTCGAAAGCAGCGGTCTTCGTCAAAAGAGGCAATCCCGGAGGCCGGCACGAGCAGCAGGTCGCAGCAGCAACAGGGCACACTCCCAAATCCCAATGGGGAGCAGGAGCAGAGGAGGGGGTGGCAGCGGCAGCCGCTTGCTCTTCCCCTTCTTCCTCCTCTTGCTCCACCTCCTCTCTCTTCACTGTAAGCTCTCTCTCTCTCTCTCTCTCTCTCTCTCTAGTCATTCATGCTCTACTGGATTTGTGTTCGGCAAACGGCGATTACAAATGCCGGCTCTCGCTGACTCGTTGCGACCGCAGCAGGCCCGTCGGCGGTGGTGGTGTCGGCGGCGGGGTCCGGCGACGAGCCGTACGTGGGCGTGACGATCGGCACGCAGGTGACGAACCTGCTGTCGCCGTCGGACCTGGCGTCGTTCCTGCGCGCGCAGCGCATCACCCGCGTGCGCCTCTACGACGCGGACCCGCGGATGCTGTCGGCGCTGGCCGCCTCGGGGGCGCGCGCCATCGTGGGGGTCCCCAACGACGAGCTCCTGGCGCTGGGGTCCTCCCAGGAGACGGCCGCCTCCTGGGTGTCCCGGCGCGTGGTCCCGTTCGCGGGCGTGAACTCCAGCACCCCGAACGTGGTCTCCGCCATCGCCGTCGGGGACGAGGTGCCGACGGCGCTCCCGTCGGCGCTGCCCGTGCTGCTCCCGGCCATCCGGTCCCTGGCCGCGGCGCTGGCGGCCGCCAACCTGTCCTCCATCCCGGTGTCCACGCCGCTGCCCTTCTCCGTGGTGCTGGACCCGTTCCCGCCGTCGCAGGCCTTCTTCAACCAGTCCCTGGGCAGGTCGTTCGTGGCGCCGCTGCTGGCGCACCTCGCCAACACGTCGGCGCCGCTGATGCTCAACCTGTACCCGTACTACTCGCTGATGCAGAGCAAGGGCGTGATCCCGCTGGACAACGCGCTGTTCCGGCCGCTGCCGCCGTCGCAGGAGATGGTGGACCCCAACACGCTGCTCCGCTACACCAACGTGTTCGACGCGATGCTGGACGCGGTGCGCGTGGCGGTGCGGAACCTGAACGCGACGGCGGGCGTGCCGGCGATCCTGGTGACGGAGACCGGGTGGCCGTCGTACGGGGACCGGCGCGCGGAGCCGTACGCGAGCAGGGACAACGCGGACGCGTACGCCTCCAACCTCATCAAGCACGTGCTGGAGGACAGGCCCGGCACGCCCATGGCGCCCGGCGCGCAGGCCAGCGCCTACATCTACGAGCTCTTCAACGAGGACCTCCGCCCGGGCCCCGTGTCGGAGGCCAACTGGGGCCTGTTCTACGGGAACGGCACCCCGGTGTACCTCCTGCACGTGTCCGGCGCCGGCGGGTTCCTGGGGAACGACACGACGGACCGGACCTTCTGCGTGGCCGCCGACGACGCGGACGAGAAGGCGGTGCAGGCGGCCATGGACTGGGCGTGCGGGCCCGGGCGCGCCGACTGCACGGCGGTACAGCCCGGGCAGCCGTGCTACCAGCCCGACGACGTGCGCAGCCACGCGTCGTTCGCGTTCGACGCCTACTACCAGTCCCAGGGCCGCGCCGCCGGCTCGTGCTACTTCCAGGGCGCCGGCATGGTCACCACCGTGGATCCGAGTGAGTACACACTCTCTCGCTTTTTCTGCCATCTGCCTGCGCGTCACAGTCCGTGTTTATTACTTTACTAGTAGTACATAGTAATCGCACTTGTTTAATGCCCTGATAACGACAAATGCCTAGCGAACTGCGTGGTGAAACTGCCCACAGTACTGGTTTCTCGTGACAGAAGTGCGTAGTGTGGAATAGTGTCGACGGAATCGTTTCGGCGTGGTTCGAGCAGTAGGAGCGACGCCATTGTCACTCACGCCCAGGAAAGCAGGTGTTGCTCATTCATCATCCATTCCATCATGGAACGCGGGGGCGGTTTGTCCTTGTGGTTCGAGAGCGCTAGCTAGTTGATTGAACGAAACGGTCATCGTTGGGTAGGAGAAAGGTTGCTTTTCCTTGTAGGTGACGAAGAGTGGAGCTGGCTGGGCAAACCAACCAATGCTGCTGCTTTCGGTTTGGGGCCTTGCGGGAGCACGTTGGTGGTTGCCGCTGAGTGCTGACTCGATAGATGGGATGACAACAAACCAGCAGATGATTTCTTTCCTGTTAATGGCCTTGTTTGGATCCCAGGCTAGAGCTAGTTTGATCTATTTGGAGCTCAACTAGCCCTAAAGTATCCAAACATGAGAGCTAGTTTGAGCTAGTTGCATCTAACCCATCAAAAAAACTATCCCCACCAAGAGGTGATTATTTGGGCTACTTCTAGTTGGGACCACTACAAAAGTGATTTCTCTCTCTACCTTCATCCTACCAAATGATTGAAAAAGTACATTTATTGTCAATCTAACCCTTTTATCCAAACACCACAAGAGCTAGAGTTAGAGCTAGTTAGTTCAGGGTTAGTTCAGGATTAGTTTAGAGTTAGAAAATAGCTCTAGCTCTAGCTGAGTTAGAGGGATCCAAACAGGGCATTGATCTATCTAAGAAGTATTTGTAGAAACAAATCTGACGGAGAGAGAATCGCTGGCATCGGATCATCCGATTCCAATCTACCACTATCCGTACCCCTGGTTCCATTACCTGTAGCATCGCATCGCTTTTGAGTTGGTCACATAGGACGACGAGAGAAGCACGCGCAGCACACTATCACTATGGAGATGAGCCGACAGGAGTCGACCTGGATCTGGCTGTAGATTTGTCTGGTGCTCTGCCGGTGCCAGGCGCCCAGGCCTGGACGAGTCGAGCGAGTGCTCAGCGCTGTGGCGCGGCCGCGGCGGTGTGCACTGTGGCCCACAATACAGAATACTATTTTCGTCGTTTGGTAGGAGTAGTTTGGCATGCCACGAGTGTACAAAAGAACCAGTCGTCTCCTTTTCGCATGTGAGCCGGTGCAATGCTATGCATCAGTGCATCACAGCACATCCCTGTCCCGAATGCTTGGCCCCAGGGTACATTGCCAATTGCACGCCTCGTCAGTAGTCCTCACATCACTTTCACCAGGTCATCCTGCTACCCCTTTCATATCATGTCACACTCTTCGGTTCATGCAAGCGGCTAGCATGCGGGAATGAATGGCTCTCCTCTTTTCGACTTTTCCTATGGATATACATACTACAGTAGTGTTTTGGCAGACACGAATTTGACCACATTGATGTTTCCTTCTCATTCACACTGGGGAAAAAAACTAGACAACAAAATATCTTTCTCATCTTTCGGCAAAGTTCAATCATGGTTAATGGTCATGTGGCTGCGGCGTGCTGCCGTGCTCTAAAGGCTAAAGGTGAACCGTGATGTGCAATCTTTCTGATTGCTCATGATTTCCTTTCGAATGCTCTGCATTGCAGCATTGGTACATTCAAATGCAGCCAAGTGTACCTGGCCATCTGGGCATTGTTTGTAGCAAATGGGGGTCATTCTGAAGATCCAGGACACGTTTGTATGGTTGCCACATTTTACCATATACTATCCATGTTCAAAACTTGTAGTCATTTGATGGGGGAACTTGGTACTAGTCTTATCTGCAAGGCATTGGGTTGTGTAGCCACGACAGAACTGAGAGCATGTGGTCAGCAGGTTACGCAAAAAAAAATTACCTCACAGGAGGTTAGGCATTCTTGGCATATGAATCACGGCACTACCATGCCACAAGAACTATATATTGAGCTAATGCTTCTGAAGCTGAACTTCTACTTGTTGGGGGCAGGTTGTAGCAACATCTTAGGACACTAACAGTTACCCTTGTCATGTGCAAAAAGGGATATACCATTACTTCTATCTTATAGAGAAGAAAAAAATGGCAAGGGGAGAGGAATGGAAAAGGAGAAAGTGCAGGCTGGAATCTCTTGGATCTGGATGCAATGTGGGATCAAGACAAAGTGTGATCCATGCTAGTGGCCAACTGGAGGTAGTGCTGGGAGCATGTACCATTGTCTGGTATGGGAGCAGTATTATTATTATCTGGACACATGTGTATGTTAGTATGATGCTCGATCTGCAGTTTTCCTCACTGCTTTGGAGTACTATAGCACTTAGGCTTGCTCCAGGGGTAAGTAATGTGGATGACGAACGCCGAGTCTGGCCTGTAGGACCTGTAGCTCAGGCAACACTGAATGGAAACCTCTGAATATAATCTGAGTGGCCTTGGCCATTTGGCGCTTTCTACAGTACCTAGTGCCATTTAGATTGCATTCTTCTTTCCAAGGGCTGATGTTTTTGTCTGAAATACCAGGACCTGTTCATGCATATTGGATTGAAAGTCTTTTTTATCATCAGAAAGCAACTTTCTTTTCTTCTGGTTTGGTTTCCAGACCTACTGGTAAAGCTCTTGATTTACTTTGCAACATGTTGTTTCTGTGGTGGGAGGCCAAAGCTTCCCCATGGGATGAAATTTACGTGGGCTCCCATGTACTATCTGCTAACGAGGGTTGTTCCTACTTTTAGTGGTCCTGAGGTCTAAGGACCATGTGAATGGACAATTTTGTCCTCATTTGATAATTTACTACTGTGGGTTATTTTTGAATTTTGCCCATCTTTTTGTTTAGTGAGGTTAGGCTTTTGCTGTTCATCAGTGTGTTCAAAGCCTGTAAACATGTCAGAGTAGTTTTTTTTTTGTGTTCACGTATTGGACCATGCACGAATTTTGCTTCAATCTTTTGCAAATATCATTTAAAAGTTATCTTCGACATCCACTCTGCTTTCCTAACAAATGGATATCTTTCGCTGTGCAGGTCATGACAGCTGTTTATTTCCTGGAAGGTAAATTACTGAAACTTCTCCTTTGTGATGTCAATGATATTGTTCTATTTATCTATTATTATCGATGCTTGTTAATGGTAAAAGATAGTACTATGCTGTGCCAAATAAGCAAAAAATGTTTAGCAGTGTTGGTAAAATCATTCTATTCTTCCACTTGCTTCTAATCTCGATATGCTTATTGTTGATTTAACCCAGCCTGCTTTTGTAACAAAATCTGCTGAACCTCTGGTTTTTTATGAGCTTGCAAGAAGCTCCAACATCAATAAAATTGGCGGGGATCCCCCATCTCCTCAAAGAAACACATACATAGAAAGGACACCTGAGCTTAAGGAATCATACAACCCTACTGAGAGGTTGACAACAGATTATCTATTATTTAGATTAAAAAAAAAGCAGCTAAGATTACCTCATAGTGGACATTCCTGTTTTAAAAAATTAGCCAATGGACAATAAGCGTAAAGTCTGTTTTAGTGATTCGTAAGGATATTTGAATATGAAATGTTAAATCAGATGCTGCATGCCATATACTCATATCTCACTCCACACTTAAGTTTTGCTAATGCTGGCCTTCATGATGCAGTAAACTGCTGAGCAACACCACTGGATCTGGCAGCACAAACACATCTACGACGGCCACAAGTGGTGCTGAGGGATCTGCAATATGGAGACTAAGGACTGGAAGAGACAAAGGGTTCTTGCCCTTGCTTCGGTTGGTACTTAGCATTGCGGCGGTTATCGTGATGGATTCGAACTTTTGGACATGACAAGAGCTTGTTAGCTTTATAACAAACTGGAGTAAAACCAGAAATTTTGGGTGGTATGTTAGAGGAGGAAGGAGAGGGGGCGGGGGATTGGGTTATGCTTAGTGATTCTTTATTGTTAGATAAGCGTTAATAAATTGATCATTTTTCTTCATCTGATGAAATGTCTATAATCTGCCGCAATGTCTGGACATTTCAATCTATTCAGGCCATATCCATACAATAGCGCTGACTGATTATGTGTATTTTCAGTTACAGAAGCCGAGATATTATTTTCCAGTATCTAAGAAAAGAGTGCTAGAGAATATGCAGCATAAGTCGCAACTTTTTTTCTAGTTGATATGTCAACTTAAGAACAATTTTCAGGATTACAATGCAAGATCGTCAACCACTAAGAAGTTGTTTTCACAAAACGAGAAATAGAAAGTAAGATTATCACCACCTGTTGTCTTGACTGAGGGGCGGAGAATTGGCCGGACGGTTAAGCAAGACCGATCCAGGATAGGAACAAAAGGTACAACTAGAGATTAATGGTGATTTGAAGATTAGCAACAGTGGTTTAATAAAAAATTTAGGCTTGAAAATCTCCTGAAACTCCTTAAAGAACGTCCCCTGGTAGGCGGGAAGCCATGCAGGTCCTCTTTCCGGGGAGAGGTCGAACGACGTGTAGGCTAAGCGGTCCCAATATTTTTGCCTTGCTGTATCCATGGTCGTATAGTCTTTGATTGTGTAGTAGTTGCTAGACTTTCACCTTAGCTGATCCATAAATCTTGGCTAGTCATGCACGCTAGCGTTTTGCCAGTAGGCACGAAGTAGCCGGAGTTCGTTTATGTTGTAAACAATTCCTTTCATCTTAATGAAATATGGGTACTTGTATAAAGTTGTATCCGTTCGCGAAAAAAAAAATCTGGCTTAGACCCACCCTTGAGCAAGACCACATTGTCAGACGAAGAGAGACCGAAATTTCCTGCCAAAAATTTTAGTCCCGTCGTCGGATGTTACGACCCTAATTTAGGGTAAAGTCTATGTAACACATGTGTGTTTTATCTATTAAAAATAAACTAATTTATTGGCTGGAGGCGGGCACGAACCTATATTAAACTTAATTAGTTTATCATATGACATTGCCCGATAGGATCTTGTCTGGCCGCCACCATTGCCCCCCTCGCCAATTCCCATCCCGGGCCTCATCTGCATCCGAATTCAAGTAGGGGCGCACGACCTTCTCCTGCTTTATTTGGACAGAGGCCCAGTAATGCAGCCGGCAGCAAATCCGCCGCCACCCCCTCCTTCCTTCTCTTCCTCGCGGGCCCGCACGCCGACGCCGCCACGGCGCCACCTGAGCCCTTCTGAAGGAAATCCGGGGTTCAGGAATCAGGGCCCGTGTTCTCCATATCAGGGCCCGTGTTCTCCATTGACGTCAGCCGCCGCCGCCGCAGTGATGATCTTCTTGCCCGTTGTCTTCTGGCCGTTAAAAACCCCGCGGCTCGCGGGCGGCTTCGCAGTGAGGGAGACACGTTGAGCCGTGCCTCGTCCGTTCAAGGCACTAAGACAGGGATCTACGGCGGCAACGAATCGGACCTTGGACGCAACGGAAGCAGAGCCGAGGTGGAGTCGACTCGGAAGACGAAGATGTGTCGGTCGGACGGGGCGAGACCAAAACATATACGGTACGCCATATAGGACTCGATTGATTATTTGATTTGATTGTTCGTTGAGGAGGAGAAAACGCGTTGAAGATAGCATGTCGAACAACAAGCGGCAGCAGTGCGACTGCGACGTTGAGCCCTGCACCTGCTGCCACCGGGAGGCCAACAAGCGATTCAAGCAGCAGGAGAAGAAGCATCTCTATCTCATCCTGGATGACTGGGAGAGGGGATACAGCGTCTACAAGGTCAACGTCGAGTCCTTCGACGACCTCGTCGACGACGCCGGGCCGCCGGAGCCCCTCCCCGATCCGCCGGTCGTCCGCTTCGAGGCCCGTCACGGCCGCTCCTGGTGTTTCGCCTCCCACGGCACCAAGATCCTCGACATGCATCCATCTCCGTACCCTGCCTTCCCGGTGTTCGACGTCCAGACGTCGGCGCTCGCCGTCTGCCCCTGGCCACGCAGCGGCGGCAACAAGCACTCCGTCAAACCGCTGTTCGCGTCCGTCGCCGGCAGCCTCTACCTTCTACGAGCAGGCGAGTTCGACATGCTCAGCGCCGCGGCGCCGCCGCCCGACGACAGCATCTGCCAACTAAACGGCGGCGCGGGGTGGTCGTGGAGCCGAGCCGGACCGTCCCAGCCCTTCCAGCACTGCAGCCAGATATGGTCCTCCGCGCTGCACCCCGACGGGCGCACGCTCTTCGTCTCCCAATGCGGCACCTTCTCCTTCGACACGGAGAGCCGGGAGTGGGCGTCGCACGGCGGCTGGTTCCTGCCGTTCAAAGGCGAGTTTTACTTCGACGCCGAGCTGGACGCCTGGGTGGGCCTTGTTAGGATGATCTCTCCAAAGGGCCCAACGGCTCTCTGGACCCCTGATTCTCGCGCCCTGATCGGGGGCGCCCAGCCTGTGATTGGCTGGTGGGCCCCTGTCGCGCTGCGCTATATAAAGGAGTGGGGGCCGGCGGGCTCAAGGTACGAGGTTCCCCTGAGCCGCCACAACCCACCGACAAAACCCTAGACCGATCTATAGGGCGCGCAGTCAGCGACGGGAAGATCCCGCCGGACCTGCGACGACCACGCCGTCACCACCGTGCAGCGACCTCTTCACCAACCGCCGCTGCCCGTGCGCAGAACTTCGCCACCGAACCAGCGATGGCCGGCTCCTCCTCCAACTCCGATGGTATGTACATCCATACCTCTCTGTTTTCTCTCTCGGATCTATCGTATAGGCTTTGTTCTTCATGTATCCCTTCTGATCTACACCTAGAAGGTTCTAGGGAATTAACATTGGTATCAAAGCCTCGATCTAGTGTGTAGATTGAGATGGGGAGTGCCGACGCCGGTTTTACCGACGTACGGACATAGAGACTAGGGGAAACCCTAATGCCCGCCGCCGGCTTGCTGACGTTCGGGAAAAAGAAAGAGGGGGAGCATTGGATCCGACCCAAAACAAACCTGTGACGGAACGACCCTAATCCTATGGCCCACGTGTCCCTGTCAACCTCTGACAGCCGAACCCATGTTCCATGTGATTAAGACCTGTTCGCCACCGGGCTACATCAGCGCCCAATGTCCGCAGGATCATCTCACAATTCGGTTACAGCATTGCATACTTTTACAAATAACATCGGAATAAAGAGCGGAAGACTTAAATAACATTAGTTTTACAAAACGAGGTTTCAAATGAGGTAAGGAGTACGGTTATTACAAACCATTGTTCGAGTGATTCAAAGTAGACAACGTAGTGGAAACAATAACATAAAGATACATGTAACACCCAGCCCGAGGGTGCACATTTACTCATTGGCCTCATCGGCCTCTTCCGGGACGAAGGTCACGCAACAGGGTGCGAGACACATCGGGGTCTCAGGCATACCTGCAACATGGGTAACAAACCCTGAGTACTGGGGTACTCAACAAGACTTACCCGACTAAAGAAAAAGGGAGAAGACTCAGGAATGAGAGGCTTAGGGTAGTCAAGGTAAGGCTTAAGCAAGATCAAGTATTTTGCAGAAAAGCATTTTTGTAAACCTTATTTTATTTTTGAAAGATTCAGTATTCCTCAATTCTTCATCATTCATGATTCATTTTACATTTCAAAACATTCCTAGTTGAGAACCACTCTCCGTTGACAGTCAGTGGACCAAGTCTCCATAACCGAGGAGCAACGTTAATCCGGATAAATAATACTCAGCTGAGGATCCCTATCCACACTGCATATGTAGCACCCAAGCTTGCATATGCCAACTCGTCTACCACGATTCCTCCAAGATTGGGCCCGGTCCTACGCCACCCGGAAGTACAGTACACCACTCCAATTTTCCGCCAGCGACAAGTACCTCGGGACTCTAACCCAAGAGTACAGGTCCTGACACGTGGGTACATGCTACTTCCGCCATCTCTCCACTCCCAGTGCGCGGTTGTCGGTCCAATAAAGGATTCCTCGGAGCCAGAGCTTTCCGTAGTATGTGAATAGTTACAAGTCTTGACCAGCAGGCCCCCATACGGATGGTCCCTAATTTTCCAGCCAGAACTATACCTTGGTCATATCTCACCCAAGCGTAATAGTCCTGCCAGTTTTTCAACCATGTCCCGGTCGGTGTCAACTGTTGAGTCCCGGACTACAACATGACGGCACCGTACGCTCGGACAACCTCTCCTCGCTATTAACTAGGTACGGATCAGATACCTAGCCAACAGCCGGGGAGTAAGACCAAAATTCCCATAAACATTCCTTAAGTGATCACACTTTTAAAAATTGGCATTTTATTGCAAAGTCTAATTCAATAAGCATTGCTAAGCATTTTTCAAATACTCTTGAAAAGTAGGTATCGGGTATATCAGTGGTCAAGGTGGATAGTGCATCAATTAGGATAGCACACAACTCCTATAAACCTAATGCAATAATTTAACTCAAAAGCATTTAAGGAAATCATTTTATAAAATTCAAGGAAAGGGTTAAATGCACCGGGGCTTGCCTTGGATGGCAAAGAGAGCAGACTCGGGGTAGGTATAGGTGTTGGAGCTCGGGGTCGCCTCGGGAGTTGGTTCGTCAACAGCGGCCTCGACTCTGGTACCTTCTTCGTCAACTATACGGATGCAATGATGAATGCTCATGAGAATGATGATATGGGCTTATGGTGCAAGACAATTCCACTGAATCTAGATTACTCTTAGGCAAGGCATAATCGAAATCTAGGTTGAGCATAAAAGGTAACCATTTCTTTCTTAAGCATTATTGATGTTAGGCCTTATTATAATTATCCTAAGTATTAACCAAACATATCATCACAGACATCATAGACCAAAGGGTAGGGGTCTATGAACATCAATCAATCCAAAGATCACATCATTAAACACTTATTACCAACCCTAATCCATCTTTTCTATTTTTCTTATTTTATTTAAAAGGTCATTTTATGAAGTTGCTCCAAAAATTACCAAATTAATCACATAAGTTCATTAAGGCATAAACAGATGGCAAAACAAATTTCATAATTTTTGGAGGTCATTAAGATGCTCAAATAAATCTAAACATTTAATTAACAAAAGGCACTATTCCTTAATTAAAATAAATGCTCAAAAATCAACTTGCTCCAAAAGACTTCAAAATTTTACCAGAGGTTCAGCATGTTATAACAAGGTCTCAAAAATTTATCTCAAGATTTTTGGAGTTATAGATCACTCTCCAAAAATACCAAAACCTTCATTTTTCAATTAAAAGGGGAATTTTACATTTTCAAATTCTTGCAGAAAAGTCAAGTTTCATATTTTTATAAAATACTACACAGTGCAAGGAGCATACCATAATTTTCTCAGCATTTAAGGAACAACAGATTAATTCACACAAAAAAGAGAAAACAGAACACTATTCATAACTCTCCAAAAAGGAAAAGAGCACTGTGCTCCTTCTATGAAGGGCTCGGGCGAAACGGGCTCGGGCGAGTCGGAAAGTGAGTGCTCCGTCCGAGGCCTGGCCCGGAGGCTCGGGCGAAGCGGACTCGGGCGAGATGGAAGGCTCGGGCGAGACGGAAGGCTCGGGCGAGACGGAAGGCTCGGGCGAGACGGAAAAGCAAGCGTCCGTCCGAGGCCTAGCTCGACGAAGCGGAGGGTGCATGAGTCCGCTCGAGGCTTGGGCTCGGGCGAGACGGAAACGCGTGCTCGAGGCTTGGGCTCGGGCGAGACGGAGTGGAAGCAGAGGCCGGAGACCTCGGGTGCTTACCACGGATCGGAGGCAGGGCTCGAGGGTGTGGCTCGGCACGTGCTCGAGGGTGAGGCTCGAGGAAGGAGGCTCGACACGTGCTCGAGGGGCGGTGGTTCGGTGGAGCTCCTTCGGCGGCGAGCGGCGCTCCGGCGACCCTGCGCAACACACGAGACCGCAAGGGCCTGGTCAGAGTCGCACGGAATCAAGGAACACGACACGGGGGTCGGTGAGGGATGATCATGGCCGGAGACGGCGAATTTCACGAACCCGAGCTCGCCGGGTTTCTGCCGGAGATGGGAACGGCGAGCTTACGCCGGGCGATTGAGGGCGGTAGAGATGAAATTGAAGGGTGGGAAAGCTTCACGAGCTCAAGGCGGAGCTTCTGAGCTAGGTGGTGGAGCGGCGGAGGCACTGGACTGGCCTGGCCACGGTGGCGGAGAGGATGAGAAGCTCGGGCTCCGGCGGGGCTTTTATAGGCGCGGCCTGAGGCCGGTAGAGAGCACGGGGTGGGGTGGATAAGCACGGCAAGCGCGTGCGCTCTCGATTGCGCGCAGGCGGAGGTGATGGCGTGCAGCCGGGGCCGGTGCGCAAGCTTGGCCGGCAATGGCCACGCGGCGGCGGCGCGCTGGGCTCGGTAGGGGACGGGAGCGGGGTCAACTGTGCGCGTGCGGGTGCGAAATGATGGTGGCGACAACGGTGGTTGGTCGGGGACAGACGAGCGGCTGCCAAACGCGTGGCGCGCGCAGCGCCGGAGGCTCGGCCACGACCGGGGCCCTCCCCCTACGCGAGGAAGATGAACAGGGCTATGCCCTAGGGTTTGACTTTTTGGCTGGTATCTGTATTTTGCAGATTTCTCCCAAAGTTTGAACTGTGCGACAAAAACTCAAAATACCAAAGTTGCTCAGAAAAATGAGATCTACAACTTTGTCAATATGAACATTTTCAAATTCCAAATAGTTTTTGAACTATATTCAAAAATAGAAAAGGGGACACTTTTCAAATTTGATTCAAATCAAAATTACTTTGGATTTCAAACTGAGACTTGAAAATTTGTAAATACCAAAGTTGTTCCTCTCGATCAGATTCACAACTTCTCTTTTTGAACCAACTCAAAATTTTGACTTTTGAAAAAGTTATCAAAAAGGGAATAAATCCAGGATTTGGGATTTTAGGGTTTTGCAAAAGGGAAAATCAAATCAAATCTGATTTTTGAACTTTGATCAATGCAGCAAACATCAGGGCACTAAATTTGAACAAGAATTAAATAGAACTAGGCACAGAGGTGAAATTACCATTTTGCCCTTATAGAGAGAATTGGGCTTTTAGGGTTTTTGAAAAGAGATTGCTACACAAGTACTAAGCAACATAAATGCAAGGCAAGGATGATTAATGACTAATGATGATGACATGTCAGGTTAATTACAGTTAAACACCAGAGGTGTTACAAAACCCTAACCCTAATCAGAGAGGACGAAGGCGAAAGGGAGACTAGCCTACCTGGATCTCACCGCCGTTGCGGCCACCGTTGTGACCGCCGTCGCTCGTACAGGGCCGCGCAGCCAGGCTCTCCGCGCGCGCGAGCCAGGGCACCGCCCAAAAGCCGCTAGATGGCGGTGCGCTCGACCGAATGGGAGCGCACGCGCTAGCCAAGGGCCTTCAGACGGCGCCGCCTCGGCCGTCTCCTTCTTCTCCGGCGGTGGCGAGGAGGTCGCCGCCTTGCTCCGGTTCGGCGTAGCTGTGCGGCCGGGAGTGGAGAGCAGAGGGAGAAAGAGAAATGGGGATTAGGGTTTCGAGCGCCCCGGCGGCCGTTTTTGTCCACGCGGAGGTCGCGGACGGCCGTCCGATCTTGATGAACGGCCGAGAGCCGCCGGGCCGCGTTTTGGCCCAAGAGGGGGAGCAGTTTCCCGGCCCAGGCCCAGGTTGCGGCCTGGGCGCGGGGAACGGGTGCACAGCGAGCGCAGCTGGGCCGTGTGCACCGCCATGGGCCAAATGGCCGGTTCCTAAGTGTTTTTTTTGTTATTTGTTTATTTTCCGTTTTCAGAAGCATAATTAGCATATTATCCATAGAATTTGTGTTTTAATCTCTGTAAATTTTGCACCAACGTGTTATTTTTCCAGAGATTAAAAGTTTACAGTATTGATGCTTCTGAAAAATAAAGTTTTCATGTTTCCGCTGCGTATTTACGGTTGTTATTTTCATTATTAAATTCGAACCAACGGGAGAATTTAATTTTGAAAAATGGATATTGTTTTCAGATTATTATAATATTGTTATTATTCTGACCAACGTTAATTAATATCAATATTATGATGTCATGGTTTTGTTATGCATTTTGTCTATTTCTGCCCAACGGTGATGTAGATTTAATGTATAATTAATTGTATGTTTTAATTTTGACCAACGTTGAAAATAAGGCATGCAGTTATTATGATTTGTTTTCACTATATATGAATCATGGTTGTGGTTTCAGGTGGTTTCTCCTTGATGAGCTGCATCAAGGATATCCTCGTGCTCAAAGGAGACAACTATGGGGAATGGAGGAGGAAGATAGACCTAGCATTCACCCTGGCTGAGGTGGACTGGGTAGTCACCGAACCGTGTCCCACAGAGCCTGTGGAACCGGTGCGGGAGGCTAATGAGGTTGATGCCGTATGGTAAACCAGACAGAGGGACTTTGCTCCCGTACGGATGTCCTATGACTTGGAGCATAGGAAATGGGTCATGGCAAACAAGAAGTGTTTGGCCGTGGTAAAGAACACGATTGAGCCAGCTATTGTGGGCTCAATCCCAGAGTGTCTCACTGTCACAGAGTACCTGGACAGGATTAAGAGTCAGTTTACTGGCTCTTCAAAGACTTATGCCACCCAGCTGATAAAGCAGCTGGTAACAGAGAGGTACCATGGAGGTGGTAGTGGCATAAGAGAGCACATACTGAGGATGAGCACTTTGGCATCCAAGCTCAAACCAATGGATTTGGCACTCAAGGATGAGTTCCTTATTCATCTGATTTTTGCTTCTTTGCCAAAAGACTTTGATACTTTTGTTGTTAATTACAACATTCATCCTGAAAAGTGGGACTTAGAAAAGCTCATTGCTATGTGTGTGCAAGAGGAGGAGAGAATTAAGGCCTCACATGGTGGATCTATAAACCATGTGAGGGATAATAAGAAAAGAAATTTTAATGCTCCTTCCTCTTCAAGGTTCAAGGGAAAGACTCCATATCAGCCTCAGCCCCGGCAGTATCAGCCCCAGCAGTATCAGCAGTACACTGTTGATAAAGATCAGTGTCTCCATTGCAAGAAGAAGGGCCACTTCAAGAAGGATTGTCCTGACTTCTTGAAAACGTTTATGGCAAACAGAGGTGAGAATATTATTACATTTGTGAATGAATCATTGTATATACAGTATTCCAAATCTATTTGGTGGATTGACTCAGGTGCAACTGTTCATGTTGCAAATTCTTTGCAGGGGTTCACTTCGATGAGGACTTTGCAAAGAAACGAAAGATGTATTAAAGTTGCAAATGGAGTTCGGGCAGACGTCGAAGCTGTTGGAGATCTTTCATTAGAGCTTCCAGATGGCGTAGTACTTCTGCTTAGAGATGTTTTATTTGTTCCATCTTTGATGAGAAACTTAATAAGTGTATCACGTTTGGATAATGATGGTTATGGTTGTCATTTTGGACATGGAAAATGTGTAATAATGTTTAATGATCAATGTATTGGTCTCGCTTTTCAACAAGACGAGCTTTATTTATTGTCTCTTCGTGAAAAAGCGAACTCCATATGCAATGTGAATGATAATACATCATCGAGTGTGAATAAAAATAGAAAGCGAAAGAGAACTCTAAATGAGTCATCGAAATTATGGCACTGTCGTTTAGGCCATATTTCGAGGGGGAGAATAGAAAGATTAGTTAAGAATGAAATTCTTCCTCCATTAGAGTTCTCAGATCTAGAGCAATGCATAGATTGCATTAAAGGTAAATTTGTAAAGCAAATAAAGAAAAATGCTAAACGAAGTACAGGAATTTTACAGATCATTCACACAGACATTTGCGGTCCTTTTCCTGTAAAGAGTGTGGATGGCTATGACTCGTTCATAACATTCACAGATGATTACTCCCGATATGGTTATATTTATCCAATCAAAGAAAGATCAGAGGCATTGGATAAATTTAAGATCTTTAAGGCCGAGGTTGAAAATCAGCATGACTTAAAGATAAAGATAGTCAGATCCGACCGTGGGGGGGAGTACTATGGTCGGCATACCCCGTATGGACAAGTGCCTGGACCTTTTGCAAGGTTTCTCCAGGAGAATGGCATAGTTGCCCAGTATTCTACACCGGGCGAGCCTCAACAGAATGGAGTAGCTGAAAGGCGTAATCGTACCTTAATGGATATGGTGCGCAGTATGGTCAGTTACTCCACCTTACCGTTGAGTCTGTGGATGGAGGCGCTGAAAACCGCCATTCACATTCTCAATAGAGTTCCAAGTAAGTCGGTGCCCAAAACATCGTATGAATTGTGGACAGGAAAAGTGCCCTCACTAAATCACTTGCGTGTGTGGGGCAGTCCTGCTGAGGCTAAAGTGTTTAACCCAAACATTGGGAAGCTGGATCCCAAAACGGAGAGTTGCCATTTTATTGGCTACCCTGAAAAGTCAAAAGGCTTTCGTTTCTACTGTCCAGATAGATATACAAAGTTTGTAGAAACGAGACATGCTGTCTTCTTGGAAGAGCAGATGATTAGGGGGAGCACGACAGCACGAAAAATTGATCTTGAGGAGAAGCGGGTATATGTGCCCACTCCAATGATTCAGGAACCATTTTTTGTGTTGCCTGTTCCTGCTGCACCAACAGTGCATGACACTGTAGTGACAGCACCTGTTGTATGTCCTTCCATGGCAACAACGAGTGAACATGTGGAACCTGTCCCTCAGGAGCCCGTGGAAACCATTGTTGCGCATGAGGAAGAGCAGCAACAACCCCCTATAGAACCGGGGCCATCTGAGGTCGCCCCTAGAAGGTCTCAAAGAGTCAGGAGATCTGCTATTCCTGATGATTATGAAGTGTATAACACTGAGGAGTTTCAAATGGAGGATGATCCCACCTCATTTGAAGAAGCCATGAGAAGCGAACACTCATCCAAATGGCTTGAGGCCATGGAAGAAGAGATGAGATCAATGAGTACCAACAAGGTTTGGGACTTGGAGGTAATTCCCAAAGGAGCCAAAACTGTGGGTTGTAAATGGGTTTACAAGACCAAGTATGACTCCCAAGGGAATATAGAAAAATATAAAGCGCGACTTATGGCAAAAGGCTTTACGCAAAGGGAAGGAATTGATTACAATGAGACTTTTTCACCAGTCTCATGTAAGGATTCTTTCAGAATCATAATGGCTCTTGTAGCCCATTATGATTTAGAGTTACATCAAATGGATATGAAGACAGCGTTTCTAAATGGGGATTTAGAAGAGAATGTTTACATGGCACAACCGAAAGGTTTTGTCATAAAAGGAAAAGAACAAATGGGGTGCCGCCTAAAGAAATCCATTTATGGATTAAAACAAGCTTCAAGACAGTGGTATTTGAAGTTTGATGGCACAATAAAGAAGTTTGGGTTTAAAGAAAATGTTGAGGACAATTGCGTTTATGCAAAGTTTAAGAATGGAAAGTATATCTTCCTAATCCTGTATGTGGACGATATCCTACTAGCTAGTAATGATGTCAGTCTACTGCAGGAGACAAAGAAGTTCTTGTCCTCGAACTTTGATATGAAAGATCTTGGTGAAGCCTCGTTCGTTCTAGGGATCGAGATTCATCGAGATAGAAGCAAAGGGGTATTAGGACTATCGCAAAAGGCATACTTGGAGAAAGTTCTAAAGAAATTTAGTATGCACAAAAGTAAACCTTCACCTGCACCCATAGTCAAGGGCGATAGATATGGGGACTTTCAGTGTCCCAGGAACCAGTATGAGATCGATCAAATGAAAGCGGTTCCATATGCTTCAGCTGTCGGAAGCCTACAGTATGCTCAAGTTTGTACACGTCCTGACTTAGCTTTTGTTACCGGGTTACTTGGCAGATTTCAAAGTAATCCAGGCCTAGAACACTGGAAACTGGTAAAGAAAGTCTTGCGTTATCTGCAAGGCACAAAAGGCCTTATGTTGACATATAGAAAATCAGAATCCTTGCGCATAGAAGGGTACTCAGATTCTGATTATGCGGGAGATGATAGAAAGTCCACGTCTGGACATGTTTTCACTCTCGTTGGGGGAGCCATATCGTGGAAAAGCTCCAAACAAACCGTCACTACATCGTCCACAATGTATGCCGAGTTTGTTGCATGTTTCGAGGCCTCGGGGCAGGTGAACTGGCTAAAGAAGTTCATACCCGGTTTGAAAGTGGTTGACGACATCCATGGACCACTAAAGTTGTACTGTGATAATTATCCAGCAGTACAGTATGCTCACAACAATAGGTCAAGTGGTGCTGCCAAACACATTGACATAAAGTACTATGTTGTGAAAGATAAAATCCGGGATCAAACTATTAGTCTTGAGCACATTAGCACAAATAAGATGCTCGCGGATCCGCTGATAAAAGGCTTACCACCCAACGTGTTCAAGGAACATGTAGCCGGCATGGGTTTAAGGGAAAGCCTATGATTCCTGGACTATAAAGGGCCCAAAAGGCAAAGAAGCTATTTCAGAACAGAGAGGTGTGTTGTAGCTGTTAAATCTATCGGGAATCAACCGTGATGATGAAGCATGCTCTATGCATTATCTGTGATGAGATAGGAAAGTCAAGTTAAAGTTAAAGGTAAGTATAAAGTAGAGATCAAGGGGGAGATTGTTAGGATGATCTCTCCAAAGGGCCCAACGGCTCTCTGGACCCCTGATTCTCGCGCCCTGATCGGGGGCGCCCAGCCTGTGATTGGCTGGTGGGCCCCTGTCGCGCTGCGCTATATAAAGGAGTGGGGGCCGGTGGGCTCAAGGTACGAGGTTCCCCTGAGCCGCCACAACCCACCGACAAAACCCTAGACCGATCTATAGGGCGCGCAGTCAGCGACGGGAAGATCCCGCCGGACCTGCGACGACCACGCCGTCACCACCGTGCAGCGACCTCTTCACCAACCGCCGCTGCCCGTGCGCAGAACTTCGCCACCGAACCAGCGATGGCCGGCTCCTCCTCCAACTCCGATGGTATGTACATCCATACCTCTCTGTTTTCTCTCTCGGATCTATCGTATAGGCTTTGTTCTTCATGTATCCCTTCTGATCTACACCTAGAAGGTTCTAGGGAATTAACAGGCCTCTGCCGCCACGAGGGCGGCTTAGGCTACCTCTGCTGCTGCGACGTCGCGCCGGTTGCGGCCGACATCAGGAGCCTGCCCGCCTGGAAGCTCGGCGAGGACCAGCTGTTCGACGCCAAGTCCAGGAGGCACCTTGGGGTCACGCTCGTGTGCATGGGCGGCAGCAGGTACTGCCTGGTTGAGTCGCTGGCGCGTGACGACGAAGAGGATCTGCGCCGCCTCCACGACGATGGCTACTGGCCGCATCGCCGCGTGCTCGCGGTCACCACGTTTGGTCTCAAGTACGATAAACAAGGACAGCTCGTGGCTACGCAGCGCAAGGTGCGGTCCTACGAGATGACTGATGCCCATAAGTTTCCTGATCCGTCGTGGAAGCCTGTTGCTTTCTGGATGTAGTTAAGCTCTGTTTAGCGGGACTTACTGCCGAGCATCTGAAAAATCCAACCCCAAAACTAATTATTAGGGGAGATACCACAGTAGAACGAGAAAATCTCATCCGCAATAAGAAAAATAGTGGATTAGTGGAGTAGAGCTCTCCCCTTTATTTGAGGGGTAGAAAACTATGATTTGAGAGACTGTGAAAAAAATTTCTTATTGAGGATGCGTTTGAGGAACTACTGGAGCTATCAAATCTCCAATATAATAAGAGAACTATCAGAGATGCTCTTAAGGCTACGACTGTGATTCTGATGATGTTTTGTTGTCAGAGAAAAATATTATCTTATGGCTCAAATTTGGGATTAAGGTTGTGTTTGGCACAGTTCAACTTGACTTGTAAAGTTGTTTTTTAGAAAATAATTTCAAGAACAACTTTCTAAATGAAACTGAGTTGTTTTGGAAAAAGTTTTTTTTTTTTTGACAAACAACTTCACCAACACCTTTATACATGGTTGGGAGAGAGAAATAAAGTGTAAGCTATAAAAACTACTTTTTTTCAACTTCATCCCAGTTTATGCTTTTGTGTGAGAGAATAAAACAGCCTCATGGGTGAAACTGTTTAAAAAAATGTTTGACATAAGTTATTGGTGTCAGAGAAATGTTTGACCTTAGCTCACAACAACTCATAAAGCTATCGGGAGGTATACTAAACAGACCCTAATAAGCACTGATAAAGTCAACCGAACAGACCCTAAATTACACGATGATCATGTTAGTGGGGCAAACATAGTCCGGAGCCACTTGAACTAGTTTCCCACCATATATATATATAGTTCGGTTACACCGTAATGTTATAGAATTATATGTACCCTCTCCGTCTCAAAATAGAAGTCACTATGAGATATATGTGGGTCAATTTTTTTTAACTTCGACTAAGTTCTGAGAAAATATACATATACAACATTTATATCTCTACATAAGTTTTTTTATGAAAATACATTAAAAAATCTATCTAATGATATTAATTATGTGTTTTAAATATATATATATATATAATTAGTTAAAAAAATTTAAAAAGTTGATTTCTTAATAAATTATGTGTTTTATTTATTATGTTTAAAAATGTTTGGTGTGACAATCATGAAAGATCTAATATAATTGTGTACCTTTCTAGCCAGTATAGGTTAGTGGACTAGTACATACTACAATCCCTTCACCCTTGTTGATAATGGTGTGAACAGATTAAGCTATCAATACCTTAGTAAATAAACCAAGAAAAACAATTGAAAATTTTCCACACATGGTCATATATATATCTACAGGAACAAAAAATCAGCGCCTGAACACGGACCATATCTGTTCTGAACGTTCAATTCAATAATAAACTATCCTAATCAGCTGCCCCCAAAAAAAGGTAAAGAAAAATACTAGCCTTCTTCCGAACACGTACTGCTGTTGTCACCCTCAATAAGGTTCTTGAACGAAGACGGAACTGGAGGAACACCACCAGTGTCTAAAACACCTTCCAGCATACGAACAACCTGGGCCATGGATGGCCTGTCGCTCTCCTCGTCCTGGATGCACCAGCAGGCAACTCTGCAGGCGACATCAAGCTCCTCCACATTGACATTTCCTCCCAGCCTACGGTCCAGCAAGCACATCACGTTCCCCTCATTCAGCTGGGCAGCAGCATAGAGAGGGAAATACCGATGGCTCCCAAATTTCAGTCTCTCGGTCGTCCTTCTCCCCGAGACTATCTCCAGAAGCACGATGCCGAAGCTATACACATCTGCTTTTCTGGTGATCGGCTGTCCGGACACCCACTCCGGCGCAAGGTACCCCATGGTTCCCCGGATCGTGGTCAGCGCCGAGCTGAACTCCCGCCCGAGAAGCTTTGCCATGCCGAAGTCCGCGATCCTCACGCGGAACTCGGCGTCCAGGAGTACGTTCTCTGGCTTGACGTCGCAGTGTATGATGCGGTCCTCGCATTCTTCGTGGAGGTAGGCTAGGCCCCTGGCGATGCCATGCGCGATCCGGTACCGAAGGTCCCAGCTCAGCATCAGACGAGGATTACTGGTCTCCGATGAGGTGGTGAAGAGGTGCGCGTCCAGGGAGCCATTGTCCATGTACTGGTACACGAGCAGCCTCGTCGTGCTCCCTGTGACGCAGAACCCCAAGAGAGGGACGATGTTCGCGTGCCGAATCACTCCCAGCGTCTGCACTTCGGCTCTGAACTGCTTGTCTGCTCGCCCAGCAAAGCCTTTGAGACGCTTCACGGCGACCACGGTTGGTCGTGGTCCTGCTGCCGGCAGTGTTCCCCGGAAAACACAGCCGAAACCTCCCTCGCCGAGCTTGTCGGAGAAATTCCGCGTTGCTCTCTTCAGCTGTGCGTATGTGTAGACAGCAAGAGAGCCTGCTTCCACTTGTTGGAACTTTCTGTTCCTGTATCTCCATAGAAGCGCCAGTATCAACACCACACAGGCTGTTGCTGCCAGTCCGACAGCCATGGACACGATCCCTGCTGTTTTCGGACGTTTCTGAGCCATGAACTTCGAACCCAGACGAACATAAACCTTGCTGTACGGAGGTGCAGCAGCGAACCTCACGTTGTACAGGTAGTTGTACCATAGTTTGCACCTAGAGTCGTCGTCGTCGTCGTCGTCGTCGTACGCAGTAGCATTTGCTCAGACAGGCTTGTCGGCAACCTTCGTCGCCCTCTGCCGCCGTGTCGTTCTGGGCGCTGTAAGGGAGCCCTCGCAGGTTGTCTAGGAGCACGAACGAGTCGTGGTCGTGTTCCGCGGTCAGGCCGTTGCTGCTTGCCGTGCAGCTCAGTGGGAGAGACCTGGAGCACCCGTTCACGAAGTATCCACGCTGCCAGTCTGATGGGTTTGCAGGCTCGAACCCGTCGACGCAGCCACACGTGCCGTTGCTCGTGCAGGCGCCGAAGCGGCCGCAGAAGAAGGCACTGGAATTGCAGCCGGACGGGAAGGTCCAGCGGGCCACCCAGCAGCCGCCAGACCTCGACCAGCTCCGTAGGCTGACTTGCCCCAGATGGAGCTGCAGGTGCTCCGCCGCCATGCCTGCGCCCGGACGGTCTTTGAGCAGCAGCAGCAGCGAGCTGCCGTTATCTTGAGAGGACACCATCCACTCCGGGAAGGTCCCGCGGAGGACGTCCCAGCCGTCGGTGGCGAGCACGAACCCGTTCCTCCTGCGCCGCCGGCGGTCCGGGTCGACGCTGAGGCTGCTCTTGTGCCACGAGTTCGTGTTGGTGTACGTCAGCGAGACGTTGCTCCCGGTGTCCGCGTCGAGACCGAGCCTCGCGCCGGGGAGCAGCGCGTCGCCGGGGTAGTCGAAGCTCTGCCACAGGACCCGCGACGACGAGTTGCTCTGGTCCCGCACCACGAGGTTGCCGCTGTCGAGGAGGACCGCGACGGCGGATGCGGATGCCGGCGCGTTGCCGTCTCCTCCGGCGCCCGCCACGCTTGACGACCAGAGGTTAGTGCCGTTCTCCGTGATGTACAGGCGGTCGCCGAAGAGCTGCAGCGCCGCGCGGGAAAGGTCGGAGATGTAGATCCGGTCCCCGAACCAGAACGTCGGGGTGCCGGCGTTCCTCGGCATGTTCCGGATCCGCACGCCCAGGAAGTGGTATATGTCCGTCCCCGGGGAGAAGAACCCCAGCTCGAACACGCCGTTCCGGGACACCAGCGTCTGGTTCCCGGAGATGCCCTCGCCGGGGAGGATGGTGTCTCTGGCGAAGGCAGTGGCAGCCACGACGAGGAGGAAGAAGGAGGTGGGCAGTGGCTTGTTGGGTGGCCGGGACAGCGAGCAGACGCGCTGCTTCAGTGCCTCCATTGGCGGACTAGCAGTAGCAGCAATAACGAGGACACGAACACGAACTCGTGCTCTTGCGTGGAAGAAGAGAAAGTGCACAAGTCCATAAACTCCATACAAGATGATGAGATTCACCTATTGCGATTTCAACCGGAGCTGGCATGGCTCCACCGCCTCCAGAAATCAGAACTGCCGCCAACTCTTGTTGACCCAGGCGTCGTTTCAGTGAGATTGTCACAGACCAGGCCCCAGGATACAGACTGCTGGATCACCGACGGACATGGACCTTGCGTAGTTGGACTTGGAGTTGCCCTGTGCGCCAAACGCCCAGCTATATATTTGCCGGGACGTGGTGCTCCGACGCAGCGGGAGGCCGGGAGAGAAGAGATGCAGTGGTTTGGTATCGAAAGCTGTTCGGCGGTTGGGCACCACCAGACACTTCACATGCCGTGTCAATTTGGGGTCTACGATCAAAAGCAAGCAGCATTAAACAGCTTGACAGAACGTCGTTGTGATCATCTTTATTTAGGGTGTGTTTAGATGCATTCATTTTGCAAAATGAAACACTGTAGCACTTTCGTTGTTATTTGACAAACTTTGTCCAAACATGAACTAACTAGGCTCAAAAGATTCGTCTCGACATGTACATACTAAAACTACAATTAGTTATTTTTTTACCTACATTTAATGCTTCATGCAGACATTGATGTGATGGTTGATGTGATGGAAAATTTTGCAAAATGGGGGAAGTAAACACACCCTTATTTGTTAGAGCATCTGCAACAACTCCCCAATATTTCATCCACAATAGATTGATATCGGTGATCATCAATACTATTTTTCTAGGCTATTGGAGAAGATGCTCCAACAGATCACCAATAATCTCCCACAATACGTATGGGGTCCACATGTCAGAAGAATGTGATAGTCATGCATGTGTAGAAGATAATGAATGTTAGTGGTGGACCCCAGCTATTGAGGGAGATGCAACTCCCTCTTTATATGAGGGGAGATGGAGCATATATTGGTGATCACCAATAAAAGGGGACCATACAGGGGAACTGCTGGAGAAGTAAAATTGGCTTATCTCCCCCAATATAGCAGATTTATGGGGATGAGGGATGAGAAAGGGGAGCTGCTGGAGATGCTCTTACTCCGTATATGGAGATAGGCATTGACCACACTCGTAGGGGCGAATGAGTCACAATTTAGACCCGGGGTCCACTGAATTCCAGGTGTGTTGTTGTTGGATAGATGTTGTATTAGTCTGCCTCCAACAACAAACAAGACTCATTCCAAAGTATAGGTCTTCTAAAGTAAAAAAAAAGTCACACCCTTAAACTTGTGTTCCCCAATAGAGCAAGCCCCGAACACCGTCGCCACCTACCTCCCTCCTCGCCGAGCGCTAGTCTCCACCCACCTGCCTCTCTCTGCTCGCCCCGATTGCCGACTCCACGTTGGAGCATAGCACCTCTCCACCGCCAACGTGCCTCCCAATCTTCCCCAGCTCCGACTCCAGCTCCCATCGGCCTCTGCTCCACCACTGTCGAAGGTGACGACGCTCTGCGCCCCTTTGCTCTATCCGTCTCGGCAAGATCCAGGCCAACCTCGGCGGTGCGGATAGGCGAGATCCAGGCGGCACGGAGGACGAGCAAGGGTGGGCACGAACGGGCGAGCAGGGAGGGTGCAGGCTGTTGAGCAGGGGCAACCCCCATCGGCGATGCGGACGCAACCTCCCCCCGAGTGGAAGTTCCAGGTGCCACCTATTTCGCCTCTTCAACAAGTCCATCGCCAGAGATTTGTGTCAAGAAGAGAGAACGACTCAAATTTGGGCTTCGTTTCGCGGTGGACGCAAAATAGGTCCTCTATTGCCTTTTCTGTTGGAGGGTGTTGTTTACTTGTGAACCACCCATTTTGGGTATGGATAGTGTGATGCATAATCTGTCAAAGATAGTGTTACGAGGCTATTTGCCACTACTAGATGCTATAGGAAAAAAAACCAAAACCTAGACAGCATACGACCTCATCTTCAGTCTCCTCTCCGAACAAAAAATACCAGCACCTCTCCACTCCTGAGTAAAGATGACAATTTTTACACGTAACCCGAAACCCGATGGATAAAAACATTATTAGGACAAGGGCATGACTATTTTTTTACCCATAGGTAATTTAATGGGAAAGAATTCTTACCCGACGGGTATTGCGAGTAAGAGTGTGAGACTGCATTGCACATACCCGTCAACCCATGGATAAATTGAACCCGATTCAATTTATAGAAATCATGCGTTTAAAGTCACCACCGCACAACACAAGCTCAATAATATTCATACTATATGTGAACTTTGTTCATGTACTCCGTAGCTGGTTTGTTTGATGAATTTACTATTAATTTTTGTAAAGTGTGATATTTTAGTTGGAATTGAGAGCCTAATATATTGATACATGTAATTTTGACTTGCAAACATTCTTGCCCATGGATAACCCACAGGTACCCGTTACCTTCATGGGTAAGGGTATGAGAAAAAAACTCATACCCAAGTATGAGTATGAGTAAATTAGTGGGTAAAATATTTCTTCGTGGATAAAAGGATGAGCAACACTTACCCAGCGGGTAATTACCTATTGTCATCCCTACCTCTGAGGTCAGAACTCACAAGAATGAGGACCTGACGCATCAAATGTGAGATCGGTGTAGGACTGTGGCTAGAAAAAGGTATATTTAGAAGAATTAAAGCACTAATTATATCCTAGAACAACTTCACACTCTACAATTGGCATCCAACCTTGGAGATAATATACCTGTTTTGGCATGGATCCGAGATAATATATACTCCCTCCGGTTTGGTAAAAATAAGTCGTTTCAGACAGCGGCACGGTCTCCAAAACATAACTTTGACCACTTGTTTTTTAAGAATATTTATTGGAAAGTGGTATATGTATATTTTTATGAAAGTATTTTTCAAGACAAATTTATTTATATGATTTTTATATCTCTAAACTCAATAATTTAAAATTTATTCATGATTTATATTTCCAATGTTTGACCCAAAACTTGTCCAAAACAACTTTCTTTACCAAACTGGAGGGAGTATCTATGGAGATATTGTTATGGGCATAGTTAATTTTTTATCTATGGATAATGTTTCCTAACCTCTATGGAAATGAAGGTTTTGGTGGGAGTGAGTGACTACTTATGATCTTGGGAGGTTGCATGATAAAACTGTAAAAGTTTCGACATATCTTGCGCACGTGTGTGGTTGATAGTACTTGATATATTATCTTAAAATAACTTTGAAACTTTTTTTTAGATTATCATTGCATTGTAATGAAAACATTAGTTGCAACGTGTGTACATTTTTTTTTTGCTAAATTCATAAGTGCACATAAACATCCAACATTGGCAACATATTTTTAGCAACACAAGAGAAAGATGATTAACTATGCCCATGACAACATATCAACAAGAGACTTGTTGTAGTATCTCTAAATAACCGTGAACCGTTTATTTAATTAGATTGAATGGTCAGAATTATGTATTACTTCCTAGGAGGTAATATGTGATATAAGGAAAGTTTTAGATATACAAATCATTTTTAGATCTAAATGATACATATATAATCTATTAGATATGGCGAATCATTTTTATTTTTGCAACTTTAGATAAAACGTAACTTAATTAGAATAAACTAACTACTTTTTTGAAGCACGTGTAACTTAGTCACGCAAACTGACGTACGTAAATATGTGCCCAACGCACACAACAGCCAAAAAGTGTATAAAACTTTATGTAGTACATATATAAAATTTTACTATAGTTACATGTTTAATTAGAAGGTCCTCTCAATTACATAATATAGTTTAATTGAGTTAGTATAATGTACATGCTAGATATATAATGTGTTATTAGGGCGTGTTTGAATCCAAGTTGCCACTAGCAAAACTTTGGCAAAATTTTTGTAGCCAAAACTTTTGTCTTGTAGAGCTGTTTGGATCCCATGGCTAAAGTTACATTAATGACTGCACAATGACCGATTTGCCCATATTTAATGATGATTTGACCTCATTTATGACGCGCAGGTGGATGGGGACCGGGGGTAGTGGGCGTTCGGGCGCCCACCCCAGGCTTTTTGGCCTATTTTGCCAGGTTTTGGTGGCAAGAGGAACTAACAAAAATTTTGCTCTTTTGCCAACTTTTTTGCCAAGGTGTTTGGATTCTATGGCAAAAAGAGAGAAAAAAGTGCAAAACTAAAATTTTTACCATGGATCCAAACATGCCCTTAGTATGTAATATATTTTATTAGACAGCTAAAGTTCATGGCACAATTGCGTTCAAAAAAACTTTCATGGCATAATTAACACGTTAATTGTTGATATTTTCTTGTATGTAATTTATACTTTTGTAGTTAAGTCATGCAAATAAAAGGAAACGGAGATACATCCATGCGCATAAAAAAGGACATAGCTGCATGCCCATCCGTGTCTCCCTTGATTAAAGGGATTTGAAAATATTTTTTCTTTTTCTAGAATAATTAATTAATTAAAAAACTAAAAAAATCAATGGCTCAGAATTATTTGAGCTATTACCTCATGGTAGGTAAGAGTTATACCGTAGCATTGCCCTATCAACGAATATGCCAATATCCATAGATAAAAAATTTAAATGCTGAAACCAAATATGCCAATATCAAGTGCTACTGGAGCTGAAACGAAATATATTTTTGGGAAACAAAACAAGGGCTTATTTTTCGGTTTGATGGTAAGCAGCAAGCCGAAGTGATGGCTGGGGAGTACAGGCACAAAGTTGCCCTTGTCGTCGAAGCGTATCACGTCGGGAATGGGTTCCACTCCGACCATCTCGACGCTCTCAAGCGTGAAGTCCCTCAGCTTGCAGATGAACCTGTCCGGCCTCCTCCGCTCCGCCGGCAAGCTAAGCCCCTTAATCATCGGGTTCGCCACCGCGTCATAGGTCCACCCGCCGCCGCCCCGCAGCTCCAGCTAGGCGTCCACCCACCCGTCGCCGCCCAGCCGGAGCGGCCCGTCCAGGTCGTCGTCCCAGCCCAGGTCACCGCCGAGCACGACGTTCTCGTCGAGCACGAAGCTCCTCTCATCTTTGCGTGGCTGGTGGACGGCGTCGAAGTGCTCCAGGAAAGCGCTGGCCCGGGCACGCCGGCGCACGCAGCCTACGTGCGCCGGAGTCGGGCTCTCGAGGAGGCACGTCGCCGCGCGCAGGCGGCGCGGGTTCTTGTACACCCATGCTGAAAGCAGACCATAAGGTACGCTCCCCGCACGAGGAAACCGCGACGGCGAGCCCGGGGAGGAGCGGGTTTCGTATTGGGGAAGAACCACCTCTTCGGCGCTCAACTTGCTCAGCTGCAACCATATGGTCCAAATGGTAAGATCAACAAATTAAATTAAGGGTTCCGCTTCCGCATCGGTTGTTCTTGAAACAAATCGAGTGCCATTTTCAGAAAGAGAGACAAGAATGCAGTAGTAGCTCATGATTACCAGAAGACAGAAAGAGGAAGGATTTTGATGTTCATCCTTTGATGAGAACCTGTCGTAATTTTTCCACCATGGAGCCTCTTGGAAGATGCTGTAAATGTAATCAGTGACCTCCTGCAGGTCAGCAGGTGAGTATACTAGATTGTAAGCGCAAGCCAGGTGTACCCATGAGGGGCCGAGGGGGCATGAGGCCATGGCCCTGAGGGGGAGAGGAAATAGATTTCAAGAATTTTACGGATCACCTGCAAGAAGATGACGTCCGGGTCATGTCGCCCTATGATCTCGCAGATGGACTGTATCCTTCGGTAGACCGCGACGTGCTCGCATGACCAGACGTTGTACGTCATGAAGCTGATAGTGCCGGACATGGCCGAGGAGGTGCGTCGCGTCTGTTAGGTAGTGAACGCAGCAGCAGGCACGGGAAATTGACAAAATGGTATAGTTTTCAGATCATTTTGCAACTAAAAATGGAGAGATGAACAAGAATAACGAATGAGAAGTACGCGCACGAACCAAACGTTGATCCAAACGGATACTCTGCCTCTGTAGAGTGTACAGAGAGCAGCAGCTAGCCAGATCGCAGATCGCAAATGCATACTCCGTACGGTAGATTTCACATATCCCGTATATATATGCTCCTCGAAGGCACGAATGACGAATGCATGTTCGCGAGTTACTAGGAGTATATTGGAGATAGCAAGAGGCGGATGACAGTGAATTGGCTACGGAGTACAAGTTCCAAGCTTCGTGGCTCGTTTCACCAGAGGATGATGTATCGCCCCATTCCGCCATACGCTAGGCCGCAGTAATTAGCATCCATTGGGCACTGCGCACACAATTTACAACAAAGTTGACCTCCGTCGAGCGGGTCTGTTTAGATCCCAAATCTTTACGTTCCAAATATTTTGGCTATAAATTTTACATCTCAAAATTTTACAAGTTGCTGTTTAGTTGACTGCAAATTTTTATGTGAGTTATTATAAATAACACTGTATAATTCGTCTACACGAGTTTTAATGCAAAATTACAAGTTTTTTGGACCTTCATGGTTCCAAATTCCAAATTTTTCCCGGTCTCGTTTTCTCAACTTTATGGACCTCTGTTTAGATCCAAACTAAGTGGCCTAGACTCAAAATCTTTTGAAATTTTGGTAGCAACTAAACATGTCTGTCGTCATGTGTTTCCATACGGCAATGTGTATAATCGCCCTTGGTGAACCGTCCGTGGTTGTGGTTTAGCGCATTAGCACCTCGGCATGACGCGTTAGACTTCTACTCCTTGATGAACACGTGCTAAGCACGAACCTAACAACACATATTTAATATTCATAAATATTAATATTTTTGATAAACTTTATCAAATTAGAGTTGGTTTTGTAAGCTGAGAGCAAGAGATTTGACGAACGTTTTTGCCTATACGACAAGCATGAAAGTGTGCATAAGATCCTCATTATAAGTGAATGAAAAGGATTGTAGAAGGCGACGAAAGGATTCAGTGCCGGGGTGTCCAAATCTTTGGTGCCACTGGTCTGCAGAGACGGTTGTGAGGCAGTGGGAGGAAGCAGAAGCCGTCTGTTGCAGTGGATAGAGTTCGCCCTAGCTGTTACTTCGGAGTATCACCTTCTTGGTGTGTCGATCCTTAATAGAGAAACAACAATTGTCAAATTCAACCGTGATAGGATTGTCACGTGTGAGAGCACGAACAGAAACAAGGTTTTTGATAAGTGATGGAGAAATCAGAACATTCTGTAGAGACAGAGGGTTGGTGAAGTGGGGATTGAGGAGGATCCAGTGTGGGTTATGGGAAGAGAGGTCCCATTTCCAATGATGATCCGAGTTTGGGAGGTGTTAGGAGAGAGGGAGAAGATGTTACTAGAGCTTTGAGACATGTGAGATGAGGCGCTGGTGTTGAAGAACCATTTGTCGGTGGACGGTGGCTGGTTCAGAGAGATGTTGTTGAGAGTCGCGAGCAGCTGAGGATCCAGTTGCGACGAGCACCGGCAACATGAGCCTATGGGGCAGTCGTTGAAGGACGAGCATCAAGAACGCCAGCACTTGTATAGGGGGATGGCGCCTGGAACGACCACGCCTGAACCATCCCAGACCATGGATTCATCGTGGGCCAGTAGCCAGGCGTGGCGGCGATTGCTGTTGTGGGGCGCCTTTCTTCGTCTTCTTCTTCTTGGCATTGGAGGTAGAAGGAGACCGTGGCCGAACGTTGTGCACAGCAGTGGAAGCCGGGCCCGGCTGTTTTGGTGGTGCGCCGAAGGAAGTGGGCACACCGGGCGCAGCAGTGGCTTGGAGGTTGGCCAGTGTGGGTGATGGCGCGGACGACGCACCGGAGCCGGTACTGGTGGTTGGGGTGACGAGGGTCGCGGCAGCCTGCATCTTGGTAGACTCGGCGATCCGGTGCTCCTCAAGTTTTTTTATTTGACAACAACGAGCATGGATATGCGGGACTCCTCAAGTTGGAGCATGGATCGAGTCTTGAGGGAGGAGGGTAGGCGTCAACGCATAGTGATATGCGGGATCACGTGATGAAGACTGGGGTTGAGGCCGCAGACGATGTTGTAGATGAGATCTTTGTCGCCCACCGGAGCGCCAAGACCAGCGAGTCGATTCACCATCGTTTTCTTGCGGGAGCAATAGTCGAGGACGGGGAGATCGCCCTGATAGCACTTGCGGAACTCAGCACCCAGGTAGACGGCACATGTGTCTTTTTTTGTCGCGGAAGAGGTTGCGGACGCCACATCAGAGAGAGTATGCGGTGTCTGCGTCCGCCGAGACCATGGAAAGAAGCTCGGGGCTGATGCGCTTGTAGAACCACAACACGATCGCGCAGTCGTTCTACACCCAATCGTTGTCGCCACGAGCCTGAGAGGCGTCGACATGGTCGCGGAGGCCATATTGTCCAGGTGACATAGTTCGCGTCGTTGAAGTCCAGGACGATCAGCACACGAGATTGGATGTTGATGCCGTGGACGATCGTCGGCGCGGCGAGTTCGGTGTGGACGAGTAGCATGTGAGGGAGCAGTGAGTCGGCGTCAGAGTTGTCAGATGACGACGATGAGGAGGAGGACGAGGAGCTCATGGCGGCGCCGGGGTTCAGAGAAGAAGAGCAGCGGAAGATGTGGATCGAGGAGCGGTTGATACCATGTAAGCTGATAGTAAAAGATTTGTGACAACTCAATTGAATTGTTCATAGGCTTGCGCCTCTTGTACATGTACAATCCGGTTGAGAAAGCTACAAACAAGAAGAGTCCTAGGACGTGCAAACATGAACAAAAACTGATACATCATTGTTGGCTAACATGTTTGACGTGCTACTAAGCTAAAATTGCATTCTTTGAGGGCAGAGAGAGTACCGTGTAATCTAGGACCCTAGTAGGGATGACAATGGATAATTACTCGTTGGGTATGCGCCACTCATACCCTTATCCACGAAAAAATATTTTACCCATACTCATGGGTAAGAGTTTTTTTTCCCATACCCTTGCTTATTTATGCGGGTAACCCATGGGCAAGAATGTTTGTGAGTCAAAATTACATATATCAATATATTTTTTAGGCTGACAATTCCAACTAAATCATCACAATTTATAAAATCAATAGTAAATTTATCAAACAAACCAGCTATATGAGCAAAGTTCATATATAATTTGAGTATTATCGAGCTTGTTGGGTTGTGCGGTGGTGACTTTGGACGCAGGAGTTAATGGGTATGGACAATGCAGTCTCACCCCCTTACCCGCATTACCTGTTGGGTAAAACTTCTTTCCCGTTGAGTTACCCATGAGTAAAAAATTAGCCATACTCTTGCTCTAATAGAGTTTTTACCCACCGGGTTTTGGGTTTCAGATAGAAATTGCCATCGAGTATTAGTCGTGCATCCTTTGGTAGGACTTTAGATAAACCAACTTCGCTTCAGTTTCTTTAGAAGCCATAGCGACAAGAGAATCAGCTTTGTGCCTAAAGCAGTCATATATAACCAGCACACCATTTGCCGGTAGGTCTTGAGATGTGATCAAAAAGCACCATTGTCCGCCCGTTGATAGTTCAATAAAATGGGCTGGTTGCCAAACATATACAGATAATAATCACCTACATTATTTATATAAAGAAAATGACTGCCTTCATCGATCTCCCAGCATGTGTTTTGTCCGAGTAAAGCACTTGATGAAGCTGGGCACACCTGTATCACACGTTGACATTAGAAAAGCCATCTTAAAAGCAGAATGTCATTTGTTGTTGAAAGAAAAGAAGAAGAAGCAGCAGCAGCAGCAGCAGCAGCAGAATAGCAGGTCAAAGACCGTGGGAAGCACGAATGCATGGGCTGATGGATGGGAGCCGTGCATAGTGCAGACTGCGTTGCTAATTGCTATGCTTTCCATCGAATCGAATGTAAGAGTCCAGGCAGAGGGCCCAGGCCGGCCTGGTATGCATGCGTACGCCATGCTTACATGGGCAGGGGCACACGTCCAAGCGGGCTCGAACTGCAAGCCGCAGCTAGCCGCGGAAATAAATTGACACGTGTAGAAAATTAAATCCTATGTCCAGCAAAATTCGCAAGAACTAACTTCTCACATGTTGTGGTCCATTTTCTAAATTTAATCTCCACGCATGTTATCTAGTGTCCGCATGATATTCTTTACCGCCATGTGTCAATCATCCACCATGGGGGTGCACAGGCGCAGAGTGCACCCGGGGTGCATTCAATTTAATTCCCTAGCGGGGCCATGCGTCCAACGCCAACGGGACCCGCAGCCGCAGGGCATCAGCGTCCGCCGTGCACTGCAGCGTCCGAGACCCGTCCTGACGCAACCGCCGGCCGTTCCCGCAACGCAACGCGACTCGCCCGGCGTTCGTTCGGCGGCGAGCGAGAGGAGGAAGGACTGAAGGAGGAATCGAGCATCCGTAGCGTAGCGCTAGCTGTTGGCGGCCGCGACAGTGCGACTCCGCGAAGTCACCCCTCCCGAGTCCCGACTCTGCATTTTGCAGCAACGGACCGAGGCCAGCAGGTTGGTTGGCTGGCAACATCACTTAGGGCTCCTTTGGCTGCTGGGCCAGAAAATCCACGTGTATTTAAGACCCCAAGGGATATTCTCCACTGAACTTACCACCTCTATCCCCATCGGAGTAAAATTACCGGCTACCATTTGGAAAACACAGGGATATAAATCCCGGGCGACCAAAATATATTCAAAATAATCAGAAAAACACACAGAAGTTAGGAATGATGTCTTCTCGAGCTGAAACTTAGCACCACAAATAAATTTAGTACTGCTGTATAATTACAATCATTTGCGAAGGCTTTCAAATTATGGAAATAAAAACAGACAAGTAGCTTCATACACTTCGAGCAAGAAATAAACATAAAAGTATCGTTATGGCACTCTGATCTCTTAGCATATTTGATGAATGGCACTTCATCTTGATGTTGTATCTTGCCTCTTCGGATGTCCTGCACATTCAAGCATGTATGAATAAGCATTTATTGCGATCACACCTCCAGCTGAGTAGGACTCAGGAACAATCCTTTTTTCACTGAAAGAATACTTTTATTGCTCAGAAACTAACGGAACTATTAGTAATACGAGTCAGTTCTAATACTACCATTCCTTAGAAAGATTGTTCTGACTTTAAAATTCCTACATTCTTCTGAAAGATCAGAAATAAGAAGTAATGCTGTAGAGATTCTATATTTTTACATACCAGAAATATATGATAGGAGACTGATGAGGTTCCTGAGCCAGACTGATGGGAGAATTGCCAAGACCATTGTGATTGCAAAGAAATTATGTGCGTTCAGGTAAAAGCTGAGGGAAACACTGATGACAAGCTGTCTCCTAGGAGCGTGACGTACTCCACACAGCTTGCTTGCAAAAATTACTTATGTTCAACGATCAATGGCATACTAGCCAGCCACACACAAAGTTTCAAACTTCAGGGGACACTTACATAAAGCTCCAGATAAAGAACAATATGATCAATCAGGTAAACAATAGATAAAGTGACTTATTGAAGAAATCTGTATTGTCAAGAAATACACACTGATACAAAGATTTGACCAAAAATACCGAAAGCGACTTGTCCAATATCTGGGTATGTCTCAATGTTAGGCGAACTATCTATGCATCTCTTCAGAAGCATGTCCCCTAGAAATTCGACCAGCAGAGGAGAGAAGTTCAGAACAAAAATCAGCAGACATCGTGAACCTAGCTAATTACTTTGCAGCTGATTCAGAGTCTCAGATGATTTCTGATATTTAGCAGAACTACGCTTTGTACGTGGACAACAAACTGAACACCTGGGAAATAAGATCAACAACGAGTGATTTTCCATTTCTAGAAAAGGTGCAGCTTTAAAATGAATAGCGACATGTGCTACAGCTACAACTATCACTGACTAATTAATCCAGCAAAGCTGCAAATTCACAGGTGATATTTTAAAATGAATAATGCTAATTCCCATTACAGCTATTATATTACACTCTGGAGGACAAAACTCTGCAGGCTCATAACCAGATTCAAAACTAAACATAATTAAACTAAATAGAGATGGATAAATACAAATTGAATGAGATGAGAGATGGATTGTGCCACAAATTGAATTAGACATAGACACGGTACTGAACAGAGATGGACTCATGGCCAAGAATGAGTCTGCAGCCCTTCCTGTCACAATAAATTGCTCAATGAACAGGACATACACGATCTGATGTGCAACTCTAGAACACGATTCAATCGAAAGCACCAGCCATGCCCAAGATCCGCCACCAAGTTGAAGATGAGGTGCCCAAGCTGTGCTAAGGAGACCATGATGACGCGGCTGGAGGGGGATCTAGCCGGTACCCCGGCGGTGGCGGCGGCGGCGGCACAACAAGAGTGCGCGCACAGATCGAAGTTGGGGTAGGATCCGGGAGTGGCGGCGGCAGCGTGACGAGGGTCTGGAACCACGACATGGTCGACGGGGCGGCGGCGGCGACACGACGAGAGTGCGCGCACAGATCGAAGTTGGGGTAGGATCCGGGGGAGTGGCGGCGGCAGCGTGACGAGGGGCTGGAACCACGACATGGTCGGCGAGGGCAAGCAATGGAGACGGCGGCGCTCAAACCCTAGCCGCGATGCCCTGGGCGAGGCGACCGAGCGAGGGGAGCAGACGGGGAAAGAAAGAAACGGGTGCGAAGGAGTTTTTTCTGTCCCCGGTGGATCGACGGGGATGGAGTCTAGAAGGCACGTGCCTTTTCTGACACGCGATGAATCCAAATGAGTATCGGGGCTAAGCAGGGAACCAGATTCGCGAGCTTTTCTCTACTCGTGGATTGGGCAGGGATCCCGGCGGGGATCCGCTTATCCAAAGGAGCCCTTAGGTCTTTCAGTTCGCGAAAAATGTGGTGAAATGTTACTGTAGCACTTTCGTTGTTATTTGTTAAACTTTGTCTAAATATGACCTAACTAGACTTAAAAAAATCGTCTCGACATGAGCAGACCAAAAGTACAATTAGTTATTTCTTTTACCCATATTTAATGTTCCATGCATGCGTCTAAAATAGGTTATGCGCAAAATATTTGGAGAGATTTTGGAATCTGAAGGTGGCCTCAAGCGGCCGCGCCGCGCGCGCGTGCGTCGGCGGCCGGGCGGTGGCGCAAACAGAGGCCCTGAGGCCGCCGGCCCGTGCTGTGCCGTGCGATGATCAGATGGCTTTTTTTTGGTGCGCAGCGCCGTGCTGGTGCTGTGGCCGCAACGCTACGCTACGCCTCCCCATCCCGCGTCCGCGGCTGATCATCATCCCGTGACACTTCCTCGTCGAAAGTCGAAACGCATAAAGCTATAGCCAGAGCAGGACGTGAACCGGCGGCATCACGCGCCCAGGCTTTCGCCGCACGTAGAGTTTTCTTCCGCGTGACATGGAACCGGCCTCCTGGCACGTACTCTTCGCTTCCTTATTGTTTGAGGAAGATTTAGCCCTCTCTTTGATACTAGTAGTGATGATTAATGATCGTTTCTACAAAGCCGTCGTGCTCCTTTGGTTTGTGGAAGGAGCGGTTACTTAGATATCTAAGTTTGTCTTAGGCCACCCGCAATGGTCTAACGGCGTGTTTGGCAGAGCTCCACATAGCTCCAGATCTCAAAAAAACAACTCCGCTCCAATTTTTTCAACCAAACGGCCTAGCTCCACGAACTCCAGATCCGCAGAAAACATGGATCTAGCTCCCAAATCCATCAAATCCACAGAGTACCTCAAGGGGTGCTCTAAAAGTGCTGGTTTTGTAATTCCTCGTGGAGTTGGTAGAAATTACCCACCTATGCCACCGATTACACACCCCTACGTACCGATTCACAATTTATTTTCCCTTCTCCCACACGACGACCTCCTCACGGTCTTCTACAGGCGCGCCGCCGCCCAGGCTCCTCGACGCCTCTCCGCTCCTGGTGGCCGGCGAACCATCGGAACGAAGGATTCGGCCCTCCTCCGCCTCCTCCACCTCCTTCCTCTTCCAACCTGTCTGGTCTAGGCGCCGCCGGTCTGGATGCGACCAGCTAGCTGGGTGCTGCCGTGGCGTTGCAGGCCAGGGCACGCCGGCCTCTGCCATGGCCGCACACTGGCCTGGCTGTTGGCTTTGGCGCCGCTTGCCAGGGCGCTGCTGGCCTTGGCTCCACCAGCCTGGGCACTGCCAGCCAGGGCGCCGTCGGCCACAGGTTTGGACACGGCTGGTACTAGCTTGCATAGCAGGGATGCCATCAATTTACGGTTCACACCTCTGGAAACGACGATGATTTCATGAGGGCGGCGCAGTGCATTTTTAATTTTTTTTCTACGTACGGACCCTTACATCAAATTGAGGTATTGTCGTATACAAGGTTAATTATATATTATTAATAGTAATGGTTATTTATGTTGCTTCGAGCATAGCCGTAGCCGTATTCATGAGAAATTGCAAAAAAAACACAAAAGATACATTGCGTACACCATTCATATAGGTGACATAAATAAAAAAAAGAAAAAAATTTATGAGAAATTGCAAAAAAAAAAGATACATTACGTACACCATTTACATAGGACACCATTTATACAGGTGACGTAAATAAAAAAGATAAGAATACGTATAGCAAGTCACGTACAAGTGACGAATAAAAAAAATAAATATCGTTAATGCCAAGGGTATTATTGGACAATGCAATTAAAACCTCTATTTGTGGATCTAGAGCTGTTATCTTAGCCAAACACAATTTCTCAGCTTCATGATAGAAACACAAATCCGTACTGGAGCTGCTCTATGGTGGAGCTGATGTTTTTTTAAGATCTAGAGCTACATGGAGCTCTGCCAAACACGCCCTAAGTCGCCTGCTAGATCTTAGTAAATCTCTCTAATAGAATTAACTTTTAACAATGACTCATAATATAATTAGACTTACATGACACTCTAACATGATTCTAGAATATGTGCATGAGCCTAGCTCTTGCCGAAGAGTTAACTTTCTCTCTTCTATTAAAATATAAAAACAATGATTAGAGCTAGCTTAAGAGCCAACCATTGCAGCTGCCCTGCATCCTAGCACTGACCGCACAGTAATTAGAACGGGCCTAGGTTTCAACATCCAAATCAAAGTGTTGCAAAAAAATCATTTATTTTAGAGGAGTTTGACAACATCTATTATATTTTTACATACATCTCATTAGAATTTGCAATAACAAATTGTTGTAACTTTGATATAACTTGACTAAAAGGCTATCCTTGTGCCATATCTAGGGACTATGAAAAGCAGCTTGGCCATGGATGTACAGTGGAGCAATGCCATTGTTCCTATAGAGGAGTATCATGATCATGGTACATGTAGTCTACTAGATGTATTCAAGGCAGTCACTTGATGTATTCTCGCTTATATCAAAACTATGGATAGATGTGAATAGTTAAAAAAAGGGTAATGCCAAAGATAGACTAGCTTATAAATAGTGGCTTCAAAATGTGAAAGTGTATCAATATAATGTTATTTTGGAGTCACTTTCCGCCTAGATGATTCCTTCTCTCATTATAAGAAAAAAAAACCATCTTTGGTGAAGGGGAAGGAGTCTACTTACACCATTTTTTAAAAAAACAAATAATCAAATGCATGTACCATGTGTTTTAATTTAATCTTACTGGAGAAGTAAATTATGGTAGACGCAAGCTATTAAGCTACAAAGAGCAAGTGGAGACTAATAATTACATTCAAACTTGTCGCATGTATTTCCATTTATTATGATCTATAAATTATGGTTGTAGGCATAGGTAAAAACAGCTACTACTTGTCTAAGAAAGAGCTACTTTGCAATAAGAGCCCCCATAGATAGGAATGGTTTTATGTGACATCATTTTTGGTTGCTTATTAGTTTCCTTATCTTCTACTCTTAGAGAGAAAAAAAGTACATGCACATATATTAACCCCATCATAGTACGGAGACATACATGATGACTTGCACTTTTTGGCATCAACTTCGGATAAAAAAACCAACCGAAGCCGAGGCAACAATAAAACCCATCCTGAAAACGGATCTCCATCGCCTCTCCCCCACTGGTGTACTAGCCTACTACTAGGCGCTGCTGGTCTCCTCGGTGTGCATACTGTTAGATCCGATAGGATCTCTTATAGTTAATAGGCTCGAGATTAGGATGAACAAGGTGGATAACAGTAAAGGTAATAGACAATTAGAGTTAGAGTTTCAACCATCTCCGCCCTTGGAACTCAATCCAGCGTCCCGCCATAGGTGCCTCTGGATCCTTCTCTTGTTCTGTGCGAAGTGGAGGAAGCCGAGAATGAGGAAGAGCTCGACGTAGTGGAGGAGTCACGTACTCGGAGTCGAGGCAGTGGCGGCGGAGGAGGACTTCCCGTCACTTGCTGCGAACCCTAGATCGGATTAGGGTTGGGGATGTCGGTGGGGTTTTTCTGGCGGCTCGACGAACCTCGTGTTAAGTGCCCCGGCCCCCACCTCCCTTTTATATACCGCAGTGTGACAGGGGCCCTCCAACCATTAGTGGGTTGGGCTCCCCGATCAGGAGCGGATCAAGTTAGATATGGACCGTTGGGCCCAATAACTAGGGAGATCAATTCTAACATTCTCCCCCTTGATCTCCTAATAACTTATCTTACTCTTAACTTAAATACTCAACTTATTTGGCTCTATCCCATTATAGAGAGATGCATCGAGCACGTCTCGTCGTCACAACCAAGCGTCGTTGGACTTGACGGCTACAATACATCTCTCTAATTTGAAACAGAGTTCTAACTGGGCCCTAAGTGTTCAGGAATCATAGGCTTTCCCTTAACCCCATGCCGGCTACGTGTCTTCTAAACACGTTGGGTGGTAAGCCTTTTGTCAACGGATCCGCTAACATCTTATCTGTACTTATATGCTCAAGACTAATGACATGATCCCGAACTTTATCTTTCACAACATAGTACTTAATGTCAATGTGTTTGGCAGCACCACTTGACCTATTGTTGTGAGCATATTCAACTGCAGGATTATTATCGCAGTATAACTTAAGTGGTTTCTGAATGCTGTCTACCACTGCTAATCTGGGTAAGAACTTCTTAAGCCAGTTCACCTGCCCCGAGGCCTCATAACATGCCACAAACTCCGCGTACATTGTGGATGATGTAACGAGAGTTTGTTTGGAGCTTTTCCACGATATAGCCCCACCTGCAAGGGTGAAAATATAACCCGAAGTGGATTTTCTTTCCTCCCCCGCATAATCTGAATCTGAGAACCCTACTATCTTAAAGGAATCTGATCTCTTATAGGTTAGCATGAAGCCTTTTGTGCCCTGCAAATAACGCAAGACTTTCTTTACTAATTTCCAGTGCTCTATGCCTGGATTTTTCTGATATCTGCCAAGTAACCTGGTAACGAAAGCTATGTCAGGGCGAGTACAAATTTGAGCATATTGTAAACTTCCGACAGCGGATGTGTAAGGAACTGATCTCATTTGCTCGAGCTCTATCTGATTCTTGGGGCACTGATGTTCCCCATACTTATCGCCCTTGACTATGGGTGCAGGTGACGAGCTACACTTATGCATACTGTATTTCTTAAGAATCTTATCTATGTATGTATTCTGAGACAAACCTAATACTCATTTGCTTCTATCACGGTGAATCTCTATCCCCAGAACAAAAGAGGCCTCACCGAGATCCTTCATATCAAAATGTGAGGACAAGAACTTCTTTGTTTCCATTAGCAGACCGACATCATTGCTTGCCAGCAAAATGTCATCCACATATAGAACCAAGAAGATAAACTTACTATTCTTAAACTTTGCGTACACACAATTGTCCTCAACATTAGCTTTAAACCCAAAACGTCTTATGGTGTTATCAAACTTCAAGTACCACTGTCTCGAAGCTTGTTTTAACCCATAAATGGACTTTCTTAGGCGACATCCCATTTTTTCTTTTCCTTCCACAACAAAACCTTTCGGTTGTGCCATGTAAACATCTTCTTCAAGATCCCCATTAAGGAATGTCGTCTTAACATCCATTTGATGCAACTCTAAGTCATAATGTACCACTAGCGCCATTATTATTCTAAAAGAATCCTTACATGAGACAGGAGAAAAAGTCTCATTGTAATCAATTCCTTCTCTTTGGGTAAAACCCTTTGCCACAAGTCGCGCCTTATATCTCTCAATATTCCCTTGGGAGTCATGTTTGGTTTTGTAGACCCATTTACAGCCTACTGTCTTGGCTCCTTTAGGAATCTCCACTAAATCCCAAACATTGTTGGAATCCATGGATCTTAGCTCATCTTTCATAGCTTCTAACCACTTATCTGAGTGCTCGCTTCTCATGGCTTGTTCATATGTAGTGGGATCATCCTCCATATGAAACTTTTCGGCCTCATAGACTTCATAATCATCTGATATAGCTGATCTTCTAACTCTATGTGACCTCCTAATGTTCTCATTATTTGGCGCCATTTGGGGTTGTTGTTGTTCTTCCCCATGCTCGACAGGTGGTTCTAATGGCTCCTGAAGGACAGGTTCCAGATTCTCATTTTCTGTCGGCAAGGGAGGCTCAACAACAGGTGCTGGCACTACAGTGCTTGACACCGTTGGCGCAGCAGCAACAGGTAGCATGAAGAATGGTTCTTGAAACATCGGAGTAGGGGCGTGAACCCGTTTTTCCTCTAAGTTAACTTCTTGAACCACCTTGCTCCCCCTGATCACATCATGTTCTAAGAACTCAGCATGTCTTATTTCTACAAACTTTGTATGCCTGTCAGGGCAATAAAAGCGGTAGCCTTTCGATCTGTCTGGGTAGCCAATGAAATGGCAACTAACAGTCTTAGGATCTAATTTTCCTAAATTTGGGTTAAAGACTTTTGCCTCAGCTGGACAGCCCCACACCCTTACATGCTTAAGTGAGGGTACTCTGTCTGTCCATAACTCATATGGTGTTTTAGGCACCGACTTACTGGGTACACGATTAAGGATATGAATGGCGGTTTTTAACGCCTCCATCCATAAACTTATCGGTAAAGTGGAGTAACTAACCATGCTTCTTACCATATCCATCAGGGTACGGTTTCTTCTTTCTGCCACTCCATTTTGCTGAGGTTCTCCTGGCATTGAATACTGGGCAACTATGTCATGCTCCTGAAGGAACTTTGCAAAAGGTCCTGGAACTTGACCATACGGGGTATGTCGCCCATAGTATTCTCCACCATGATCTGATCTTACTATCTTAATTTTCTTATTGTGTTGATTTTCTACTTCTGCCTTAAATATCTTAAACTTATCTAAAGCTTCTAATCTTTCTTTAATCGGATAGATGTAGCCATAACGTGAGTAGTCATCAGTGAATGTTATAAATGAGTCATAACCATCCACGCTCATGACGGGAAACGGTCCACATATGTCGGTGTGGACTATATCTAAAGTCCCCGCACTTCGTTTGATATTTTTCTTAATTTTCTTAATGTACTTACCTTTAATGCAATCAACACATTGATCTAATTCTGATAGTTCTAATGGCGGAAGAATTTCAGTCTTGACTAATCTATCAATTCTTCCCCTCGAAATGTGGCCTAATCGACAATGCCACAATTTCGAAGAGTCAACCTGAATATTCTTACGCTTTCTACTTACATTCATAGACGAGGAAGCAGTCTTATTCTGAGAACTTATAACATTAACATTCTCAGAGATGGATAACAAATAAAGTTTGTCTTGTCGGTGTGACGGAACGACCCTAATCCCATGGCCCACGTGTCCCTGTCAACCTCTGACAGCCGAACCCATGTTCCATGTGATTAAGACCTGTTCGCCACCGGGCTACATCAGTGCCCAATGTCCGCAGGATCATCTCACAATTCGGTTACAACATTGCATACTTTTACAAATAACATCGGAATAAAGAGCGGAAGACTTAAATAACATTAGTTTTACAAAATAGGGTTCCAAATAGAAATTAAGGTGCAGTTATTACAAACCAAGTTCTGATAATAGAATTAGACATAGGCAACATAGTGGAGAACAGCAAAGATACTTATAATCACCCAGCCCGAGGGTGTACAACTATTCTTCGGCCTCATCGGCCTCTTCCTGGACGATGGTCACGCAGCAGGGTGCAAGACACATCGGGGACTCTGTCATACCTGCAGCATGGGTAACAAACCCTGAGTACTGGGGTACTCAACAAGACTTACCCGACTAAAGAAAAAAGGAGAAGACTCAGGAATGAGAGGCTTAGGGTAGTCAAGGTAAGGCTTAAGCAAGATCAAGTATTTTGCAGAAAAGCATTTTTCTGTAAACCTTATTTTATTTTTGAAAGATTCAGTATTCCTCAATTCTTCATCGTTCATGATTCATTTTACATTTCAAAACATTCCTAGTTGAGAACCACTCTCCGTTGACAGTCAGTGGACCAAGTCTCCATAACCGAGGAGCAACGTTAATCCGGATAAATAATACTCAGCTGAGGATCCCTATCCACACTGCATATGTAGCACCCAAGCTTGCATATGCCAACTCGTCTACCACGATTCCTCCAAGATTGGGCCCGGTCCTACGCCACCCGGAAGTACAGTACACCACTCCTTTCCAGGTACGACGACCACGTGGGTACATGCTACTTCCGCCATCTCTCCACTCCCAGTGCGCGGTTTCGGTCCAATAAAGGATTCCTCGGAGCCAGAGCTTTCCGTAGTATGTGAATAATTACAAGTCTTGACCAGCAGGCCCCCATACGGATGGTCCCTAATTTTCCAGCCAGAACTATACCTTGGTTATATCTCACCCAAGCGTAATAGTCCTGTCAGTTTTTCAACCCTGTGCCGGTCGGTGTCAACTGTTGAGTCCCGGACTACAACATGACGGCACCGTACGCGCGGACAACCTCTTCTCGACAATGACCACATGCTAGCTAGGCAAGCAGTCATCGAACGGGAAGTAAAGCCAAATTCCCATAAAGATTCTTAAGTGATCACACTTTTGAAAATGACATTTTATTGCAAGTCTAATTCAATAAGCATTGCTAAGCATTTTGCAAATACTTTTGAAAACCAGGTACCGGGTGTATCAGTGGTCAAGGTGGATAGTGCATCAATTAGGATAGCACACAACTCCTATAAACCTAATGCAATAATTTAACTCAAAAGCATTTAAGAAAATCATTTTATAAATTCAAGGAAAGGGGTTAAATGCACCGGGGCTTGCCTTGAAGAGCAAAGACAGCAGGCTCGAAGGCGGCGGGGCGGTTGTCGGAACTCGGGGTAGCCTCGGGGACAGGTTCGTCAGCGGCTGCCTCGATCTTGACGCCTTCTTCGGTGACTATACGAATGCAATGATGCATGCACATGAGTATGCTAGTATGAACAATGCAAAAACAGGGCATACAACATGAACCCTAATCACTCTTTCTATTTTCCTTAATTATTTAAAAAGATCATTTTATGAAGTTGCTCCAAAAATTACCAAATTAATCACATAAGTTCATTATGGTGTAGGTAGATGGCAAAACAAATTTCATAATTTTTGGAGGTCATTAAGGTGCTCAAATAAAATCAGACATTAATTAACAAAAGGCACTATTTAACAATTAAAGATAAATGCTCAAAAAATCAACTTGTTCCAAAAGACTTCAAAATTTCACCAGAGACTAAACATGGCATAGGAAGCTCACAAAAATTTGTCTCATGATTTTTGGAGTTATAAATAATTTTCTAAAAATCCAAAACCATCCATTTATTAATTAAAAGAGGGATTTTTCATTTTCAAATTCTTGCAAAAAAGTCAAGTCTCATATTTTTATAAAATTCTACACAGAGCAAGGAGCATACCATATTTTTCTCAAGATTTAAGAAACAACAGATTAATTCACACAAAAAAGAGAAAACAGAACACTATTCACAACTCCCAAAAAGGAAAAGGGCACTGTGCTCTTTCTTCGCAAGGCTCGGGCGAACGGGAGGCTCGGGCGAATCGGAAGACATGCGTTCGCCGAGGCCTGGCTCGAGCGAAGCGGGTTCGGTGAAACGGGCTCGGGCGAGGCGGAAGCGACTGCTTCGTCCGAGGCCTGGCTCGGAGGCTCGGGCGAGACGGAAAATGATCGTTTCATCCGAGGCCTAGCTCGGCGAAGCGGAGGGTGCGCAAGTCCGCTCGAGGCCTGGCTCGAGCGAAGTGGTGAGGGTCTGTCCGCTCGAGGCTCGGGCTCGGGCGAGACGGAAACGTGTGCTCGAGGCCTGGCTCGAGCCACAGTGAACGCGCGCGCCCGAGGCCTGGCTCGAGCTTTGCGCCGTTAAAAGGCAGAGACCGAGGGGGCTTCGAGTGCTTACCACGGTCGGAGACAGGGCTCGGCGGGGCGGTGGTTCGGTGGAGTTCTTTCGGCGGCGAGCGGCGAGCGGCGCTCCGACGACCCTGCGCAACACACGAGACCGCAAGGGCCTGGTCAGGGTCGCACGGAACCAAGGAAGCTGACACAGGGGTCAGGGGAAGGTATCCGTGACCGGAGAGGGAGTATTTCACGAACCCGAGCTCGCCGGGTTTTCTGCCGGAGATGAGAACGGCGAGCTTACGCCGGGCGATAGGAGGCGGTAGAGATGAAATTGAAGAGCGAGGAAGCTTCACGAGCTCAAGACGGAGCTGTTGGGCTAGTTGGTTGAGCGGCGGAGGGTCTGGAGTGGGCTGACCACGGTGGCGGAGGTGAGTGAGGAGCTCGGACTCCGGCGGTCCCTTTTATAGGCACGGTCGGGGACGGTAGAGAGCATGGGATGGTGTGGATGAGCTCGGCCGGGGCGTGCGCACTCGATTGCAAGCCGGCGGAAGGACGGGCGTGCACCCAGGGGCCGGGTATGCGTTCGCCGGCGACGGCCACGCGGCGGCGACACGCGGGGAGCAGTGGGGGACGGAAGAGAGAGGGTCAGCGCTCGCGTGCGGGTGCGGAATGATGTCGCGGGCGCAGGCGACAAGTCGGGGGCGGGCGTGCGGCTGCCAGGCGCGCATGGCGCAGGCGGCGCTGGCGCGCGGCCATGGCCGGGCCCCCCTAGCTGTAGATTGAAGATGAACAGGGCTAGGTCTTAGGGTTTGACTTTGACTGATATCTGTATTTTACAAATTACTTCCAAAATTTGAACTGGGCAACAAAAACTCAAAACATCAAAGTTGTTCAGAAAAAAGAGATCTACAACTTTGTCAATATGAACATTTTCAAAATCCAAATAGTTTTCGAACCACATTTGAAATCAGAAAAGGAGACACTTTTGAGATTTGAATAAATTCAAAATTACTTTTGATTTTACACTGAAAGTTGGAAATCTGCAAACATGAAAGTTGTTCCTTTTATCAAAACCTACAACTTTGCTAATATACCCTTTTTCTGAAACTCAATAGTTTTTGAATAAATTTTGAAAACTGAAAAGGGGACAAAAACTGGAATTTGAATGAATTTGGATTTACTTCAAACTTTGTACAGAAACTTGAAAATTTGTAAATACCAAAGTTGTTCCTCTTGGCCAGATCTACAACTTTGCTTTTTGGACCAACCTCAAATTTTGAATAATTTTTGAATTACAAAAAGAGGGATAAAATCCAGGGTTTGGAAATCAGGGTTTTGCAAAGGGTTTTGAAATCTGATTTTGATTTTTGAACTTTGGCCAACACAACAAAACTTCAAGACATCCAACTGAACAAGAATCACACAAAGCTAGGCACAGAGGTGAAATTACCATTTTTGCCCTTATAGGAAGATTTGGGCTTTTAGGATTTTTGAAAAGAGATTGCTACACAAGTACTAAGCAAACATAAATGCAAGGCAAGGATGATTAATGACTAATGATGATGACATGTCAGGTTAATTACAGTTAAACACCAGAGGTGTTACAGTCGGAAGGCAAGACCAACACACTGATTATTAAATAGTATCTTACACTTGCCATCTCCAAAATGACAAGCCAATCCATCATCATCTAACTTAGACACACTTATTAAGTTTCGATGCAAAGAAGGAACATAGAGTACATCATGAAGCCTAAGTACAAAACCATTTACTAATTCTAATGATACGTCTCCAATGGCTTGGACGTCGGCTTGTACTCCATTAGCCACCTTAATGGTTCTTTCTCCTCTTTGCAGGGTCTTCCTCGTAGCAAATCCCTGAAAAGAATTAGCAACATGAGTAGTTGCACCTGAATCAACCCGCCAAGTGGATTTGTCGTAACTTAGAAACAAGGATTCATCTACAAATGTAATAATATCCTCACCATTCTTACTCAGGAACTTCAGGAACCTAGAGCAATCTTTCATCCAATGCCCCCTTTCCTTGCCGTACATGCACTGATCTTTGTCTACAGGGATCTTCTGTCCCTTCTGGGACTGAGGCTGAGTTGAAAACTGTGGCTGAGTTTGGAACTGAGGGGCCTTTCCCTTAGCATTAGCATTGGAGGATGAGCTGTCATCCCACTTCGGTTTCCCTTGTGGTTTAGCATTCTTATTGAAAAACTTTCTCTTATTACCTTTCACATAGAGAGCAGAGTCCCCATGTGAAGCCTTAATGCGCTCTTCCTCTTGCACACACATACTAATGAGCTTGTCCATATTCCAGTCATCAGGCAACATGTCGTAATTGACACAAAATGTGTCAAACTCACTTGGCAGTGAGGCAAAAATCATGTGAATGACAAATGGATCAGGTAACTTAATTTTCATGGACTCAAGCTTAGCTGCTATGGTGCTCATTCTAAGTATGTGATCTCTAACGCCACCACCATGGCACCATTGTATTTCTTATTGCATAGTTCTTTGATAAGAGCACTTGCCTGAGACTTAGTAGTTCCATGGAACTGATTCTTAACATGTTCTAAGTACTCAGTAATGGTGGGTGTCTCAGGGATAGACCCTCTGATAGGCTTTGAAATCATAGCCTTAGTTAAAGTGAGACATTCCTTATTGGAATTATCCCATTGCCTTTTCTCTAAGTCATAGAACATTCTCTTATCAGCATGATCCCTTTTGCGTGTCGCAAAAGCGGCATCTTCCTCATTTTCTTCTCTCACTGGCTCCTCTAGAGCAACGGGACACGGTGAAGAGAGAGCAAGGTCATTGTTCGTCATGACCAAGGCTAACTCAAGCTGCTCACGCCACTTCTTATAGTTGTTCCCGGTCAGAGGAGGAATCTGAGCGATCCAGTTGATCCCTGAAAACCATTGACAGAATAGAATAGTGAGATATTTTAACACAAATAATATCTTATCCATAAATTGCATATTTTAAAACAACGTTGATCAGTATTAAAACATACAATTCCTTCTGCATTATTTATACATCACCGTTGGGCACATAAAATTAATGCATAAAGCTGATGAAACTAAAACATCTATAATATTGATATAATCAACGTTGGTCAGAATATAACAATATTACAAATTTTCTGAATATTTAAATTTAATAATTGTTCTAACAATTAAATTCTCTCGTTGGTTCGAATTAAATTAAAGAACAAAAAATAAACTTTGCAGCGAAAAACGTGACTAAATAAACTTATACTAATTTTCTGATATTCTCTGAAAATTTATTGCGTTGGTTCAAAATTTACAGAGATTTAAACTTAAAATGTGTCTAAAACTGCTCTGAAAAAGAAAAAAGCTCCTCAATTCTAATGGGCCAAAAGAAGGGTGGGAGGCCCGCGGCCTGCTCCGCAGCGCGGACGCGCTCCCCCATCCTGGGCCGGATCTGGCCCGGCCGATCTCGGCCGCTAATCTTGATTGGACGGCCGAGCGCCGAGATCGGGAGATCAAAACTCCAGGCCGACGCTCCCCGAACCCTAAACTCATTCTTCCTCCTTCCCCCAGCGCCGCGATAAGCCGAGAGAGAGAGAGAGCGCGGTGGCCGTGGCCACCCGGAGCATTCGCCGTCCACCGGCGACAAGCCATCCGGCTGCTCCGCCTTATCATCTCTTTCTCCCCCGATTCTCTCCGCCACACAGCCACCATCGACTCCAGGAAGACGGCGCTAGAGTCGAGCCCGCGACGGAGTTGACGGCGCCGCCGTGGTGCCCCTCGCCGTTGCACGCGTGCGGCCGGAGCCGCGCGTGGTGCCGTCGAGTAGCACTGCGGTGGTGTTCCTAAGGCCCAAGCCCGAGGTGGAGCTCACCGCACGCCAGCGAGTCCTTGCCCCGGTGACGGCGGCGCGGAGCCCATTCCAGTGAGGTTCGTACCCCTTCTCCCGCCGATCTGCTTAGGGTTGGATCGAATCCTCCCCTCTGGGTTCTTGGCATTTCCAAAACCGGATCGGTCGGTTCCATTCTTCTAATTTCTTATTTTGTGATGCTTCTTTCCCCTGGCCCGGGACGATACTCAGGGTATGTCGCTCGGCGGCCAAAACAAAAAACTTAGGGTTTCTTAGTTGGTTTCTAATTCTGAAAATCCTGATCTATCTTACTGACTTAGTCCTCCGATACCATTGTTACATCCGATAGGATTTCTTATAGTTAATAGGCTCGGGATTAGGATGAACAAGGTGGATAACAGTAAAGGTAATAGACAATTAGAGTTAGAGTTTCAACCATCTCCGCCCTTGGAACTCGATCCAGCGTCCGCCATAGGTGCCTCTGGATCCTTCTCTTGTTCTGTGCGAAGTGGAGGAAGCCGAGAATGAGGAAGAGCTCGATGTAGTGGAGGAGTCACGTAGTCGGAGTCGAGGCAGTGGCGGCGGAGGAGGATTTCCCGTCACTTGCTGCGAACCCTAGATCGGATTAGGGTTGGGGATGTCGGTGGGGTTTTTCTGGCGGCTCGACGAACCTCGTGTTAAGTGCCCCGGCCCCCACCTCCCTTTTATATACCGCAGTATGACATGGACCCTACAACCATTAGTGGGTTGGGCTCCCCGATCAGGAGCGGATCAAGTTAGATATGGACCGTTGGACCCAATAACTAGGGAGATCAATTCTAACACATACCACTAATTTGGTGTGGTGATCCACTGCGTCCGTTCCTGACTGCTGACTGCTCCCTTTGCCTCCTCTAGAACCCGCTTACATAGGGAGGGGCAGGCCAGCCACGGGCGGAGCGGAGGAGGACAGCCGCAGCAGCGAAAAGCCAAAACCCCGCACCACCTCCCCTGCCGCCCGGCGCACTCCATTCCCATCGCACCGGCACCGGCACACCGCTCGCTCCTCCCCTTTGCATCTCCTCCACGAAATCTGCGCTCACGCTGACGACCCACCTCGCAGCTGCTCTCTATCTAGCTCCCTCCCATCCAGCCCACCCCCCACCCACCTCGGCCCTGCTCTGCTCTGCTGTCCCCATTTGCCCCACCCACCCGGCGAGCGGCGAGTTGAAGCTCCTCTGAACCGAAGCAATGGCAGGCGGCAATGCCGGTGGCGCCGCCGCCGCCGCCGCTCGTGTCCTGTTCTCCGCCGTCCTCGGCCTGGTGCTGCTGCCGCTGCTCGTGGCCGGGGACGACCCGTACCGGTTCTTCACGTGGACGGTGACCTACGGCGACATCTACCCGCTGGGCGTCAAGCAGCAGGTGCGCTACTGTACATTAACTACTACGCTCGCGCTCGTGGTCGTGGCTCCGTCGTCGTCGGCTGATTCGGGCTCCGTCCGGGGACGGCCAAGACGGACCTCGCTGTGACTGTGGATCAGTGGTGAATGCGGTTGAGTTTGTTTGCCTCAGGGGATCCTGATCAACAACCAGTTCCCGGGGCCGCAGATCGAGGCCGTCACCAACGACAACCTCATCATCAACGTCTTCAACAAGCTCAACGAGCCGTTCCTCCTCTCCTGGTACGTGCTACTGAACTCGGTATACTCCACTCCCGACTGTATCTTCGCCGTTGCCCGCTCCGCACCACACTCTGCAGATCGTCCGTGGATTTCAGTTAATTCATCCGCAACTAACAACGTATCCGAATTCTGAACGATACGTGGAATCTGGAATATGACGGGGCATTTTAACTATTTTTCTCCCCTGGCCCTGATTACAACAATTGACTGACCTGTAATTGTTTTTTTGTTTGGCGTTACTACTTGAATGCACAATGCAGTTGTCTGTACTAACTAGCATCGAAGTACTCCTCCATATCGCGCCGCCCCTCACACAGGGCCTGCCCAAGTGCAGTGGCACTGCTCTGCTGTGAGCGAGCCCGGCGGCACCACTGTACCTACCGGTCCATTAAAAAAACGAGCATAGCATAGTGAGGCTTATTAATCGGACAAAACCACATCGCCTACCGGCGATCGGCGAATACATGTCTGTCGGCGGTTCAGGTCGACGCTCCGTGACAACTCGTGGCATCATCATTGGGTGATTAGGATACCGTAGCAGTATGTGTGATCCTGTCCTAGGGCCGGACCAGGGGGGGGGCAACAGGCCGCTGACAAGCAGCATGACCGAGTCGCGTGTGCAACTGCGAGGCATGTCTTTTTGTTTGGCTTCACCGAGAATATGCTTCCCTTCCCTGGATTCGAGCGAGAGCGGGCCTGTAGCAGAGTCAATGGGACCTGTTTGTTGTCCATGAGATTCTGCAGCAAAGTTAGGCTTCGCCACATAGGACAGAACTGGAAATAGCATAGCGGCACACAAAAACGTCGGTCCATGCACAGGCATGCATACGACGCGGGGATTAAGTTCAGATCTACTAGCCGTCTAGCCCTCCAATCTCTCATTCTCTCTCTGTGTTTCCTTTCCTCCCTGGGGCAAACTATTTCCCGCCATTATATTTTGGGTCCTGCTCCTGCTGCCCTCGAGTCGCAGTCGGGACCCGGAGCCGGAGGATAATAATGGGCAAGGCTGTCAAGTACGCCGGCCGGCCGCATCTCGCGATCTCCGGCTCTGCCCGTGCCCGGTCCCGTCCCCGTCCCCAAGCGTCATCGGCATGTGCTGTGCGCAAGCATCTCAGGCGCCGCGTGCACCGTGCACGCGCTCTCGCGACGCGCGGGAGCTAGCGAGGTGCCCAGGTTCTGTTTAACGATACAGAGGTTGGACGGTAATTGAAGATTACCGAGCCGACACCCTCCGAGAAGCTCACGCGGTCGTGATTACAAAACAACAATCAAGCACGCCGCGGTAAGTAGACCCTGAAAAAAGGGGGGCCTAATTTAAGAGCGTCGTGCTCAAGGCCTCCCATCGAAGTTCAGCGCCATGGCCACACCGGATCGAAATCGACAGAGATCGAGAAGCACCCGCCTGTTTGGAGCCCAACAACGGCGCAGCAAATAAATGTGGCTTGGCTGTAAAAATTAGGGTCTGGGCTACGCGCCATGTTTGTGCCCTCGCTTTTGCTGTTTTGCATCAGCGCAGTGCCCAGATCCGTGGGTCGACGTGCCGCCTGCAGATTCGGCGCGCGGCCTCCCTCGTGACGGCCTCACGGGCCGGCCATACTGTTGATCCATCACCCATCACCTCTAAAAAACGCACGGCACCGGAAGTAAAAACAAGACGCGCGGACACAGCGGAGGCGCACTTTACCCTGTGCCCTGTCGGGCAGTGTCGGTGGACTGGCAAGTGCAATGCAACGCGGGCAGGCCTATTACTACCGTATTGCTAGGCAGACGGCCGGCCGCCGGCCCGATCGAGCTGGGCGCCATTACGAGGTGAGCGCGATGCGTCGTTGCGTGCAGCCGGGCGGGAGGTACAGTACTCCATACGTTAAATACGTAGGAGAGCAGGCAGTGCGGCGCTGCATCTGCATGTGAACCACTCCATCGGCCATCGCAACTTGAACGGACGCGTCACGTGTCACCACGGGTCGCCAGCTGCATGCATGCGTGCCGGCTCGGCCGTGCAGGCGATCGATGGCGAGATGTGAACCGATGGATCCGGCCCCGCTGCTGGTGCGGGGATTGCGCGGCTGCTGGCGGGTAGGCGCGCGATTTTGGTAGCACTACTCACTTCCAACTTTTTTTTCACTCTCTCTTCGTCGCATTAATATTTGGACACATATATGAAATATTAAATATTGATAAAATAAATAACTAATTGCACAGATTAGTTATAAATCACGAGATGAATCTTTTGAGCCTAATTAGCACATGATTGAACAATATTTATCAAATACAAACGAAAGTGCTACAGTGTCAGAATTGCAAAAAGTTGCAATCTAAACCACGCCGCAGAGACACGACGTTCAAGTGGTCGTTGCAGCGATTGCATGTAGGGTACTCCGTAGGTACCACAGCGTCGCCGTCCTCGCTGCTAGGACGACCATGCCCGAATGTCGTGTACTGTCGTGTACGTACTCTCAGCTCACTCTGGGCGTTCGGTTAACCGGTTAACGGAAACCGTTCGGTTCGGTTATTCGGTTATCTAGCTAATTCGGTTACCTACAAAATAGGCACCGATCGATTATTTTTAAAAGGTGGAACCGAGCTAATTCGGTTTCGGTTAATTCGGTTCGGTTTCGATTATAACCGAAAGGAACTGAAATTTTCAGAAACCAATAATAGCCTATTAAATTGCAAATTTGGACAGCATTTTCCCTGATTTTCTGGTAGTCAACAGGGACAATTTTGAGAGTAATTCAGCATAAAACAACAGTACAACACATATATAATTTAGGAAGCAATTCAAAGAAGTACAACAAACACAACTTCAGACGTCCAGTCCAGGTCCAGTAGTCCAGCATACCTGTACGACAGTACACATAATAAAGCATAAAGCAATTAAAAAGCAAGAGATTCTTGTCCAACACCAACAGCACAAGTTTGAAACACTGCAGCACAACACAGTAGCAGGCTAGCAGCACGGCACAGGAAGTCAAGAAGACAGGAAGAGGAACCACCGAACCATCCATTCCACACTGCAGTCTGCAGTACTGCACAACCACTCCTTACTCCTTAACTTTTTAGCAAGCCTGAAATAATATTTGCAAACTGAAACAAGTAAGAACAAATATACTTATGATGACTTGATGAGTGTATGTATATGACTACAAGAAAGGATAATATATAATATAACTATGATATATATATTTAGATCACCTCCTATTTTTTGTTTTTGCTTTCATTTGAGGATTTGGTTGGATTAGAGGATTTGCTTGGCTGTGAGCTTATGTTGGTGGATGTAACCATTTTTCTTTTGCTTCCTTGAATTTGGGACTTGGCAGCATGAGCGTCAACAATTGCTTTGTCCTTGAATTCTTGAATAAGTTCTGAAAATAGAAAACAACATAGAAAGGAAACATTAATTATTTTAGTCATTGTTGAAAACAGTAAGGAAATGTTAAGCTCATGCTCACCTTCTTACATTTTGCTAATTTCTTCAGTATTCTCAACTAAGCTGATGGGAGTTGCTCTTCTAAGCCAATCTTGAGTGCAAACAAGAGCCTCATTCATAAATGGGGTGAGTGAACTCCTAAAATCATCTAGAATACGCCCACCTGTGCTAAAGGCCGATTCACTAGCAACTGTGGAGATTGGAATAGCGAGCACATCTCTAGCCAATGTAGACAAGATGGGGAATCTACTGGACTGCCCCTTCCACCAAGCAAGAATATCAAACTTTTTATGATCTTCTTCACACTCTTCAGCTAAGTACCTGTCCAGTTCAGTCCTGCCCCTAGGCCTGATGCAACTGCTTGCTCCACTATTCAGCCTAATTTTCTTATTCAGTTTAGCCCTAAACTTTCCACCATCCTCCTCACTTTGCTTAGATTGGGATGATTCACTTTGTTGCTGCTCCACATCAATTGCCAAACTATTGAGCCTGTATTCTTCGAAAAGGTCTTGCAAGCACTTGGTAATTGCAGACCAAACCTTCTGTCCAACACCTTCACCATACATCTCTTCAATTGTCATTTTTGTATATTGTGAAAGCTTGTATCTAGGATCAAGTACGGCAGCGACAAATATGAGTAAGTTTATATTTTCCTTCTCCTTCTCCTTCACCTTTCCCTTTCCCTTCTCCTTCTCAGTTTGAACTTCTAAATTTTGATGCCACTTCCCCCAATACTTGTCATACTTCTCTTTCATTCTTCTTCCCATTTCTTGCTGGACAAAATCTGTACTACTCATCCATTCCTTCACCAACTCATTGATCTCTCCTATCTCATGAAAGTAAGTGTGAGCAGTCACACTTAATGATGTTGTCACCCTTTTTGTTATTGCAGCAAAATACCCTAAAAACTCAGGTAGTTTTCTGGCATTTTCCCAATCAAGCTCCTCAGGAACTCCTGGACCGGGAACACCTGGCTTAATGTCACTAAGCAAGTCAATTGTATAATATGGATCTTCATCTGGATATCTTGCAAAAACCTTTTCATATGTGCAAGCTGCTTGTAGCATTTCATAGGTCGAGTTCCACCTAGTTGGACAATCAAGGTTCAAGAATGCCTTGTTGTCCACTTTCTCCCATCTTGCAATTTCTTTAAATTTGGTCATTCTTTGTCTAACAAATCTAATAGCAGCCCGTACGCGTTTGATAGACTGGTCTACTTCTTTCAAACCATCTTGGACAACCAAATTAAGTATGTGTGCATCACATCTCATGTGAATGTATTTGCCCTCTGCTATGCTAGTTTTCAAGCTGTTCATTTGTCTTCTCAAATAAGTAACTCCACTATCATTTGCACTAGCATTATCTACCGTTACTGTCATTACTTTGTCCAGTGTAACACCTCTGGTGATTAATTTGTAATTAACCTGACATGTCATCATCTTAAGTCATAATCATTCTTGTCATGCATTAATGTTTGTCTTTTGATTGCTTGTCGTTACCTTTCCTAAGGTATTTTGTGTGTAGTGATTCCTTTTTCTAAAACCCTAAAAGCTCAAATCTTCCTATAAGGGCAAAACGGTAATTTCACCTCTGTGCCTAGCTTTGTGTAATTCTTGTGCAGTTTAGTGTCTTGAAGCTTTATTGTGTTGTTCAAAAACCAAAATCAAAAAAACAGATTTCAATTTCCTTTTGAAAAACCCTGATTTCCAAACCCTGGTTTTTACCCCTCTTTTATTAATTTAAAAATGATTCAAAATTTGGAGTTGGTCCAAAAAGCAAAGTTTAAGATCTGATCAAGAGAAACAACTTTGGTATTTACAAATTTTCAAGTTTCTGTACAAAGTTTGAAGTAATTTCAAATTCATTCAAACTCCAGTTTTTGTCCCCTTTTTAGTTTTCAAAATTATTTCAAAAACTAATGAGTTTCAGAAAAGTGTATAATAGCAAAGTTATAGGTTTTGACAAAAGGAACAACTTGCATGTTTACAGATTTTCAACTTTCAATATAAAATCAAAAGTAATTTTGAATTTATTAAAATCCCAAAAGTGTCCCCTTTTCAAATTTCAAATGTGATTCAAAAACTTTTTGGATTTTGAAAATGTTCATATTGACAAAGTTGTAGATATCCTTTTTCTGCACAACTTTGGTGTTTTGAGTTTTTGCTGCTCAGTTCAAATTTTGGGAGTAATTTGCAAAATACAAAAATCAATTCTAAGTCAAACCCTAGACCTAGCCCTGTTCATCTTCAACCTAGAGCTAGGGGGGCCCGGCCATGGCCACCCCGCCGCAGCTGCACGCGCCACGCGTTTGGCTGCCGCTCGCCTGCCTCCAACCTGCCGCCACAGACCCCGTGATCATGCCGCTCCCGCACGCGCAAAGCGCTGACCCTCGCCCGTCCCCCACTGCTCCCAGCACGCCGCCGCTGCGTGGACAACGCCGGCGAGCTCACGCCCAGGGCCTGAGCGCACGCCCGTCCTTCCTTCATCATGCGATCGATAGCATGCGCCACGGACATTCTTATCCACCCCCGCGCGCTCCCTGCCTGCCTCTGGCCGCGACTATAAAAGGCCCGCCGGCCGGCCGGAACTCCTCACTCCCTCCGCCACCGCCGCGAGCTCGTTCCAGTGCCTCCCTCGCTCAACCATCTAGCCCAGAAGCTCCGCCTTGAGCTCGCGAAGCTTCCCAGCCCCTGAATTTCACCCCTCCGCCCTCCTCTCGCCGGCACAGGAGCTTCGTCCCCGACTCCGGCAAACGACCGCGTTTCGGCTAAGCGAGAAATTCGCCGCCGTGAGTGCTTCTCTCTTCCCTCCGACCCTTGCCCTCTCTTCCTCACCTCAGCGCGCTCCTAACCGCACCCTCGGTGACCTCTTTTGGTGGACAGAGCCGCCGGACGCCGATCGCCGCCGAAGAGATCCGCCGAAGCACCACCACCGTCGGACTCCCTCCTCCGACCCTTGCACCGCCTCGCCGAGCCTCGCTCCCGACTCACGGTGAGCCCGCGAAGCTTCCCCCACCCTCTGCTTTCCCAGCGCAAGGCCCGAGCGGCTGGTCCGCCGTGCGCCTCGCCTGCGATTCGCCCGAGCCCTCGGGGAAGAAGCACAGTGTTTCTTTTCCTTTTTCCTTTCTTTTTAAGATATGTGAATAGTGTTCTGTTTTCTTTTTTTTGTGAGAATTAACCTGTTGTCCCATAAATTCTGAGAAAATTATGGTATGTTCCTTGCACTGTGTAGTATTTTTGAAAAATGAGAAACTCTACTTTCCTACAAAATTAAAAAATGAAAAAAATCCTTCTTTTAATTAAGAAATGGATAGTTTTAGATTTTTTACAAAATCATGTGTAGCTCCAAAATTTATGAGATAAATTTTTATGTGCTAGTTATGTCATGCTTAGTCTCTGGTAGATTTTTGAGGCCTTTTGGAGTAACTTTATAAAATGACCTTTTTAAATAATTAGGAAAAATAGAAAATCAAGTAGGGTTCATGTTGTATGCCCTGTGATGTGACTTTTGGGATTGTTTGTTGTTCATAGACCCCCACCCATTTGGTCTATGATGTTTGTGATGCCATGCATGATTTGTGTTTAGATCGGATAAATGATGCTTAATAGGTTGATTTATTTTGCTTAGGGATAAAGATAAGTAACTTTATGTCCACACTAAGAAGTTACTTACGCGATGGAAAGTGTACTCTAAAATCAGTAGGTTTTGTCCTATGCCATATTGTTCATGTCAGCATCCTCATAAGCATACATCATTGCATCCGTATAATGACCGAAGGAGAAGGCATCAAAGCCGAGTCAGCCGCTGACGAGCCTACCACCGAGGTGACCCCGAGCTCCGACGCCTACACTGCCGACCCCGAGCCTGTCCTCTTTGCTCTTCAAGGCAAGCCCCGGTGCATTTTAACCCTTCCTTGTTTTTATAAAAGGTTTACTTAAAATGCCTTTGAGTTAAACTACTGCATTAGGTTATAGGAGTTGTGTGATGACCTATTACCTGCACTGTTTACCTCCACCAGAAGATCCACCTGCCCTGTTTAAAAACTATGTGCAAATGCTTAGTGATGCTATACAATAGATTTGCAATAAAAATGCCAATTTCAAAAGTGTGATCACTTAAAGAAATTTTTTATGGGAATTTGGTTTTACTCCCCGACCATTGGCTAGGTATCTGATCCGTACCTAGTCAATTGCGAGGAGAGGTTGTCTGAGCGTACGGTGCCGTCATGTTGTAGTCCGGGACTCAACAGTTGACACCGACCGGGACAGGGTTGAAAAACTGACAGGACTATTACGCTTGGGTGCGATATAACCAAGGTATAGTTCTGGCAGAAAAATATTAGGGACCATCCGTATGGGGGCCTGCTGGTCAAGACTTGTAACTATTCACATACTTCGGAAAGCTCTGGCTCTGAGGACTCCTTTATTGGGACCGACAACCGCGCACTGGGAGTGGCGAGATGGCGGAAGTAGCTTGTACCCACGTGGTCGTCGTACCTGGATATGAGTGGTGTATAGTACTTCCGGATGGCGTAGGACCGGTCCAATCTTGGAGGAATCGTGGAAGACGAGTTGGCATATGCAAGCTTGGGTGCTACATATGCAGTGTGGATAGGGATCCTCAGCTGAGTATTATTTATCCGGATTAACGTTGCTCCTCGGTTATGGAGACTTGGTCACTGACTATCAACGGAGAGTGGTTCTCAACTAGGAATGTTTTGAAAGGTAAAATGAATCATGAGCAATGAAGAATTAAGAAATACTTGAACCTTTCCAAAAATAGAACAAGGTTTACAAATGCTTTTTCTGCAAAATACTTGATCTTGCTTAAGCCTTACCTTGACTTCCTAAGCCTCTCATTCCTGAGTCTTCTTCCTTTTCTTTAGTCGGGTAAGTCTTGTTGAGTACCCCAGTACTCAGGGTTTGTTACCCATGCTGCAGGTATGACTGAGTCCCCGATGTGTCTTGCGCCCTGCTGCATGACCATCGTCCAGGAAGAGGCCGATGAGGCCGAAGAATAGTTGTGCACCCTCGGGCTGGGTGATTACAAGTATCTTTATTTTGTTGTACTCCGCTACGTTGCCTATTTCTATTACCCGAACATGGTTTGTAATAACTGCACCTTTAATCTTATTTGGAAACTCGGTTTGTAAAACTAATATTATTTAAGTCTTCCGCTCTGTATTCCGATGTTATTTAAAAAAATATCCAAGTGTTGTAACCGAATGGTGAGATGATCCTGCGGACAATGGGCGCTGATGCAGCCCGGTGACGAACAGTCTTAATCACACGGAACATCAGTTCGGCTGTCAGTGGATGACAGGGACCGGTGGGCCATGGGATTAGGGCCGTTACGCCACATCCAGCCCCCAATCAAGCAAGACTTTGTGCAAGTGTTTTCCAAAATCATCACCCTTTTTACCTTTGACCATGAAAAAACTAATGATTTTTTTATGCAGGCACCAATCTTTGTCTATAAAGTGAGCTGTCACAGTCATGTAACTATCTTGTTGTTGTGAGGTCCAACCATCAGTTGTGAGACAAACTCTATTGCAATTTTCTTGAAAGAACATTTTAAGTTTTGCTTTCTGCTCAAAGTACAATTGTACTGTGTCCCTAGTACATGTCCTTCTAGAAGGGATAATGAACCTAGGGCAAGCAACAGAAATGAACTTTCTAAAACCAGGCTTCTCACCTAGTCCAAAAGGCTCCTCATCCTCTATGATCATTTCAGCAAAAGCAGACCTAATCAATTCCTGATCAAACTTCCAAGTACCTACACTAGTGCCTTGCCCTTGACCTACTGACAACACACCTTGTTTTGCATCATCATGAGCTCTATGAGGATTTCTTTTGCAAGTGCTAAAATGTTTACGCATAGCAGATGTACCATTAAGCACAGGATGAGCAGCAATTTCATTACCACAATAATTGCATTTTCCCTTGACCAACTTGCCTTTGTCCAAGATTTTGGTGAAGTGCTCCCACATGCAAGATCTAGCTGTCATCGGCTTCCTCTTCTTTTCCTCAGCGTCTTCTTCTACATCGATGACCTTTTTCCCCTTCTCTGCATCACCAGCACCATCCTTCTCTGCCTCGCCATGACCTTCAGTACCAGCACCATCCTTCTCTTCATTAGTAGAATCCTTGATATTCCCATCACTATCAGCATGAGTCTCTTCCCAATCCCTTATCTCCCCGTCCATGTCCTCGTCATTCATCTGAACAAAGATCAAAGAAGAGACACAACTGTTGTTACTAAAGATTTCCCAATTTTTGCCCACAAGCCCACACCACACACTCTTCAAATCAAGCACTTACGTTGTGGGAAGCAACTGATGTAGCAGCCGTCGTTGCAGCTTGCAGCCTGCGGAGGGCGGATCAGCGAAGGGGGAAGCGCGGAGGAGATGGCGTGCCGTGTGCGGCTGTGCGCTGCGAGAGGCCGAAGCCCGGACCGACGGAGCACGGACCGCGGAGGGGCAAGGCGACGGCTCGCGCTCGCGGACTCCGGGGGCGGCGTTGAGGCACGGGGGCGGCGTGGGACGAACAGAGCAGAGGCCAGAGGACGCCCGGACCGGCGGAGCGCGGATCCGCGGAGGGGCGTCGCGGTTGCGCGGCCGCGAGGCGAGGGCGACGGCCGACGGCGCAGTCGCGTGCAGGAGGAGTGGCCGAGTCGGGTCGGGTGAGGATGGGGATTGCGGGCGGCGCACTCACTTGGGTGAGGAGTCTGGGGTCTGGGCGGCGGGCGTATGGATTAGGTTAGGGATTGGGCTGGACCGCTGGGCTGTATACATTGATTCTATGGGCTGCCATATAATTCGGTTAGTTAGGGTTAATTCGGTTAACCGAGGCATGGAACCGAATAACCGTATTAAATTCGGTTCTTGAGGTGCTGGAACCGAACAGGAACCGAAACCAAACGGTTCGGTTACTTCGGTTTCGGTTCTCGGTTTTCGGTTTTTCGTGCCCAGAGTGACTCTCAGCAGCCATGTTCCGGAACAGGAACCAGATTTTATACTATGGAATGCGAACATTTTCACTTGTGCTAAATAGGCTCAAAAGATTCGTCTCATGATTTACAACTAATATGTGCAATTAGTTATTTATTTTTCCAATATTTAATACTCTATATATGCGTCTACACATTGACATAATGAAGAGAGAGTAAAAAAAGTTGAAAGTTAAAAGAAATCTAAACAAGGTCTATGCTAGGACACATATAACAGTAGGCAGGAAGTACATCTTCCAACTTAGTCGCCTATGTATGTTGGAAGGTTCCCACTTCCAAATGTTTTGGCTTTGCTCGGCCGAATTTATTTTAGCTATTATAGGTCTAAATTGTTACCAGAGAAGAGCAATATCTCATAACTAAAAAGTAAGACTTATTATGGTTTATGATCTTAAGCGTATAGAGCCTTTGAGGTTTACTATAACTTCAATTCAATAGTAGTAATAACTTCCTACTATGCTTCCAATTTCAGTATTTTTAAATATTCTACTACCATACACTACCGGAAAACCCAACTTTGTCGAGTGTCCCACTCTTTGCCGAGTGTTTTTTTTCGGACACTCGACAAAGAGCTCTTTACTGAGTGCCAAATAAAAAACACTCGAAAAAAAAACACTCGACAAAGCTAATTTTTAAATCATATTTTGAAGCAGTAAATTAATCCAAATAAAAAAAATTCAACTACAAAGTTATTTAACTTATCAAGATGAACAATTTTTGTTTTGATGATTTTTTTTCATTTGACAAATTTAAAATAATTTTGTTTACAAATCTAACGTATCTTGTCGGTAGTTTACGAAACTACAAGAGTGATATATATAAGATTTGTGGATAATATTAGAACCATAATACCAGATGTACAAATGGTCAAACAACAAAAATAAACTTTGTAGATCTTAACAAGTTATGAAAGTTTATAGTTTATAACTTTTTAATTTGAAGTCATCTAGTTATGCAAAATTACATCTAAAAATTTTGAAAATTGAATTTTTCAAAAGACCTCGGATGGAGAAATGACCAAAATAAAAGTTATAAATCTTGAAAAGTTATAAAACTTTATAGTTGACAACTTTTTTATTTGAAATCATCTTGTCAACGAAACCTATGTGTCGAATTCTCAAATTTGAAATTCAAATTTTTATAAACAACCTCAGATGAAAAAAATAAAAGTTGTAGATCTTGACATGTTAGCCGTGAATTCTGCACGAAAAATATCGGGACTTTTAGCTAGAGATTTTTGTTGGGTCAAGTTGGTCTATTGTACTTTTCGTTCAGGTTGTACTTGATGCCCCGTGAACACGAACTAACGCAGCAGATGACAGATGGGGAGGAAACACGTGCGATGAATGCGACCGATGCGCGCTGCTGTACTGGCACTAACATCGAGTCACTGACTCTGTGCAGGAGCGGGCTCCAGCAGCGGCGGAACTCGTTCGAGGACGGCGTGGCCGGCACGACGTGCCCGATCCCGCCGGGCGCCAACTTCACCTACATCATGCAGGCCAAGGACCAGATCGGCACCTACTACTACTTCCCCTCGCTGGCCTTCCACAAGGCCGCCGGCGGGTTCGGCGGCATCCGCGTGCTCAGCCGCCCGCAGATCCCCGTCCCGTTCCCACCGCCCGCCGCCGACTACACCGTCCTCATCGGCGACTGGTACAAGGCCAACCACACCGTACGTCGCCGGCCGCCTTTTAATTTGCTCACGATTCGCACCAGGACCCCATCTGATCTGACAGCGGACGAACTTGCATTGTTCTTGCACGGACAGGACTTGAAGTACGTGCTTGACAACGGCAAGGCGATCGGGTTCCCTGACGGCCTGCTCATCAACGGCCGGAGCTTGAATGGCTACACCTTCACCGTGCAGCCCGGTAAGCAGTTACAGTTACAACAGATCAGTTGACAAGCTTGTGGCCATTCTGCATTTCTGCGATTGCAAGCTGACAATCGGTTTGAACTGATGAAATACTTGGCGCGTTTGTGTTTGCAAAAAGGCCGGACGTACCGGTTCCGGATCACCAACGTGGGCCTGGCGACCTCCCTGAACATCCGGTTCCAGGGCCACAGCATGAAGCTGGTGGAGGTGGAGGGCTCCCACACCATGCAGACCACCTACTCGTCCCTGGACGTGCACCTCGGCCAGTCCTACTCCGTGCTGCTCACCGCCGACCAGCCGGGCTTCGACTACGCCGTCGTCGTCTCCACGCGCTTCACCAGCCGGATCATCTCCACCACGGCGGTCCTCCACTACGCCAACTCCGCCGGCAGGGCGCCCGGCGCGCCCCCGGGGGGCCCCACCATCCAGATCGACTGGTCGCTCAACCAGGCCCGCTCCATCAGGTGGAACCTGACGGCGAGCGGGCCGAGGCCCAACCCGCAGGGCTCCTACCACTACGGCCTGGTGCCGGTGGGCCGGACCATCCGGCTGGCCAACTCGGCGGCGGCCGTCAACGGGAAGCAGCGCTACGCGGTGAACAGCGCGTCGTACGTGGGGCCCGACACCCCGCTCAAGGTCGCCGACTACTACAAGATCGCCGGCGTCTTCTCCGTCGGCACCATCGCCGACGGCCCGACCTACGGCGCCGCCTACCTGCAGACGTCGGTCATGGGGGCCAGCTACAGGGACTACGTGGAGATCGTGTTCGAGAACAGCGAGGACGAGGTGCAGTCGTGGCACATCGACGGATACGCCTTCTGGGTCGTCGGGTGCGGAGCTTATATATTTGCGATCTTTGAATCCACTCTCAACCATTTCAAAATATTTGGAATATAATGTTTGCGTCATAGTGTATGTGAGATATTACTATTAACAGCCTTGGTTTAATCTGTGCAGAATGGATGGAGGAAAATGGTCATCGGCAAGCAGGCAGGGCTACAACTTGAGAGACGGCGTGTCGCGGTACACCGTTCAGGTACGATGCTGTGCTTGTGCTATCTTCTGACGCGCTCTAACAAGCTGAAACTGAAATGGGTTGGAAATGAAATGATGGTGACAATTTTTTGTTGTTGAGCCGGCTTATGATTCAGTCAAGTCTTTCCATTACAAGCCAAGCCAGTGGCGCACTCACTGTAGAGGCGCATTATTTGGTTCGCCATCACGGCCAATAGCATGGCACAGCTCACACATCGAAAAATCAATGCCCATTCATCCGCCATGCTAGGATAAGATTTTTTTTTTTCAGAAACGATGTGGTGGTCGGTTGCGTCAGGAAAGGCGTGGTGTCATACTCTGGAAGCTATGGACTCTGCTTTCCCCTGCCTACAGCTTTGAAGTGGCTATCACCAGCATCTCTCTCACTTCGTGGTGACTGACTTCTTCTCCAGGAAATTTAGTAACAACTAATCGAGTGACTTTGCTTTTGCAAGTGCTCCTAAAATGACACACCACACCTGCATTAATTTCTCTTTTTTTTTTCTTGGCGCATCTGGTATTCTTAACCCCGCAGCACCAAATCAAACCAAGAAACGATTCTACCCTTACCCTGCCCTATAAAAAAAATGTAAATTTACATCAGGTCTAATAAGGTCTTTAGCTAATTTTTATCCCATCCTCTGCGACTGTTCCCATCAGGTCTACCCCAGGTCATGGACGGCGATCTACATGCCCCTGGACAACGTGGGCATGTGGAACGTCCGGTCGGAGAACTGGGCCAGGCAGTACCTGGGGCAGCAGTTCTACCTCCGCGTCTGGACGCCGTCGACGTCGCTGCGCGACGAGTACCCCATCCCCAAGAACGCGCTCCTGTGCGGCCGGGCGGCCGGTCGCCGGACCAGGCCGCTGTGACTCGCGCCGGCCGCCCGCCCGGCGGATCAGAGCTTGTCATGAGAGGATGACAGGCACTGCATACACATTATTGGTTTGGACTTCGGGGAGGTGTAGGCACAGAAAGTTTTTATACCCTGAACCTGAAGGGAGGCTCAAAGGAGAGTGTCGCCTGTCAGACTCACTCAGAAGCATATGTGATTTATAGTTCAGAATTAATAGGTCGTGTAAACAATACTTCTGCTAGTGCTGAGCTGTGTCTGCATTTTGCTTGGTTCGATCCCTTTAGTTAAATGTGCAACGCAATTGTTGTTACTTGTTAAGTGATGGGGGTACATACATGGGTATAAACAAATTGTTGTGGCACGTTGCTACACTGCTCGGATTCTTTAGTATCACATGCTTGGATCATGTCCTCACTTCAATGGCATTGTTCTCCATGTTTTTTTTTTTTTACAACAGGCATTGTTCTCCATGTTCTCACATGCTTGTACATACCAAAGCAAAGTGCGTGGTTACAGTAAGAGATGGCAAATGTTCAGATTCTGGAGGAGTTTCGAAAATTACCAGCACAGTTAATTCGTGCGGGTTCGATCGGATTGAGCCATTCGCTGACACTGACACTGCACGGTTCGTGCTGAAATGTTTCGGAATTCCCTTTGAAATTTGGTCGCTGGTTGACTCTGTCTAACGCCACATGGTCCGGTCCTGTCTGTGATTATATGTCGTACCTGTGCCTGACCAAAAAAAAAAAAAAAAGGTATAGCGGATGATCGATCAGCCGAGAAGAGGTCCCAGATGGTGTCCTGAGCAGTGAATGAGGAAAGCTTCTACGTGCTCACGTGTGATTGCGTGACACGAAAACGAGGAATTTACATGAGTGAAGAAATGTTCAAATGACATCGTGATTGCAGCGGGAAAGTGATGTCATCTGAACGACTCCGTTATGTTTTCGATCTAAATAAGTTACAAAACCGTGTCATTTTCTCACACAAACAAACATCAGTACATGACCAAACCAAGTTACAAAAAGACAAATGGCATAGTAGCTCCTAAGCACGAATATATCCATTCACGAAAGACAAACCATATCCTTTTTTTTGTGACGATCCCGATGCATCTTTGACGTCTTCATGCTCCAAGGATCTTCCCTCGTGCCAGACACATCGCCATCAACAGCTGGTGACCCCTTCACGTAGCAGTAACCTTGGAGGAAACTGTCAACCAAAAACCCATCCCTATAAATACACGTACCCAAATCCTCCTCACTCAAACCAGATGAAGATTGAATGAAGAGCAAAGAGGCACGGTAGAAATTATTACAAAAACAGCTCAAAAAACACCAGCAGAAGCCATGTCCACGATGCGGCCACCACCACCGCGGCCGCCCCATCACGGCCCAGCAGCCATCCAACGGCCGACCCCGACCCCGACCGGATCGGACGGCCCCCTGAATTTCGCCCAGAAATCCCCCCACCCCTGCGGCCACTACCAAATCCCGTTTTTTAAAATCAAAATCCAAGGCTGCTCCCTTCCCCGTGCTTCGGCTCCCCTCCCTCCGCATGCGCCCCCCGCCTCCTCCTCCTGCGCCGCCCCGGGTCACTGCCAGGTAGGCCACACCATGCAGCAGCCGCCAGCCGCCGCCCCGCCGCAGTCGCTCGTGTCCCGCGCGCGCACCGCGATCCACTCCGCCGCCGCCCGCGTGCTCACCGACATCAAGGCCGACCTCCGAGGTACGTACGCGCGCCGGCGCGCGGGTCCTCGTCCTCGCTCCCGCCGCTGTTCGCTTCCGCGTCCGAATCTGACGGGGGATCGGTTGTGTGGTGGGGGGGCGCAGATGCCGACGGATTCGGCGGGCGTAGCAGGGCGCCGTCGCCGAGGACGTCCATGGATCGGGAGGCCGAAGCGAGCGCTACGGGGCGGGAGCTGGACGCCAAGCCGCCGTCGCCGCGTGATGAGGTACGGGTTCCTGTCACTCTACTCGTCCAATTGGACTCTGCTTCATTGAGTCCGTTGCTCGAGCTGTCATGGTGGATTGGTGGTACTTGGTGACTGACGAGATGCTGAGTTTGGCGCTGAATCCATATCCACTTGAGGTGGAAGCAATTGAGCTGTTGTGATGTGGAATTGGTGGTATCTCGTCACTGACGATATGGTGACTTCTTCGTGTCAGTGGTGGTGAATTGATGACTTATGGTGCAAGTGTTGCTGTTCCAAGCAATTGAACTGTTACTGGCTTGTGTGCTTCTCTGTTCTCACAGTGGTGCGCAGCAGAATTGTGGAGCTCTGAATTCAAGCTTTGTGGGGGCTTAGAAACTTGAGATCTTTCACCTAGTAGTAGTTACCCTGTCACTTTTTTGTTGGACTTTGTCAATGCTCCAGGGTGTGGATTCCATGGAAGCATATGGCTGAGCTGAGCTTCTTCTGAGCATTTTTTTTATGACAAACTGGGTCAGTTGGGTGTGTTAAACACAGTAAAGTGGAGCATGCGGTTCTGGTGAATTGAATTGGATATCGAGTTTGCGGGAGCAGTCAGGGACAATATGCATGGTTCTGTGATTAGTGTGGAAACCCCCCTTTTTTGGTTAAGTCCACAAAAGGCCTCTTTGTTGAATGCTTAAATTCTCTAATTTATTTCATTTCTTGTTATAAACACAAATTGGCTATTTGCCTATAATCAGCTGGATCTTCACGTATACTACTAAAATTTCCGTGGTTCTAGGTCCTAGAAACAAGCTCCTCAAGGAATGAGGATTGCTCAAGCATACCAACTGAGTCAACTTGTTCAACAAAGCTGACCTTTCCTCCAGTGTCAATAGTTAAACAACTGGTGTCTGCTATCGAGTAAGTTCGTGTTCCTTGTCAAGCATTGCAGCACACCCCATCCATCAGAGTGTACTTAATATTCAAAAATATATAGTACTGTTTTGGAAATAAGTTACGTATCATATTAATTTTTCCGTTCTTGGAATACCATTTGTCCATTTTGTGCATAGAGTACATTCAGTTTTGCAAGCAAAGTGGCATCATTTTGCGATTCGGATGTCCTATAAGCTTCCTATTTATATGAATGATCATTTTGGTTATTTTTAATATTTTGTATGTGAAATGTATAAATCATGCTGTGCTCTTGTAGAAACGGGAAGAGTTTCAAGTCAATGGGTGACATGAGGTATACTGGAGACCAATTGCTGAAAGATAAGGGAGGTTTGAGCTTATCTGTTGTTAAATCACTTGTTCGACGTGACAAGGAAGAAAGATCGAGCTCTGAATTTTTCGGTGATGAAGAAACTAAATTTTTGATGTACTCCTTGTTCAAATTAGGTATGCTTTATTCGATGTGCCGAGGATTTTAGTTTGCATTTGTCATTTGAAATTATGATACATGATTTTCTTTTCAGAGGAACAGTTTTCACTCGAAGGAAGTCAATGCTTCCCTGAATTGGTTCATTCAGGATCTGTGTCCAAGGATCTACATGGTGCACCACCTGGAAGTTTTATTCATCATTTAGCAGTGGTTATTGGCAGCATTAGTTCTGTGCACAAGATGGCATTTTTTTGGCAATCAGTTGTTCTTGAGGTGGGTTGTATGTACGTAAATTGCTCCTCATAAATTAGGAAACTACCTTGTAATGGTGTCTTGGCTATACCGTTCAGAAAGACTGCCTTGTCATGATGTTTCACTAAACTAGGCTTAAAGTCCTTACATATGACAGAAATAATTTTGTTCCCAGGAGAACAAAATGAGAACGGTACTGATTTATGAGATATGAATCATCAATAAAATGTAAACACAATTGTTCTTTTTGTACATGCAGTTGAGGAAACTATGGTCTGATTGGCAACCTGTGCCTCGAATGCCACTGGAGGCTGCTCCAGACTTGAATTCTTGTTTACTACATCAGGAGATCCAAGTTGTAAATTGCTGCATTGCCAGGAAAAAGCGAGGGAAAGCAGCTAAGGAGTCACTGGAGGCAATTATTGATAAATCAGAACCCAGGTTGTCAAAAGGGAAGTCTCCTGACAGTGAGATGTATGCAAGAGATAGTACTGGTGATTATGTCCTTCGACTTGGGGCTGATCGGTCATCTGAGAATTTAACATTGCTGGAAACTGGTGAGCCTATCTATTCCCCGATACTGCAGGTAAGATGCTCTGCTGCTTTTCCAGACTTAGAGTTCATCTTTTTATAATGCTTCCTTTCATTATTTCTGAATCTGCGATAACCTATCTTCAGGAAGGCCCGATCATGACAGCAGAGCTTATAAAAGAAACAGAGGAGCTAGTGTTACGGACAGGAAGGTATGTCAAGTGTTCTTATGTACTACTGTACTTCTGGAATGCCACTAGTTAAATCTAAGAGTACTCGTAGTTCAATGCTTGTCCCCATAACCCATGTCAATTTTTATTGGGTGTCATTGGCATATCTGATCCTTGTGTGATGCCGTCCAATATCTTCAATTCTGTCAATACAATTGTTATAGTCCTTAAATAATAGAATGTTTGTTTTTCTTTTTATTGTTCCAGTCTTGGTGCTGGATGCTCTCAACTTCTATCAGATATGCAGGCTTTCAAGGCAAGTTTAAAGCCCTTCTTCTCAGAGAATGCAATGTTGTTTAACTGAACTTCCTAAACAAGCGTTTCTTTTTTCATAACAGGCAGCAAATCCTGGCTGTGTCCTGGAAGACTTCGTTAGATGGCACTCTCCACCTGACTGGTCTGAGGATTGTGCTGCAAACAGTACCACAGTCGGGGAAGGTTCATCTAGACGTGGGCGGTTAAGTGATAGAATGCAAACAAAAGGTGATAACTGATAACTATCTCTTCTAAATGCGCTTACCATGTATCCAAGTATTTTCATTTGATGTGGTGTGGTTATCTAGAAGGTAACTTGTGGAAGGAACTGTGGGAAGCTGCAAAACCGATACCTGCTGTTGAACAGACTCCTATATATGATGAAGATTTAGCTGTGTGAGTAGAAAATATATTAAACTAGTTACTGTGTTTATTTTAACACCTGTCATAAATTATAATGGAACAATATTACCTTGCAGGGAGAGCATCTTTGATGCGTTGGAAGTCATTGAGCCATCAAAACTGTTTGAGCAGCTTCTTGGCGTCATTGTAAGTTCACCCCCTTTTTTCCAGTCTTAACCTTTTAGGTAGTACGAGGCCTGATCTTATATTTATCTTAAGACACATGCTTACCGATTGCAATTGTGAATACCAGCTTTCTGTATGCTTTGTGGCAGCAGAATCGGTCCTTGCAGCAGATAGCAATCTGTCAAAATTATTCTACGATTGTAAGGACTACGTGATTGGCATTTACCACGATGACATGTCAAAAGACGAGCTAGATGAGATCTGCAAGGTATTCCTCTTTTATTTACCCATCCAGAAATTGTGATACTGCAGTTGAAATCTAGTATGACACACTGATGGCATACCAGGTGTACGAGACAATGGAAGCCATAGTAACGCACCCTGAAGAAGCTCTCCAGATCATGGAGCAACCCGATGAAAAGTCTGTTGACAATAAAAACCGCTTCAAGCTGAAGCTCAACTTTATGGCCAAAGATCGCCCACCACTCTGGAAGCGCACCACAAAGGATGAGAAGAAGATGTCTCCAAAGGATGACAAGAACACATCAGAGGAAAAGAACACGAAGATATTCTCCAACCTTTTTGACAAGAAGGTCAACATATTTTCGAAGAAGAATGTGAAATCGTCGGAAGTGGCACCGGCAACCACTTCATCTTTGCCTGGGCCATTTGACGAGAGTGAGTGGACGATTTTGTAGTTGGAAATCCCTGTATTGTTCTTTTATACAACACATGTAGAGGGGTGCCCCGAAGATGTCGGGAATAATCTTAAGCTGTAAATACTCAATGTAATTCATTGAACATTTTGAAATAAGATGAAGATTTTGATGTGATGTAAGCATCTGGAGACTGGAGTTCTCGTTCAGTTATGCAGATTGTTCAATTATTTACATGGCGAACATGCAATCCTAAATCTCAGTGTATGGAGGAGTAGACGGATGCACAGAATAAATAAAGTTGAGAAATATATATATATGTATATATATGTATATATATATATATGTGTGTGTGTGTGTGTGTGTATGTATATGTATATGTGTATATATATATATATATATGTGAGAGTGAGACTGTAAATATATATATATGCATCCCTTAGTGGCATGCGCACACCAAGAAAACAATAAATTGGATTTAACCATTATAATAATCAAATCAAATGGAAAGAGTACATTATTTATTATTACATATATAAAAATCTCAAAACAATCGCCGATCGACAAACATGCGGCTAGATATGATAATAAATACAGTAATAAACAAACAAATGGTGGCACACGAGCTTCCAAACTTAATCAACGCTCTCACACACTCCCAGACGAGAGGAGAGGATGACCGACGATGGTATGCAAACTGAAGAAACACAGGCATGCGCGTATGTAAGTGTAACATCCGCAAAGAAAGAAAGAAAATGGAAATGGAAATCTCCACGACAACACAATGTCAGGGCTGCCGGGTGGTTAAGGCGCCTGGCACTTGCGGCACTCTGACAGTCTGGGTCTCGCCGGCGGCAGTCGTGCTCACAATTTGCTCGCCGTTTTGGCAGTACGCACTGCCTTGGATGTTTACCCCCTCGCCGAGGCCAGCTCTCCCGCCGCCGTTGCCGCAGAGGCCGCTCTCATCTAGCTGCACGTTTGCTCCCCCGCCACCATGTCCAAGCTGCACCAGCGCCCTACCACCGGCCCCCGCCACCGGAGGCACGACGGAGCACAGTTGCACCACGGCGCCGACAAGAACGAGGACAAGGACGGCGTTCCTGGCCATGGCGGCTGCCATCTCGATCGATCAGGAGACAAGAGCTCGATCTCTCTAGTACTAAGTGCTGCGCTGGAAGTGTTTCAGTGGATGGTTAGTTCTTGCAGTGCAGACGTGCAGTGCAGTGCCGCTGCCGTCGAGGGCCTCTTCGATCCATATATATAGGCAAAGGCAAGCGAGGGAAGGCATCGATGTGCTAGCTCTAGCTGTTACGAAGGCGCGCGGGGGTCGCTTGCATTATTGGCCAACCTGCTCCAATTAAGCTGGATATGTATGTAGTATGTAATGTATGTATTCTTCTCTGCAGATGCCTAGGATCTCGCCAGATATATACGACTTTCTTTTTAGTTCAGCGACATATATAAGCAGAGCTGGCACACCTAAAGAATTTGTGCTAATTAACCGCTCTTACTGGCATGCACGATTGCTACTGTGTCTATGTATATGTATCCCAGGAATTTTTTTGATCGGATGTATATCCCAGGAATTGATTACTAGTACTACTAAAGGCCTCTTTATTTCCTTCTCCTTTTTTTTTTTTCTTGCATCATTTGTTAGTGTCTTCTTCCATGTATAGTACGTGGTTCTTGAATTGATGGGCAGCCTATCCGGCCAATCCCTTCGGACTGGTAGGGGGATTAACCGAACGAGCTCTAAACATGGATGAATCTTTTGGCCCGTTTGGTACAGCTCAGCTTCACTAGTGAAGCTGTTTTTTTTTTTTTGGAAAATAGCTTCATGAACAACTTACTAGGTGAAGCTGAGCTGTTTTGAAAAAAGTGTTTGGCAAAACAGCTTCACCAACAACTTCATGCATGGTTGAGAGAGAGAAATTGAGGTGTAAGCTGTGAAAAGCTACTTTTTTCAGCTTCAAGGGTGAAGCTGTTTTTGTGAGAGAGGGGATAAAACAGCTTCATGGATGAAGCTGTTTTATAAAATGGTGTTTGACAAAAAAAAACAGCTCACAACAGCTCATGAAGCTGTTGTGAGCTGTACCAAACAGGCCCTTTATATAATCAAGTGGATGTGAATGGTGATCTCTTTCGATCTGCCATCTGGAAAAGGAAAATGCAAAGCAGATTTCAGAGTTGCGAGATCACTCAATCTGATTCAATATTTTGTTCACCAACAACATATGAGAGTTGGCTCCTTGAGAAGTTTAGAAGCACACAATTACTGGCGTGCACGACTACAGCTAGCTGTGCATATAAATATCTTTAGAATTGACGAATGTGATTATTACGATACGCTTCGATAATGATTAATAATGATTTTGCTTGATTAGTGCTGTGCATGACCCCTCGTTACCCAATCGTCCCAACCTCATTCTTCCGTTGTCCTTGTATGGGTCTGTTTGGTACAGCTCACAACAGCTTCATGATCTGTTGTGAGCTGTTTTTTTTTTGTCAAACATCTTTTTTCTAAAACAGTTTCACTCATGAAGTTGTTTTATTTTCTCTCACACAAAACTACGTATGAAGTTGTTAGTGAAATTGTTTTACCAAATAATTTTTTTAAAACAGCTCAGTTTTATCTAGGAAGTTGTTCATGTAGCTATTAAAAAAAACAGTTTCACTAGTTAAGCTGAGCTGTACCAAACGGGATCTATGTATATGGTCGATGCTCATTTATATATTCATATATTTTCCTTCACATGCTATCCGGAGTGGCGGTCATGTTAAAATGGGTCTATCTTATTGCACCGAGTGACTGATGGCTGCTGAGTTAGACTGAAGCTTTCAGTGTTGCATGATCAAAGCATGTGTTTTTTAGGGTCAACCGCAGGAGGGGATCCCCACTTGAGAGTTTCATTAATTCATCATGAATTAGGGACGCTTATATTAAGGTGTTTTGACAAAGTAAAGCAAGAAGCTACATTGAATCACTTAGTACGGTTGTTCGGTTGGTAGTATTTTATCCGGCCGATGTTGTTTTGTTGTGAGCTGATAAGCTCAAACGAGCAGGACCACTAAAGATTGAACACCACAAATCTTCCACATTGGGGTCCAGACTCTGGTCGAAGGTCCAATCAATGGAGTGAGAGAGAGGACAGTTGCATTTAGAGTTTCATTAACTGATCTCAACTAACTTTTACATGAGGTTTTATTCCCTTTTTATAGCGTACTGTTCATGAAGTTTTTTCTTTTATATTTTTTCTCTTACATAGTACGTGAATATTCTCGGAATATTCTTCTACTCGGGTCTAACCCTTAGGGGTAGTTTGGGCTTTCTTCCTCATCCTCCAACTACACTGTCTGTTTGGCCTTAGGTCACTTCTATTGGAGGCTCATTTTCTTACAGACATGCACCGCGGCCCACAGAACATTGTCAGACCATAGTCTCGTCCGGCTGAGGTCCTCGTCGGATTAGCTTTTCGTCCAAGTGTCAAGATCTCCACCATCCCCTATTGAGCGGCGCCAGTGGGAGACCTCTCCTTTTGGCTTCTTGCTTCCTTTTGGGTCTCTGTCATCCAGGAGAACTTCGCCTCCTTTCGGACCTCTATCTTCCGAAGGACATCCACTATTTAGAAGACCTCCACCTTTTGTTGGACCTTCGTCTCCCGAGGGACCTCTGCTATTCAGAAGACCTCCACCTCCTTTTGGACCTTCGTCTTCCGAAGGACCTCCGCCTTCTAAAGGACATCTGTCTTATTTTGGGCCTTCGTCTTCTAATAACGACCTTCGAGCAAAGGCCGGTGGAATGTTCATAAAAGTTTATCACCACACAATGTTCCCTATTAGATAACTCATTCGCGACCTGTTTTATCGTGTCCCAACAGACTCATAGGCAGAGGATGGAGTCATAGACTCAGGCTATGAATTTACTGTATTTCTATTCTCATATATGTAAAAACCTGAAAGAAATTAAAAAACATCACAAGGCGTGAGAATTCATCTAGTAATTAGAGATAAACTATTATTAACAAGTTTAAGAAAAAAAAAAACTCCATTTTTAACAATTCAACTACCACCACAGCTGGAGTCTGATTTTGGCCACTCAACTTCAAACTAGATACTTTGACCATCGAACTAGCCCTTTAGAGTGTGTTTAGTTGAAAGAATTTTGGGTGTAAAGTTCCTGTAGCACTTTCGTTGTTATTTGACAAACTTTGTCCAAATATGGACCAACTAGACTCAAAAGATTCGTCTCGACATTTACAAACAAACTGTACAATTAGTTATTTTTTTTACCTACATTTAATACTCCATGCATGCGTCTAAAGATTCGATGTGATGGGGAATCTTGTAAATATTTGGGATCTAAACATGCCCTTAGCTAGTTTTAAATCCGTTTTTCCTGTAATTTTATCTTTAAAAATGTTGAATACAGTTTAATCTGATCCTTGTGGGATGCCGTCCAAAAATATGAAGTTAGTATAAAAAATAAAAGTATAATATAATATATGGGCTTGTTTAGCAGTTTAATCTCTGTTCCTTAATTCTCTACTAGTGGAATCTTGATTACGATGGACAGGAGACCAAGGCGAACAAGGAGTCCATACCGGCTCGCTGGTCGTCGCTCCACGCCGACCGTATTTTCGGCCACCAAGGCACCACGCTAATCGCTATGGTGGAGGTGGAGGTGGATTGTGCCGGCTGCTGGGGAAGCTCCTGTCTTGGCGCCTGACAGACGAAGAACCTACGTACGGAGTACTTCTCTGGTGTATTGACATGGCCCGCAAAATTTTAGCACTTTTCTTATTATTTGACAAACTTTGTCTAAATATAGACTAACCAAGCTCGAAAGATTTGTCTCGATATTTACAGATAAACTGTACAATTAATTATTTTTTACCTAACATTTAATACTCCATGCATACAACTAAAGATTTGATGTGATGAGAAATGTTGAATATATTTTTTTGAACTAAACATGACCACGACAAAAATAGACAGAATTAAACATAGGCTAGGATACCATACATACATTTTATTCTAGTGAAAGCTGGATGGTAGCCCTTGAAGTAGCCACAGCAGGGGCGAAGCTACGTAGAGAACAGAGGTGCTCAGACACCCCCTTAAAAATTATAAAAACAATAATTATACCTAAAATTTCATCATATATGTACCTCCTAAAGAAGATGTATATACACTCACAAACCAAATGCACCTTTCTCTAGTTTACTCTGCCTTCGCCTCTCAAACCATCCATGGGCGAAAACTTTGCTTAATATATACTCCCTCCGTATCGGAAATAGATGTCGATTTAGACAAGATTTGAGTCAAACATTGGGAATATAAATCATGAATAACTTTTAAATTATTAAGTTTAGAGATATAAAAATTATATAAATAAATTTGTCTTGAAAGTACTTTCATAAAAAAATATACATATATCACTTTGCAACAAATATTTTTTAAAAAAATAAGTGGTCAAAGTTACACTTTGAAGACCGTATCGCTGTCCCAAACGACATCTAAAAGTCATACAGAGAGAGTACTCTATTTTTCCCAAATTAATTATTGTTATTGTTTATGTACCGCAAGTTTGACTCGATTTGTAGAAAATACAATTTAACTTCTAATATTTTTTTAAAAAAAAACTAGATTAAAAAATCTTTTCAATAAAATTTTATATTTTTCTCCATGTAGAGGATTGATTTCTATATACTGTGGCGTCCTACGGTGAGTACACCTTAGGAACATGAGCCAGTGAGCATCCTCTTGCGAGAAGCCGACCTCGTCTTGCCTCATTTGACAGAGCTCCCAGAGCTGATTCTCTGCTGAATCCAGCAGGAGCTCTGCCAATTAGTTTTTTTAGAGAGAAGTGATTCTCTGCTGATTCCGTGAAGTGATTCTCTAAAATGAACTAAGAGGCTGAGAGCTGAAAAAGTAGCTTCCCCTGATTCTGTGAAGTGATTCTCCATGCTGGTTTTAAGAGTTTATGCTAAAGAATCAAAGAGAAACACTTTCAGCCATAGAATCACTAAACTCAGAGAATCAGCTTCTATAAAGAATCAGAATTAGATGGAGCTCTACCAAACTAGCCCTTAGAGCCACTTCAGTAGAATTTCATCTGATTCTGATTCTCTATATAAACTGATTATCTGAGAGAAGTGATTCTTTGACTGAAAGTGATTCTCTTTGATTTTTTAACATAAACTCTTAAAATCAGCATAGAGAATCACTTCACAGAATTAGGCACAGCCTCTTAGTATCTTAGCTCATTCTAGAGAATCACTTCATGGAATCAACAGATAATCACTTCTCTCTGGAAATGGATCTGAAAAATTGTTTGTCAGAGCTCCTGCTGAATTCAGCAGAGAATTAGCTCTGAGAGCTCTGCCAAACGAGACCTTAAGAGCTACTTATGAGGGTCTTTCTGTAAAAAAAAAAATCACACGAAGTAGACGACACAAATCGACGTGCCGCCGAGAGAATGATGCCACGCCGTTTTTTTTAATTTGGGGCCTGTGGCCTACTCGTTCTAGGATTCTTTCGTCACAATAACTCGCGGAAGGATTCGAGTGCGTCATTTCCTAGCAAAAAGGTCCTGCTGTTCATTCTAGCAAATCTAACTTTGACTTGATAACAATAGCAATTAAGAAAAATATATGTACACGTACTCATCCCTGCATATGCAGGTGACTTTTGCATGTCGATCACTCCTTCCTTCTGAACACCGTTACTCAAAAGTTCCCTTCTCTCCCGCCATCACCACAACTGCTCACCGAACCCGGCCAACATCAATGCACTCACTCCACATCCATGCACGCCACCGCTCAACCTGAAACCTCCTCCCTGTCCCCCAGGGAAACACACGTCCCTTCCATCTGCATGCCTCCACTATATATAGCGCTCCCTAGCTCGACCTTGGAGGAGACATCACTAAACATCAGAGCTCAAGCTTGCCACCAGCCAACATGCTGTGCTTAGCCATGTCTAGCGCTAGACACAGTACTGTCCTCTTCTTTGTCCTCCTCCTTGTCATTGTTCCCGAGCTGAGCACTATTGCACTCGCTAATTTTAACATCCCACGATTTGGTCACAGCATTTTCGGACGTCGTTGCGGGTTTGGCTTTGGAGGAGGCACAGGATTTGGCGGAGGTGCAGGGGGTGGTTTTGGAGGCGGTGGGGGCGCTAGCCACGATGGTGGGTTTGGAGCGGGTGGTGGATTAGGTGGAGGAGGCCTTGGTAGTGGTTTTGGTGCTGGGTCAGGCGGCATTGGGGGTGGCATTGGATCAAGAGGAGGCCTTGGCATAGGACATGGAGGAGGCTTTGGTGGTGGAGCTGGAGGCGGATGGGGACTCGGCGGTGGCCATGGTGGTGGTTTCGGTAGTGGGGCTGGAGTTGGCAGTGGTGGTATTTTTGGAGGCTTTGGCGGCGGTGGAGGGTTTGGCGGCGGTGGAGGAGGAGGCCTCGGCGGTGGGCATGGTGGAGGCTTTGGCTCTGGATTGGGTGTAGGAAGTGGTGTAGGTGCAGGTCTTGGTGGTGGCGGAGGACTTGGTGGCGGATACGGTGGAGGTTTCGGCACAGGGGGTGGTATAGGAGGTGGTGCTGGAGGAGGTCTTGGTGGTGGCGGTGGGCATAGCGGTGGCTTCGGTGCTGGTGCTGCTTTAGGAGGTGGTGCTGGTGAAGGCGGTGGTCGTTGAGTGGAAGACGAGCATGTGATGCTATGTTTTATGATATGGATCGGTTGCATGCAGGTAGGCAGGCAGGCTTACATGTAATACGGAGGATCCGTCTACGTTTATATTAGTCCATATTTAACAAGATATTTATTCGTTTCTAGTGATGAACCCAACGTGAATTAATATTTAATAAGTAGTATCTTTCCGCACAGTATAGAGTATATATGCTTGATGGATCTCAGGCGTGTAAACCTTGAATTGTACTGTACTGTATTGAATTTGTAGCAAAGGAATAATAACAGTGATTCACTCATCACCAAACGAGTTTTCAACCGCCTGCAAATAATATATTGTTATTTACGTCTCCATTCCTGCAGTGTTCTTGGTCCCATCTCGCTTGTATGTCGCGAGGACACTATGTCAAGAGTTGGACCCAAATAGCTGACGCGCGCGGAGGTACTACACTTGTAAGGATAAGGATTATATATACATATAGAAATATATAGAAACACTACTCCCTCTCCCTCGCTCATTGGCATTGTGGATGAAATATTAGCTGTATGTAATAAGTTCTCCTTAGCTTCCATTAATCTCTTCCGCAGATTCTCCATGCCTGGTGGCACCGCCGGACATTATCACCTCACACGTACAAAACAACCCCATTCGTTTTCTCATTTGAAAGTTTAAATTTGCCATTTCCAAATATAATACTGTTCTTGTTGATGTGAGTTGTAAATGTAAAGAGAGCCATGGACTATTAACAAAAACGGAGAAGAGATAGCAAACGACAAAGAGTACCGCCGGAGTCTCGGACTCGTCGGAGTCATCTCTCGTCAGCCAGTCAATCGGCCGGAAGTCCATCCATGACGATGTCGTCGGGCTCGGGCACATTGCATGCATGTCAATCAGAACTTCAGAAGCAGTAGCAGGTGCCGCCGTCGTGAACTCCTTCCAGTCTGCAAGCAGGGGGCGGGCATTCGCTTGCTTGCCGGCCGGCCGGCCATCCGTCTGAGACCGAAAGCTCGCGGTCTGCACTACCAGGTCCTCGCTGCTCACGAGCACTAGTACTACTTGTGTGAAGACTACTTGCTTTTTGGTGGTCCTCATCTGTTACCTCAAAAGTGATTGTTTTGTTCTATTTGCTCCAGTAGGAGCTGTTGCATGCCGAGCTGTGTTGCTACTTGCTACTGCCTACTACAGGAGTCACAAACCTTCTGTGACCTCCTTGTGCGGCTCGCGGGTTCAGCTAAGCGGTGGGAGATTTGGAAGCTACTGCTATGTGAAATATTCAGCAAAAATGCCAGTATAAATACAATTGTCAAGATCGGGAGATTTATGCCAGCTGGGCTCGCCATGTAAAATTAATTTTGACAGGTTCTCATGGGATATGACAGGTTGACCACTACATTAGGCCCAGCCCGGCCCATGCATATGTAAGAAGAAGAAGAAGAAGAAGAAGAAGAAATAGCCCGGCCTCCTAATCCCGGCGTTTCACATTCGTCGTATCCTGTCGCTATCGCCTATGCACTGTCATCCTTCTTCCATCGGTTCGGGCGTTGCAGCTCCAAGCCTCCAACTCCAACCAGGGCAGTAGCTAGCGCCTCTGTGTCATGCATGATGGATGAGAGCCTCCTGGCAGGAGACGCACCAGGCGTGGCTGACTGAGGAAAGCGTAATGAGTGCTGCTGGATGGAATATGGGTTGTTTGGCCCTGCCGCCCTGGTAGGGAGGAGAGGGGCGGCTCAGCCCATGTAAGTGTGAGACACACTGTTGCTGGTACGTGCTGACTGTTGTATACAAAAGGCTGGCTTATTTTTGTCAATTAACATGAATGGAATAGCAGGATGATGCTATCTTCCTTTGTTGTTCTTCCTCTCTATCTGCTCCCCTGTGACACCCCAATTTTAAGAACAAAATTGGAGCACAATATATGTATGCCAGGATCAATTTTCATACATATATCCACATCATAGTAAATATCAAAACAATGCTTTATTAATATATCGTACATTATTACAAAAATGACCCTCGGGTCCAAAAGAAAAGTACAGACTCTCAGTCTAACTCTAATGTAGACTCGCGGAAACTGTACGTCATCTCCACAGGAAGGTCGACCGGGGGCTGCGCCATCCTAGTGCAAGTCGTCTGGGTCGTATCCACCGTCTTCTGGGTACAAGTTGTCGAGGTCGTAACCACCGTCTTCGGGGTATTCCTGCTCTGCGTCGTAGACTCCAACGTCTGGGTGGGGGTAGCAGGGGGTTCAAAGAGGAAGGGTGAGTACATCGAAATGTACTCCGCAAGTGTAGAAAATATATGCTTATGAGGCTATTATCAAAGGTAGGCTGACTTTGTTTGACTCAAGCGCCTAAAGCAACACACCCTATTAAATCCTATTAATCCTATGCACCTATTTACTAGGTTATAACCACAGTCTCCAACAGAACAGTAACCACACTCGGAGTCGCACCGAGCAAACCACACTCGGAGTCACACCGAGCAACCAACACTTGGAGTCACACCAAGCAACCGCACTTGGAGTCACACCAAGTACCCACACCTGAAGTCCATCAGGCAAACCACACCTGAAGTCCATCAGATGACCCGAACCAGGCCGTTACAAGGAGTCCTATGTGTATTAGTTCCATACGTCACGACATAGAGAGCTACCTTCCGTAATAACTCCAGGTCTGCGCTCGAGCCTGGGAGTCACTCCCGTACCAAGCAGTAACCCGCGTAGAAGAAGCCTCTGTACCCATGTCATATGAGACTAATAACCACATAAGGCTTCTCTAACGAACTAGAACCAACCCACCAACTAATCTCGAAGAAGTCCAAGCCCGCTCGTGACCGTGAGCACGGCTGATATATCAGTTTTAATACTCTGCAGAGTTCGCACATCTTTACCCATGAGTCATGCGTTTCCCCATCACGCTAAACACTGCCAAGGTGCACAGCGGGGTCGCACTACAAGGCCTTTACAAAGTCGCCTCCAAGTCCGTTCCACACGTACCTCTAAGGTTTCACCCCGTACAAAGGTCTACGACCCCCAGGGCTCCCTCGTGAGCCACTAAAACAAACCCCGTGTGGACCCTCAACTTGAAGGAAACTAATTAATTAGCCAGTCCCAGAGCCATATAGGCCTCATGGTTTGCGCTGTTTTGCCGGGTTACAGGCTTCGAGAACCGGGTCCTAGGGATCCAGGCAGGATAATCTAGCACAAGCCCAGAACCAAAAACCAAATGCAGCTGCCGAGTCACACGGCACAAAACCACCACACGGTCCATCCTGCCGGATTTACCTACTCACCATACTACAACATTACCAGTCCACATGTTTCATAAATCATTAATCAGAATTAATTATAATTAACCATCCCAACCCAAGACAGCAAGGCTAAGCATGACTTCTACCAAAACCATCCCAAACCAGGTGTCAAGGAAAATATGGACAAGTTCTAGTAAACCTTAACATGGGATTCAAATTTAAGACTGCATGCATCTACAGGTTCTAACTACTCTAACTCAAAATAAAATAAATACGGGAGCAATATGAGCAAGGACACTTGCCTTCGGGCTGGGTCGAATCAACGGAGACGAAGGCTGGATTCTGGGGTTCCGTGTAGCTCGCACTCGCTGGATCAAGCATCATCACATGGCCCAAACAAACATAATAAATATCAGGGCAGCAAACATTATGAAAACAGTATATAAATAGATCTAACGCGTAGAGCTTGACGAGACGAATCTAACGCAACTTGAACGGGTCAAAACGGAGTTAAAATGAGTAAGTTATGGGCTTTTGAAGTTGGATGGTAAAATTGTAAATACTTTGAACTCAATTTCGAATTTAAATTAAATAAAACCAGAAAAAGAAAGGGCAGTGTACCGGGCCTCATTTCGGTGCAAACTCAGGGGCCAAAGAGGAAGAATTCTGAGACACAGCGCATAGTGTATTCGGATGGCGAGTTGATTTAAGGATAACTCCGGGGCTAGATTGCAAAACGGCCAGGGCCGGCTGACGCGTGCCGATGTGGCGCTGACCGGGCGCCAGGTGGCAGTGTGCAACTGGCTCAGTGCGCCAGCTAGGCGGAGGGTGTGTGCAACGCGCCCTAGGACTGTGCCTGAAATCCTCGGAAACGCGAGGGCTAAACCGTAAGTGTACAGAGACTCAGAGAACAGTGCTCAAAGGACGGCGGGTTGATTCTAGGAAAAGTAGAGGGCTCTTTAGCAAAAGTGGTTGGCTGGTCGGCGCAGTCAGCACGGTGGCTGACGTGGAGCCTCGTGGCGCTCTCGGATTGGTCGGGTGCATCACGTGGCCCGTGAACGTGCTGACGCGGCTTCTGTGCACCGAGTTCACGGCGCTGTGAACCGGGCTCATGCCGGTTCGATCTAAGTTCTAATCCTAATCGTTCAGCGCAGATCGGACGGTGGAGAGATGGGCGCAGCCGTGACAGCGGCGGAGCGGCTCTGTCCGTGGCGGCGCGCCATGGATGGCCGTCGAAGCTCACTCGGGGGGGTGCCCTAGAGGCCGGTAGAGGTAGCGGGGAGGGTAGGAGCGTGCAGATGAGCTCACCGCGAGACCGAAGGAGGGTTCCTTTTCGACGGAGGCCGACCAGAGAGGGAGTGTGACGGTGGTGGCGAGTGCTCGGTGGCCGGAGCTCCGGTGTGCGTGATGAAGATGATCTCGGGCGCGGATTCCACCAAGAAGAAGTCCTACAGATGCGGCGTGCCTCGGAGAATCCTCTGGTGCCGTCCTCTGTAACGTCCCGCCTCCTCGAGGCCGAGCCCGCTTACATCAGGCAGCTTTCATAGGACATAGACTTCCCTCACAGACCAACACCAGTCTTTTCTGCGCACTTTGTGCTCACTCGTGCGCACCCGGGAAGAACTTCCCGGTCGGTCACCCATCGCTCCAAGCCAAGCACGCTTAACTTTGGAGTTTTTAGGAGATGGGCTTCCGGAAAAGAAGTTGCAACTTATTGGTATGAGTATCCTATTATTCCTATTAAGCCATGGGCCGGGATGTTACATCCTCACCCCCTTAAGAGATCGACGTCCTCGTCGATCAATCCCAGGCCAGGAACGTCCTCTCTTGGCCACGTCCGTATGCCCAATGCCAGCGCATATGCCATGCTGTGTGACCACTCCGGATCCACACCAGCCATGCGCACTATGCCTGCGCAACTGCGACACACGCGCCCGTGAAACCGCGAGAGTCGGCTCTGATACCATTCTGTAACGTCCCGCCTCCTCGAGGCCGGGCCCGCTTACATCAGGCAGCTTTCATAGGACATAGACTTCCCTCACAGACCAACATCAGTCTTTTCTGCGCACTTTGTCCTCACTCGTGCGCACCCGGGAAGAACTTCCCGGTCGGTCACCCATCGCTCCAAGCCAAGCACGCTTAACTTTGGAGTTTTTAGGAGATGGGCTTCCGGAAAAGAAGTTGCAACTTATTGGTATGAGTATCCTATTATTCCTATTAAGCCATGGGCCGGGATGTTACATCCTCGGAGTCGGTAGAGGACCGAAGGGGGTGTGGCGACGGAGATCAGCGGTGGTGGTGTTCTTTCGGCGGCGGTGGGGTGCTGGCGAGGGAGGAGAAAGCGCGAGAGGTGGTTGGGCGGCGGCGGTAAGGCGATGCCGAGTTTATATAGGGTGGAGAAGAGGAGGGCGCGCTCAGTTGCGGCTCGGCATATGCGAATCGGAGGAGAGGAGAGATCTACGGAGGGGTTGTTGGAGGTGAGGGACGGTTCTGACAGGTGGGACCCACCTGTCGGTGCACTGACTGAGAGAAGGGGAGGAGCGGCCTGCTGGGCTGCTTGCGGGGCGCGGTGGGGAGAGGGGAGGCCGGGCGCAGGCTGGGCCGCGGGGGAGGGGGGGGGAAGGGAGGGGCATGCGCGCGGGCTGGAAGCGGCCGGTGCGGTGGGCTCGGCCCATGCGGGTGAGTGGGAGCGGGCCCGGTGGAGAAAAGAGGGAAGAGGGTGAGCGGGCCGCCGGTGGGACTTGGGCTGGGAGCGGGGAATGGGCCAAGGGAGCGAGTCGGGCTGGGGAGAGGGGAAAGGCATGAGGTTTTGCCCTTTTGTTTTTTTCTCTTTTTCTTTTCAATTCTTTTGCAAATCTTTTTGAAATCAAAACCAAATCGGTTTGAAATCAAAATGAGTTTGAAAATTTTAGAAATATTTTACCTAGGTTTTGAAAATAAAACTTGAGTTTGATTTTCTAAAACTTTTATAAATCTTTTTAGTTGTTTTCTAAATAGATAAATTCGATTCGCCCTAGTCGGGTTTAATAAAATTCTTTTTCACCCATTAAAATTATGCAACGGCATGAATGCAATAAACATCTGGCTAGAATTTTCCTCCATCTAGGATTTTGGCCATTTTCTTATTAATTTCTAATTAATTTTAATTATTTAACAACCCGGGGTGTTACATCCCCCCATCCAATTCTTTGACTAAGCTCTGTTATTGTGGTTGGGGCTGCGGTTGGTGTTGTTTTGATATGAGAGAAAAAAAACATTGTTTTAAGACTGAAAAGTAGGACTGATTCTGACTTATTAGCTCAAGCGAACTCTGCCCTCTCCTTAGCTACCTAGGTCAGGGACATTCAAAAGTTTTTTTGGATTGGGATGTCCCTCACGAAAATCCAGGAAGCTCGAGCTGCAAATAATGGCGGCTACTATGAAGGATCACGTGAAGCAGTTGGAGGGTTTTTAGTTGATGATGTAGAGCAAACCCTCGATGACAAGCTTACCGGCTTTGCGTCATGTCCTATAGTAGTGGGGTGTGCTCCTCAGCAAATCCGACGAGACGTAATTGAGATAACGCCACCACCTCCTCTCCTTCCTCACCGTGCGGGTGAGTTAGCGCAACATCGAGGTGAAACACACTCCCATTCAGCAATGCGGTCTTGATCGTCAGCGACATTGTGGATCATCGGACAAGGGCAGACGCCAGTGTACGCCACCACCAGCCTCCACCGGCCAGGTCGGTTGGCTCATCACCATCGATCTCACCTAGGCTCCTCAACCGTTGGCACGCCCATCTCTAAGTCGACGTCGGAGCAGCCCGGTGGGCACTGTGTGCACACCAAGTCACTAGATTGTTATCCGGTCATGGGGTATGATTCCTAAACCTAATCCTCATGTAGTTGATAGCTCTAGTACGTGGTGAACTGGATGGGTGTGTTCACTACACTTTCCAAATTGGAATTTTCCAAATTTGATGGTTATATTCCTCATTTGTGGCGTGATCAGTGTGATATATATGTATTTTGAGGTTTATGTTGTCAAGTCGACGTTGAACACCCGATTCGTTGGACTGGTGATGAAGAAGAGAGATAAGAATAAGAAGTTGTCTCTAATGGGGATCTATAAAAACAGAAGCTGATAATGGTGAGGTCCATGTCTGTTTCGTCTGACTGAATTATCCCAGCCAAATAAAAGACATAAATGAATTTATCCTTTTTTTGCCAAACACTAGTTGAAATGACCCCCATCTTATTGAAAATAGAGATAGAATCGTCCAATCCCACCTCGTCTCTAAACCAAACTACACTATATAGATGCATGCCAAGAGTAAAACGTAACTTTGCTTGGGCCTTGTTTTAACTCGATCGGTCCCAAGCCCCTTCTAAGCGTGGACGATGCATGGAAATAGTCAACCGCCGTTGACAAAGCTAGAGAGGGACCGTCGGTTCTCTGTGGCCTGGTTGGCAGATAAGCCGCGCGCTCAGCTGGCAGGGCATGCCGCATGCGGAACGGCACCGCTTCAACATCGACATCAATGGCGTCGAACTGTCGAAGGTGCAGACGACCACGGCGGATGAGAGCCTTCAATGAGGTAGTAATAACTGCTCCTATCTGCTAGCTACCGGCAAAACCGCGTGCGTGCCATGCCCATGCATGCCATTGCGCGCGCGGCCAATACCAGCCCCCGTTTCCAACTTTCCATGCAGGCAGGAAGCATGCAGCGACCAGCAAATAAAGGCAGCCGAGCCGTGCCGTGCGTGCCCACGGTATTGGTGGATCCATCTGCAATTCGCTTGGCTAGTTGGGCTTCGTCCGTCGTCAAGACTATCCACGCGTAGTCGTGCACAGTATATGGATGGATGCAGTGCATGTCGACCTCGTCAAACTCTGGATCGAGAGATTGGTGGGATCAAATCAAAATCAATGCTATGCTCCCAGTAGTTGGCCCTATTACTGTATGACGTACTGGTCGGTCCCACATTCACAAAAGTTTCTAAAATGTAGGTACAAGCGCCTCGGGATAAAAATGTTCCACGTTTCCTCGTGTACCACGTTCACGTTCCCGGTACGTGGTACGTGGCACCGTACCACGTTCCTGTGAGTGTAACCCGGCCCAAAAGTACCGTGGTACATAAAAAATATTGTTCCACATAGTATGCATATGCATGGATGATGATTGGATGCCGTATATGCTATTTGCTGAAACTGAATTCTTCTTTACTATTTCTCGCATACTTCATACTTGCTAATCGTTCATGAAAAGTTCTCACATACTCCCTGATGGTTCATGAAGATTTCTCGCATACTCGGTGATGGTTCATGAAAATTTTGGACGAGTGTAATACTGCTCGTACACTCACACACAGGACTGCAGGCAACGCAACGCTTGGACAATGAACATGATCGTGCATGGTCTAGAACTCTGATCTGCGGCTAGCTGCAAAATGTTTTGTACTCCGTATGCTGTACATACTGCCAACTGTCAAGTACCACTACTAGAGAACAGGCCTTTGGACGATCTATCAATTGAGCTATAGTCTCGAACAAAAATTGCGTCCGGGGCTAAAGATCTTTAATCCCGGTTGGTGTTACCAACCGGGGCTAAAGGTGAATCTTTAGCCCCGGTTGGTATTATCAACCCGGACTAAAGGTGCTGGACCTTTAGTCCCGGTTGGTAATACCAACCGGGGCTAAAGGGTGAACCTTTAGCCCCGGTTGGTGTTACCAACCGGGACTAAAGGTCCTTTTAGCCCCGGTTGGTGTTACCAACCGGGGCTAAAGGTCCTTCCCGAGTGGATTCAAAAGGAAAACGTCCAGAACTACATCACGTGAGTTGCGTAGCTCAGTTGGTAAGCGTGCCTGAGGCGAGATGTGCTGAGTTCGAATCTCACACAGCACATATTTATTTTTCCTCTGTGGACCTTTAGCCCCGGTTGAATGCACCCGGGACTAAAGGCCGGGACCTTTAGTCCCGAATTCTTAGTCCCGGTTGGCATACCCGGGACTAAAAGCCCATTTTAGCCGGGACTAAAGGCCCTTTCTCTACTAGTGTACGGAGTACTTCCCAATGGTAGCCCATTGCATTCTGAACAAATAACCCTACGATAGAAGGTTGTCATGTACTCCCTCCGTCTCTAAATAGATGTCACTAGAGAAATATGTTTGTGAGGGAAACACGATTTTCTAGTGACATCTATTTTTAGACAGAGAGAGTATTCCCATGATCCCATGTTTGATGACCGGCTGCAGGTAGTCTAACCATTGTAGTACTCCTCTTTAAACACGACAACCACTAGTCTGTCTCTCTACTGTGCTAAGCTACTGCTCCTGCTGTTTGTATTGTATGGAGAAGAAAAATTGACGAGCAATCTTTCAAACAATCATAAACCGAGAGCATCATGCATGCAAAACTTCAATGCTCTGCTAGTCTGCTTGCCTCTCACCTGTCCAAAACGCGGCAACTCACAGGCAAGTTGATAGTCAACATTGTTGAGTGTTGACATTTCAGCCTTCCTCTCTTCGTCGCCTCACTCTTCACTCTTCATCAGTCTCCTCTTCACAGAGATCGCATCGCTAGCTCCCGCTCCCTTTCATCACTATATAAGCATACGAGCTCTCCACTTCAAATCAGGCAAGATTAAGCTCTCCACCTCAGAACCACATCCACCGATCAGTGTGGTTATTAGCGAGGTAGCCATTGCCGCCATTTCCATCATATGGCGATGGCCAGGAAGCCTACCTGCGCTCTCCCTCTCCTCCTTGTAGCCTTGCTCTGCTTGACATGCTCTGTTTGTGCTCGCTTCGACGATGACTACGACGATCCGAGGTACGGCCCCGGGGGGTTCGGCCGTGGTCCCGGCTTTGATCGTGGCCCGAAAGGCGGGTTCAGACGCGGTCCGCGCTTCGGACGTGGACCGTTTGGCCGTGACTGCCGCTTCGGCCGCTGCCGCGGAGGTGGTGGCGGACTTGGAGGCGGTGGAGGCTTTGGGGGTGGAGGTGGAGCTGGTGGCGGCCTTGGAGGTGGCGGCGGGCTCGGCGGTGGGGGAGGTGGTGGAGGTGGCGCGGGCGCTGGGGGAGGCTTTGGTGGTGGCGTCGGAGGAGGAGGTGGTGCGGGAGGCGGCGGTGGAATGGGTGGAGGCGGCGGCGGTGGACTCGGAGGTGGTGGTGGCAAAGGCGGTGGCTTTGGTGCTGGTGGTGGCGTCGGAGGCGGAGCTGGTGGCGGCGGCGGCCTAGGTGGTGGAGGCGGCGGTGGAATGGGTGGAGGTGGCGGTGGTGGCCTCGGAGGAGGTGCCGGAGGAGGCTTCGGAGCTGGTGGTGGCGTTGGTGGTGGAGCCGGCGGTGGTGGCGGCCTTGGTGGCGGTGGAGGCGGCGGCATGGGTGGCGGTGGAGGTGGAGGGCTCGGAGGAGGTAAGGGCGGAGGCTTTGGAGCCGGCGGTGGTATGGGAGGCGGGGCAGGCGGAGGAGGCGGCCTTGGTGGTGGTGGCGGCGGCGGCATGGGTGGCGGTGGAGGTGGAGGGCTTGGAGGAGGTAAGGGCGGAGGCTTTGGGGCCGGCGGTGGTATGGGAGGCGGAGCTGGCGGAGGCGGCGGCCTTGGTGGTGGCGGCGGCGGCGGCATGGGCGGTGGTGGTGGAGGTGGGCTAGGCGGTGGTGCCGGAGGAGGATTCGGTGGCGGAGCGGGCGGTGGCGTTGGAGGAGGAGGCGGCCTTGGTGGCGGCGGCGGCGGCGGAATGGGCGGTGGTGGAGGCGGTGGGATGGGCGGTGGCGCCGGCGGCGGGTTCGGTGGCGGAGCAGGTGGAGGACTCGGTCACGGCGGTGGTCTCGGCGGCGGAGGCGGCCTTGGTGGCGGAGGCGGAGGTGGCCTCGGTGGTGGAGGCGGTCTAGGCGGCGGCGCCGGAGGAGGCCTCGGGCACGGCGGCGGCCTTGGACTCGGCGCTGGTCTTGGCGGAGGCGGCGGGGACGGCCTCGGCATCGGCATTGGTGTGGGTGTCGGAGTCGGGATGGGCGCGGGGGCAGGCGGCGGCGCCGGTGCGGGAGCTGGCGGCGGCGGGCGTTGATTCTTCGTCCGTCGATCGACGTCGAGTTTAAAGAAGAAGGTGTGCATGCAGCCATGCATGCTCGCGTGCGGCAATGCGTAATGGACGCGTGATGCTCTCCTTCCAATTTCCAAACCTGTGTAGTATGTCGTTCACGTTCTGCGCGTAGTTATGAATTACTCTATGATGTGGTCAAATTTCGATGAATTTCACTCCTCCGATCCTGTATTTGCTGTGTAGCTAGTCTTTGCTCAAAAGGGCTTTTAGAGTTGATGAATTGTCGGTGTCCATGTGCTTTGTAATAATAATCTATATAAGCTGGAAAAAAGAAAGAGATGAATGGTTAATAATACAGTCCTAGTGATTTTTTTCGTGTATTCCCTACCTTCCAGCTTGTTCCAAATTTCTGAATTTGTTTTTTTAATGCTTTCTTCAGTTCTTCTCTGGACCTTTTTTTTTAGCACAATTCGGGAAGCAGTAGTAGTAGCTTGATTGGACGGCCGAGAGAAATAATCGTGCGCGTCAGCTGGTCAGATCGAGTGACTGCGTGCACATGGACATGCACGGCGGCACGCCGGCACAGAGCAGGGGAAGCTTGAGGATCAGGAATTCAGGATCGGTTGAGCAATACCGCTCCCCGTGGCGGCCGCCCCCTATCTGCCACCGTACAAGATGTTTCGCGATTCGTGTGAGTCAATACTTTCCTCTCCCCATTGCTTTGCGATCGGTGCAATTTCACTGAAGATGTTTGTAGGTCGTTGGATAAGGAGGGCGGCCGCACCCGGTCGTGGGAAAACCGGGTTGGGATCAGGATCATGCATTCATGCTGCATGGTCCATGCAGCGGCTGAACCGGTAGGCGGTCGTACTATATGATTGGGCATGGGATCGTATCGTCGATCGCCGACCACATTCATCGGCTGTAAAAATTAAACAGTTTCCTGCCTGCGAAGCAAACGTCGGCGGTGGCAGCGAGAATAGCTGTTCTAGCAACATTTGTAGAGAAGACGTACGACGGCAAGTCTGCAACTGTACACTGATCTGTCTGCCGTTGACGCGCTGTGATCGCAGCACTGAGGCTTTGGCCCCTTCATTCCAGCCGTAGATCGTCTGGGTCTTGGCAGGCCTCTGCTTAGTCCTTCTTCCATAACATAATAGCATGCTTAGGCACTGTACTGTCCAGTATATATTCAGTTTAGGCATATATATATATATTCATATATAATAATAGCATGTGTGTAGGACTATTCATGATAACATGTTTCGACGTCAGTGTTTTCAACTTCAATTTTCAGTTTTTGTGTCGTATTCAGTATTCAGTTCACAACTACATTTCTTTCATATATAACTTTTTTTTCCGCGAGTTTGGTGTTAGCGTACTCAAATAGTATGATCGAGTACCGGAGGAACTCACGCTAGGACACTCAACTTTGCTATCGTGCGCGGGCGATTGCACGTTCCAACTGCCATATATTGTCAACAGGACGAGCGTAAATAAAAAGAGTCGTCATGCATTCATGTCATCATCTGCCTTCTTGATCTAGGCACATATTCAAATCAGCTTATTCGCATTGTTTGGTACAGTTTATGGGGGTGTTTGGTTCCCACTCCCTAGAGTTTAGCCACTAAAGTTTAGTGGAGGTCACTAGAGTTGTAGTGTTAAAAATGACTTTTAGTGGGGGTGTTTGGAACTTTAGTGACTAAAAGTGACTAAATTTTAGTGACAAAACTCTAGGGGGTGGGAACTAAACACCCCTATGTATGAGAGCTGCTTAGGTCAATCTCAACGGGGGGTTTATTTGAGTTTCATTTGCATTAAATATATATGCTGTCACATAAGCGTTTTTTATGACATGACATTGTATTTAAGAAGAGAGAGAAGAAATGAGTTTTATCTAGATGAAACTCTCTTGGCACGAATACCAACTCTCTATGAATCATGAAATTTAATGTCTATGAAACTTTAGAATGAAACTCTCACTTTTAATGGAGAGTTTCATTCAAGTTTCATATGACATGATAGTTTTGGAAACAACAAAATGAAACTCACCATTGAGATTGGCCTTATATGGTCAAAATAAGCCGAATCAACAGTCAAACCGTATGTATTTTTGCAATTTATTTTGTCCGCATTTATTCCTGCCACTCTTATCTACTAGCAGATTTTCCTGTGATTTCGTGAAGCCACGTCATTCAAGGGTCCCACCATCATAAGTGTTTATGCAACAGCAGAACTGAAGAGCCCTGTTGCAATCCCACTCGTACGTATTCACCACAAGTCAAGCCTGCGAACTGAAGAGTCGCGCCATTATCTGCCACTACCTCAAATGCTCGCCCACTCAACGCTGCACCCTGCAGCTAGGTTTACATTTGAAACTGGCAACTTTTATAAAATGGAAACTCATATATCTAGATCAGCCCTAATCCTCTGTGTGCCTCCATAGACCCTGGCTGCATCAATACGACATCGATGTGCTCGGCTATGAAGACCATCACCGTGCCAAGGACGACGTCTGCAGCGGGGCCTCTCGAGAGGCCAACGATGTATCGGAGGCAGCAACTGGCGAGGAGATGTTATTATTATTATATTATCTAGGGTTGTTTAAACCCACTCCACTCCGCTTCAACCACAGAATTCGGAGCATTGGTGGCTCCTTGGCGTGGTGACAGTTGGCGCTGCAGGTTTCGTAGAAACACCCTCTGTCTTTCAGAGAATTAACCCGCAGTCCGGTTCATTGCTTCTAAGCTAGATCCACGTTTGGACATTTTCATATAAAACCGTAAACTAAAATTTATTCTTACGCAAAGAAGAGAAAATCTGAAAATTGTCTCCTCCTTGCATAAACCTCCTCGGGTGATATTTTACAGAGACCCCCCTCTGCTCAGCCTGAACCCTAAGGGCCTACCGAACCCTAACCCCTTCCTTATTTTGCGCTCTCCTTTCTCTCTCTCTTCTCCCCCCGCCGCCGCGGCTCCCAGCCTCCCCCACCCAGCACGCCACACCACGCCCCGACCTGATCTCTCGATCCCCCTCTCCTTTGTATTGTATCTGACCCCCCCCCCCCCCCCCCCGCCGCCGCCGTCGCCGCTCCTCTCGATCCTCTCCTCCCTACGCAGCCTCCACATGGTCGTCGTGTGGCCTCACTGCGCAGGGGACCGCGTAGAGGCGCGTGAGATCCAGAGGTGCGACATATCGGTCGAACATTATGGGGCCCAAGCTGATCATGGTTGGCAGAGGTTGAAGCAATAACACCTCCTTGTCCTCTCCTTCCCCCGATGCCTCCATACCGACACGACTCCACGAAATGTGCCATATAGGTCACTAACAGTTCTCCGCCCTCTTCTCTCAGACCCACTTATCTCCTTCGTTTTTCTCTTCTAAATCCAGCGAGTGTAGGCCGGACATGACCCGAGGAAGCAGAGGATTCGCCACCATGGCTTCATGACCAGGCATGAGATCGGCGGGTAGCAAATCGGGAGGAGCTCACCGGCCTCCGCCGCATAGACGTTCGCTGGCCGCGGGCCCATGAGCAGGCGGCTGGCAGGTTCCCCGCTCACGACATGAAGCATCAGGTCGCCTTGGGCCGACACCTCCTCATCAGCGAAGGTACTAATGAGTTTGAGTTGCTGCTTCAGATTTGAATCTTGTACATTTGTGTCTTGTGCGTGTATTGATTTATTAAATCCTGGAGAGGGGAAGTAAGTACTAGAGATTTGAGAAGTGCATAGCTGTCTACATCGATTGTAATACTAGGGAGATTGTATATCCTGTGTATTTCTATAGCTTGTGCTTGTGATTGTGCTCCATCTGAATCAGTGATTGGAAGGTTTTTGTTTGGTTTCCTAGCTAGGTACCAGTAGCCAAGGCGTCTTTTATGTAAATATAAAATATGTTTATTGCTTTATGTGCTCACTGGAAGGGTACAAATTCAGATTTGAACCAGAGATTGGAGATATAAAAATCAATTTTGACCATCAGTTTATTAAAGTGATTGTAGATATAATATTTTGTTGCTATGTTGCCTGTGAGGCTCTAATTGATAAAGGAATAAAAAAAATATTTGGGCTCCATGTATGGTATTCCTCTTTTTGTTAGTTTTCTTAACCTTGCCTTCTTTGTACACTTAATCACGTGCTGATAGGAAGTGAATTTTTGTATAACTCATAAGCAAGAGAATATAAGCTGCATAAATTGTTGTGTTTTAAAAAATATAAGTGGCTTACCTATGGAGATGACAAAAACAAAGAATATACCATATAGATGTTCCAAGTTCCAACCATATACCAACTTGTTGCTTGGATGCTCTAAAGCAGCTTATGTATTTTCGTGTATAGTGTGCATATATCAGCAAATGTACGACTAATAGTTTACGCAATTTTGTTTTGTCCAGGTTCAGAAAAGGTTTGGGGCGTTTATGAAGAGGAAGGGCCAACGGTCTTTACCGAACAAGGTGAGAAAATGAAAAATCCTCATATATGGTGTGAGTTTCGTCGTCCCATTATACCATTCAGAATGAAAATTTTCCACACAAAAATTCTAGGGAAACTGGCAGCACAAGAACTACTAGCAAAATCATATAGGTATAACAACCAAGAGCATGTCGTGGTGTATGAGGGCAGCAACAGCAACCGGATGTAAGCACCCTTGTTGAGCTACACTTGTTTTTGTATACTGGACAATTGGAGTTATTATCTAAAAGGAATTGGATGATTGGAGTAAAGATGATAGGCTCTAGCGAATGGCAAATGCACTCTTTCTTTAGTGATCAAAATTGGATCAGTGGTTTCTACTACAGTTTTTTTATTAGAGTAGTAGGGCAGAGATGCATCTCATGCTAACTGAATTTTAGAGTTGCCATTTATTTCAACGGGTTTAGTGCGAATATTAGGTGTACTGCAGCTGCTCCTAAATTGAAAAGTCATCGTCTTAGCAGCAAAACATACTATGCTTTCCAAGTTGTATCAGTGGTTAACAACAAGTAGTGCCTTGCTAAAATGCTACTAAGTCTGAACTATTTCATGTCTTACTCACACAGTTTACTTAATGCCTTCTCATAGGTCTCAGATTGTTCTTCTTGCAAGTATCAATTGTTGTCATTTTGAGCCTGCTGTTAGCTATCTATGGAGGTTGATGTAATCTATTTTTTTGGTTTGTCACCAGTCGTGGGATCATGCTTGCTTGCCGTCTCACTGATGGAATACATTCCTAGGCTGTTGATGTCTGATCCCATCCGCTACTAAACCTCCATTAGTGGGACATTTCCTTCAGAGTAGTAGAGATTTATGCTATGTATCTGTTTGTGTGATATGCCTGATCTGAGGTGTTAACACCATAGCGATGGTGACAATGACTACTATATTAATGTGTGCTTACATCTTAAAGCAATGTATCAACTATCAAGCATGATCATTAGTTTTTGTTCTTCAAATCATTGCAGGGCGCCTAATGTTTTAGTTGTTGTTATTATTATTATTATTATTATTATTATTATTATTATTATTATTATTATTATTATTATTACACCATACAAGGGCGGCCTGCTACTCCAGCGGTGAGGCCATCCACGTCACCCAAAAAAATTCAGCCATCCGATCTTCTTCTTTAACGGTCCAGATTTATCAAAGCAGATTTTACTCTAGTATCCGATGGGAATATATACTCAAATTCCACTTCTCCTTTCTAGATTCTTATTTTCCCTCTTCCTCTTTCTCTCCCCATCGATCTCTTCCTCTCTGTCTCCATCCCACGCCAACAGCGCGACGACGACAGACGCGGGTGGCGGGCGCGGCGGCTACGGTTGACCTCTTCCACCTTCTCCTCTCCTCTTGCGCTGGCCTCCTTCTCCTCTCTCCTTGCCCGTAGGCGGGCACAGTGGCTGCGACGGCCAGGTCGGGTCGCCGACACATGACACGACGGCGCCTCCGGCTACGGCATGGCGCCTCCATGGGCCCCAAAAATGGTCGTCTTCGGCCACGGTGCCGGTCTGCCGGCCGACAACGTGCCTCCCTTTGGCACTGCTCCTCCTTTGGATCCGCGTGTGGTACAGGAAACCCTAGCTCCACTCTGGTCCACCCGTGCAGCTTCGTTGCTGGTAATTTTCTTTTTTAGTATGTGCAGGTTGTCTCTTCTCTGTGCACTCTATATAATTGGTTTTGATTTTCCTTGTGACATATAAATTGAATCCAGTTATCTGTTTTGTTTTGTAGAATCTAAGGAAACCATGTTTAGAAGCATTCAGTAAAGAGTAATTATTGGGCCCATGCTATTTTAGAGCAAAAAAAGGCACTCAACATCCACGGTTAATTCAACAGAGAGAGAATGGTGGACATGCTGGTACGCTGCATTTCCTTCAATGATTTGATAAGTGTTGGTTGTTTAGCCTCCTTTTGACAGTGGCTTCTAAATCCAGTTATCTGCTATGTTTTATACAATCTAAAGAAACCATGTTTAGGAGCACTGAATGAAGAGTAGCTATTGGGCCCATGCTATGTATAGAAAAAAAGACATCCATGGTTAATTTCAGCAGAGAGAAAATGATCAGCATGCAGGTAGACTGCATTTGCTTCAATGATTTCATAAGTATCGGTTGTTTTGCCTCCTTTTGACAAATAGAGTGGTTTCTAACCTTTTTGTATTGATCTAGAGTGTATGCTAATTAAATCACTATTGGTTTACAGTAAACCTGATAGTCCCTAGCCACCCAGAAATTGCTACAAGAAAAGAATATCTCTCTCTCTATATCCCTGAGTACATAGATTCCCATTCAGAAATTGGCGTTTTTTGAGGGGGGACAAATTGATCCTATTGATGTTTAATTCAAATACACATTATATCTCATGACCTGTTTGCTGGCTGTACTTAGCCTGATGTGCAGTTCATCCTGCAACCTGCAACTTAGATATTTAGTTCCCTGTAATTTCTATACATGATGTACATATCCTTTTCTTAAAAAATTATTATAGTGTTGTGAGATTTATCGTATTAATATATCACTTCCTTTTTCTCATCTAATACTGACATCTCTCTTATTTGTGCACTCTATAATCATAACAGATCACCTTTCATTTTTTTTTCCTTTCGTGTGGCGTATGAACTGAATGCACCAACATTTACTTTCTTGTTGAACCTTAGCAACCACGAACAAGAGTAATGAAACTGTGACAAAGAAGATACAACTTTGTGCATCCATAACTTTGTAGTAAGCACACCAGTCTTCTCAGATTGCTCAATGCAGTAAGCACGCCGCTCTTCTATAGTTCTATCTTAAAGTACCTTTGCAAGTTCCTTTTCTGTATATTCTGTTGGGGAGTGCATTCATAGGTGGTCCTGACCTCCTGACCATGTGTTGCAAGATTCCTTGTTTGAGTTGATCTGATTATCGTTGCCTATGTTTGATAGTTTCCATCATTTTATTTATGAATTGTTTTGTGCCTGCAATTTTCCATATTTAAGGATACATACTTGGCCCATACAAAGACACAACACATGTTAATCCAAATTACTTCCTTATGGTAAAGGGAACTCAACTGCAAAGGTTCAACACCATTTGCATCCGAACGGTGGTCATAAATGGCATAATTATACATGCGGAGTTGTTAAAACAAAAGGCCAGTGAATAAACACAACATTGTTTCTTGTTTCTGGTTTAGTCACGTATTTATTTTTTTATGCAGTGACAAATCAAGGCTGCTATTATGCATTACAGCTACATAGAATTCTTAGACCTAGCTTCCACGAAGAATAGGTGTGGTTGCAGGCCGACTAAAGAACATGTCTAAGTGATGTTCTATCTGGGAATTTGGCCATTTGGAATAGGCATAGCTCTTATTAGAGCATCTCCAAGAGACTTGTTATCTTTGTTTTGTATGCTATATTTAGATTTTTAGAGTAAAAAGTGAACTCCAACAACTATGTTATCTTGTTTTGTAAAATAATAAGTTTGTTATTCCTAAAATCTCGCATGGTAAATATAGCTTGCATGCATCACTAGCTATCTAGCTAGTATTGCTATAATAGAAAAATTGTTGGAGTTTTCTATTTTTTTATAGAGTTTTTTATTTTAGAGACTAGCTATGTTATAGGTTTGGCCATCCATTTTTACCAACTCTCTTGGAGTTGCTCTTAGGTAGCAGATGTGTAACTAAATTGGCAGCGCTAATGAATACTACATTTCACTCTGTCATGGCAGGCCTCTATAATTGCATCAACAACGACTGAGGAGGAGATGAGGAACTGATGACACTCTTGGTCCTGTTGACACTCTGCTTATATTTACCAAGCAGGAACCATTCCGTCCAATCCTACCTAAATTAAGAGAGAGCATGCAGGTCCAGCTACCTTTAATTTTTAACTGGTTGTCTTTGTCGTTGCAGAGTGACAACATAGAACAGATAGTGGCTTCATCATTTGGGGAGATGCGCAAAGTTTTTATCACATCAAACACCACAGTGATATGTACATAGCTATGGCTCTTGTAAAACACATACAATATCAGTCTATTTAAAAACTCAGTCATCTCACTCTGTGTTTACTTATTTTGCTACTTCAGAGCGTCTGCCGCACTTGACACAGACAGTGTCTGCTGCTCATGCGGCGCGCCTCTCTACTAGTATCTAAGGATGGGGGTGGTGCTCCAAATGGTTATCCGCGGTTCTCCTCTAGTTCAACTAAATGAACTAGATTACAAAAATGAGGAGAGAAATTGTCTAGTTAGTTCTTTAAATTGAACTAGAGGAGAACCACGGATACCCATTTGGAGCACCATCCCCATCTATACTAGTATCCAGCACATAGCGCTCGCCGTCTACCCCCCGGACACCGCCCCACTGTCTGCTTCCTGCCTCCGCCGACGGGTGGATCAGGAATTCAGGATGATGGTTGATCGAAGAAACTTCGGCGGGAACAACAGATGCGGAAGTAAAATCGTGGCGGTGATGGCACAGCGGCAAAACAAGATACGAGAGAGGGGAGATGAAACAAGTGGAAAAGTGGCTGCCAGCGTGTCTGTGCGTCGGCTGAATTCTTTATTTTTGTTACAGCGTTTTTCTACAGGTCAGATGGATATAAGAAAAAAAAATATTGTGGCCTCCACTAAACACCTCCTATTTCTGTTCGAAATTTCAGATACAACTGAGTTCCAGCGGCAGTTGTGATATCATTTCCTCTCGGTCAACTAGCTTTATGGCATCATTTTTAAGTTGTGCAATTTTTAGCAAAAGGAAATAATAGAACTAAAAGAACATTTTTTTTTGTTTTTTCCTATTCTATTTGTTACCTAAATTGTGTTTAAGCCTTGGTCTTTTAAAAGTAGGTCAATAAAATGGTTGTTGATAAATAATACTATTAGTTCCCTACGTAAGATTCAGAAGATAATCCCGGCAACAACACGTGGGGTATTATCTAGTTTGAAGAAATTGGATATCGATCTAGCTTATTTTGACCATTGCTTTTAGTCTTCTCCTTCGTGCACCATAGCAATGAGTCGAAATTGTTTGGAGCCATACCAAACGAAGCTTAATAGCAGTACCACGTGTTTCAGCTCCACTCCTCTCACCTCATAAGTGCAGGAGCATAGCTAGTATAACTTCCTGGACTAGGCTTCAGCTACTCGAAAGCCCGACACCATACATCACTTATGTTACAATATGATACCCTAGTTGTTAACGCCCTCATATTTTCAAAAAGATATTGCAGGTATAACGTAAACTTTCACCGTATCAAGAATAAAATATATGAAGCTCAAAGAAACCCCTAGATGACAATGGTGAATCAACCACATGATTTTGGCGAAGTTGACGCAAATTCAAAAAGCACAACTTCAAAAGAGTATAAGTGATTGTAGCCCTCTCACAACGCCACATGAACCTCTAGGACCAACTAGTTCTCGCTATATATAAGAATCTAGCATACCGCTATAAACTACATTTTCATATACATGTGAAACTACCTTCTAGAGGTTGGGGGACGTTCCCGCCTTTGGATAATGGGAGGAACTTGGACCGAGGAGGATGGAAGGAAAAGAGGCAAGGAGGTCGAATCAAGAGAGGGCTAGAAGAGACAAAAAATACGGGCTAGAAGAGAGAGTTTCTCTAGACTTTAAAGTTTCGGCCAAACACCTCTAGAAACTATATGTAAATACGACTAAGATTTAAGTCGTCCTAAGCTACCTATCTGTATAGGTGGATGGAAACAAAGTTATCTTTACCAAATATTTTTATTTTGATATGTTTTTAGAGGCAAATATGCATATTATGTGTGTATATAGGATTATAAAATGTTTATAGATTTATTTATAACTTGAGTCACATTTGGATTATTCAAAGTTATGACTCGTTTATAACCCGAAACACTAACTATGTTCTAATGAAACTTTTTTCTCTCATATTTGTTTAGGTACATGTGTCATTATGGTACATACCAATCATATGCAATTGATGCATACTGTTTTGAGCATAGTTTGTTGTCGGAGCGCAATCTTAAAAATTGTATCTTCCCCATCACAATTGCTTAAACTCATCTGCAGATGTGATACAAACGGTTCATAAAACATAACATAATAGGTTCCTTAAACATGACATAAATAATTCATCAAACTCGACATATTTGCTACATTAGTAGTTTATTTAATATCCATAAAATTCTCATAAAACCTCAGGTTCATCCAACATGACATAAAAGATTCATCAAGATGAAACATAACATAACAGTACATAAATAGTTGACCAAATGTAACATAAATGATTCATCTAGCATGACCTCTTAATGAAGCACATATCAATGACCACAGAAAAAATTCATCTAGCATGACATAAATGGTTCATCTCATTGTTTTGTAATAGTTTGTCACACCACCTCTTTAACTGCAATCCTTTGGTTCTAAGGCCTTCTTGTCACAGTAAAATCTTATGCAAATTGCAATTACATAATCATTACAAGGACAAAGTACAAATATGAACAAACAGATTGATCTTATGCATGTTGCATCGGACTTCCTTGGAACTTATCACTACATGTTCATTTCCCGATAAAAATAATTAGCTCTGTCACATCAAATGTTGCTGTCCTAATTTAGTCTATTAAAAATAAACTAATTATAAAATTAATTTGTCAGTCGGAGGCTATTTCGTAAGATGGATATATTAAGCTTAATTAGTTCATGATCTGATAATATTGTGCTACCGTAAACATTCGCTAATGATGAATTAATTTATCTTAATACATTCGTCTTGTTAATTAGCATATAACGGTGCAATTAGTTTTATAATTACTTTATTTTTAATAGAGTAAATAGTACCATAACATTCGAAGTGACGGAGCTAATTTTTTTATTAGGAAACGAACACCCCTGCAGTCGCACTACAATTTATTCTCTTTTACAAAACAATAATAAAATAGTTGAAATCAGTCGAAATAAGTTCAAGAGAGCTGACTCGGATTGTGGAACGAAGGAAGTTTTGTGTAGCATATAAACTGATGAACGTGTATCCTAAAGTCGTGAGAATGGTTCTATATGGGTGCGTTTGGTTGGCTGTATAGAGGAGAACCAGGCTTTGCAGATGCAACTTTGGCGTGTTTGGTTGCTTGTATTAGAGTTTGTGTCTAGCTCCCAAGATTCAAAAGGCAGCCCACAGGCTGGCTCGCCATATATGGATTTCATTTACGTTTCCGGTAAGCCAGCTCGCATGGTGCAACGTAGATTTTTAATGATATTATTAACATATGATTAACATATGATTAGTATATATTTAAGTGAAATTAGTATACTTTAAAATAAATTAAGATACTAGAAGTAAAGTTAGGACTATTAGAGTGTAGTTACATTATTCAAATACTTCCTTCATCTATAAAAATATGCAATTATGGGATCCGTGTCAGTCAAATTGATTCATGTTTAATCAATGTTATACTAAAAGATGAATTAATTTGAATCAATTTGATGGCGTCTGGCGATGGCCACATCGCCGAGTTGCCGCGCCAGCCCCGCTCGTCGGCCCTGCGGGCGACGTCCGCACCGCAGTGCCCGTCGTGCTGGTGCCACGCCCGCTGCTCGTGAGTCCTGCCCGCTCCAAGCCTGCTCGTCTATTGGGGATTGGGAGAGGAGGAATACGGGGAGAAGGTGAAAAACGTAGCATTTCTTTACTCCTAAAAAGAGTCAAATGACATCGTATGTCGCTTCACTTTTCTAAACCGTCTCCCCCGTCAAATCACCGCTCCCAGCCTCTCCAGTCTCCCGTCTTCCATCAAAGCAACCACCTCCCCGATGCCGCACCTGCCCTCGCCCGGCCGCCGCGCCGCGCCGCTCGGGCCGCTCCTCCGCGCCCTGCCTCCCCGACGCCGCACCCGCCCTCGCCCGGCCGCCGCACCGCTCGGGTCGCGCCGCCCTCGCCCCGCCGCCGCGCTCGGGTCGCTCCGCCCACGCCCGGCCACCGCGCCGCGCTCGGGCTGCTCCGTCCGCGCCCGGCCGCAAACCATTACCCGGCTACGACCGCACAGGACGCCGCCGACGCTCGGCTGCTCGCACTCCCTCCGCCCGGACGCCGCTCCCACCTCCACCCCGGCAGCGCAAGCACCGCCCGCCCGCAGGCCACCGGGCAGCCGGGAGCTCCGGGCGCAGGTCTCGCCCGTCCACCAACTTCCCGTGACACCGCCGCCCCCGGGTGCCGTCGTCGGCCCCACTTCGAACGCGCCTCAGCAACAACGCCAGCGAGGCGGCGGCGATGGATGTGGATTGCAGCACCGACGAATCGCTCGTCGAGCTGAGGCTCTGGCCGTCCACGAACCACGAGGGCGGCATTCAGGACGACGAATCGCTCGCCGAGCTGAGGCTTTGGCTGTCCACGAACCACGAGGGCGGCGTTCAGGACGACGAATCGCTCGCCGAGCTGAGGCTCTGTCCACGAACCACGACGGCGGCGTTCAGGACGACGAATCGCTCGCCGAGCTGAGGCTCTGGCCGTCCACGAACCACGACAGCGGCGCTCAGGGCGACGGTGCAGGCAGTTCGGGCGCCCTAGACTGTCTTGTATCTGCCTGAATTCTTCTTGTCCTGTGGTCCCTTGGTTGTCTTTGTTCTGAACAAATTTCCATGACCGACTGAACTTGCGATGGAGGATACAGGTTAGTAATACAATAGTTAGGATTCGGTGATGTACCGGAGACTGAAATTGAAGTGCAGAGAGCCGCTTTATGCGCCCTGTTTCTGTTGAACTCGCTGCTTCTATGGAACTCGGGATGTCTTCTTGTTTTTTTTCCTTGATTTGAGGGACATGATGTCTTCTTGTCGATCTGACTGGGTTTCAGATTCTGTGTTTATTGTTGCTACATACTCCCTCTGTCCCTTGGTCGTCCGGAAAGCATGTCTGTGAGGGAAACACGGATTTCTAGAGACATACATTTTGGGACGGAGGGAGTACCTTTAAAAGATTACGATTCTTGTTTTTCGAAAAATCAAATAGGTTAAAATTTAGGACCGTCCCAAAATATTGGTCGTCCGGAAAGCGTGTCTGTAAGGGAAATACGGATTTCTAGAGACAGACATTTTGGGATGGAGGGAGTACACGTATACAACATACTCCCTCTATCTTTAAAAGATTACGATTCTTGTTTTTTGAAAAAACAAATAGGTTAAAATTTAGAAATTTACTATATTTCAGGCGTCTGAAATATAGCATCTTTTTAGGTGACAACTACAACTTTTAGATCTCCATCCAATGGTCCAAATTTATTAGCACAAATCACAACAAACTAATAACAATTTTTTCGATGGAAAGACAAAGACAAAACTGTTCAGGCGTCTGAAATATAGGAAATGTGTAAGATTTAACTAAATTTATATTTAAAAATACAAACATTTTTAATACAAAATAAGTATTGTTAGACTAATTATAGGATATATTTTTTTAAAAAAATAGAGACATAAATGTTAATAATATTAATAATATTTATTATAAATTTAGTTAAACTAGGTGAGTGTCCGTGCGTTGCGACAGGTATAGAAAAAAAATCATAAAATTGTAACTATAATATAAAATAGGATAAGGTTTGTGCGTTGCAACACAAACAAAATAATACCTGACTACCTTAGCAAATCAGTGCCGAGTTCAACAGATATACAGTTTTAAATGGCTTCAAGTTACAAACGCCCTTACGCTACATGGAAATGCATCTTTAATACTACCTTATCTTCACAACTCAAGTGTCTCAAGGGAACGACAAGTGATCACCTTCCTAGAACCAAAAATTAGAAGGTAAAATACACTAAATCATTATAATTAAACACAGAATATAAGTTTATATATTTGCTAAAAAAACAAAACAACATGAGGCGACCGTGGCGGCACAACGAGTAGAAGCATACACCAACGTGTCATCGATCACCAAGGAGGAGACGCTGAGGCCGCTTGCGGCCAGACATATTAAGTTTTATTTATTTTCCTTATGTTGATCACGTACAAGCGACATGCCTAGGGTGTGTGCTTCTACTAGCTGTGCCGCCACGGTCGCCACATGTTGTTTTGTTTTTTAGCAAATATATAAACTTATATTCTGTGTTTGATTATGATGATTTAGTGTATTTTACCTTCTAATTTTTGGTTCCAATGAGGTGATCACTTGTCGTTCCCTTGAGTTGTGATGATGAGGTAGTATTAAAGATGCACTTCCATGTAGCGTAAGGACGTTTGTGACTTGAAGCCATTTAAAGCCGCATGTCTGTTGAGCTCGACACTGATGTGCTAAGGTAGTCGGGTATTATTCTGTTCGTCTAACAACGCACAAGTCTTATCCTATTTTATATTATAATTATAATTTCATAACTTTTTTCTGTACCCGTTGCAACGCACGGGCACTCACCTAGTATTATGAAAGAAATCTCCACTACGTAGAGTAGTTTCTATATGTAGTTTTTAGTTGATGTGGCTGCTATGGAAATTGTGTGTAGTTTCTACCACTGGGATCGCCCTAAGGGCAGCCGCAATAGCTAGCTCATAAGCTAACTCTTAGAATATTTGTCATATTTTAATAAGAGAAAGAGAAGAGCTAGCTCTTGCTCAAGAGCTAGGCTCATACACACATTCCAAGACAATGTGTGAATGAAATGTGAGCCTAATTATACTATGAGATATTGCTAAGAGTTAGTACTAATGGAGAGGTTGACTCAGAGCTAATAGCTAGCTCATATCACTGCGGACGCCCTAACGAACCAAACGCCCTACATTGTCGTCAAAGCGTCAACCATTGTTGAACTGAAGGAGCATACCGTATGGTCGTATAGGCTGCCTAGGCCATTACTCTTCCTAGGCCCGATGAACACCAAACACGGACACTGTCGCTGATCGATGCTTCCGGGAGAAGTGCCGCCTCCGCGGCTCCGCCTACCGGGCCGCCTCCTTCCGCATCACACTTCCACGCTGACCCGGCCAGCCGCAAACGGAAGCGGGCTCCTTCCCCAGCAAATTCCCGCCAATTCGGCCCCCCCACAGCCACAGGCCGACGAAACCAGTCTGACAAGTCCCCCAAACCGGCCCTTTCCATTCCCCCAAACCAGTAACCACCCACCCGGCCACCCCTCCTTTCCTCACGCGCCGCCGGCCGCCGCCTTCGCGCCGCCATGCCGCGCCGAGGTAGGAGGAACCCCTCCTCCGGTGAATCGCCGCCTAAACTGGAAACCCCCTCGCCAACGTAGCCTCATCCGCCGGAACCCTAACCCTCGTCTCCTCCTTTGCAGGATCCAGCAGCGACCGCCGGCGCCGCCGCGACGAGGAGGACGAGGACGACCTCCCCTCTGACGACACCTCCGACACCGACTTCGTCGCTGACTCCGGGGACTTGGCGGAGGAGGAGGACGACGAGAGCGACGAGGAGGGGTTCGCGCCCGACCAGGACGCCCCGCCCGCGCCCGCGGTGCCCGAGACGGCCCTGCCACCGCCGGCGCCGGCGCCGGCGCCGGTACGGATTAAGGACGAGGCGCCGAAAAGGAGACGGGGTAAGAAGGCGAGGGACCACGTGCCGCCCCTGCCATGGGAAGAGTGGGAGGTGGCCAACGACAGTTGGCTCGACGAGCTGGAAGCGGCCGGCGGGGGCGGGGGCGGGGACGGGGACGGGGACGGCGAGGCCACAGAAGCCGCACCGGCGGCCGTGCCGACGGCGGACCCGGCCCCCGATGTGGTGCTTCCGCTGCTGCGCTTCCAGAAGGAGTGGCTCGCGTGGGCGCTCGAGCAGGAGGTGTCCGTCTCGCGTGGCGGCATCCTCGCCGACGAGATGGGGATGGGGAAGACCATCCAGGCTATCTCGCTCGTCCTCACCGCGCGCAGCCTCCGGCCCCCGGATCACCACTCTACGGCCTCCTCGTCCAACGGCTGCCCGAAGCCCCGGGTTGGGTGCACGCTGGTGGTCTGCCCGGTGGTTGCAGTCATCCAGTGGTCCGAGGAGATCGAGCGCCACACAGCTAGTGGCAGCGTGCGCGTGCTCATCTACCACGGTGCCAAGCGCGCCACTCAGAAGTTCGACTTCAACAGCTATGACTTTGTTATCACCACCTACTCCACCATTGAGGCAGACTACCGGAAGTACATCATGACACCCAAGATTCGGTGCGAATACTGCGATAAATTGTTTTACCCAGACAGGTTGAAGGTGCACTTGAAGTATTACTGTGGGCCTAATGCTATACGCACGGAAGCTCAGGCTAAGCAGCAGAGCAAGAAGTGCAACAGCAGCAAGGGAAAGGTGAAGGGCAAGAGGAGGGTTCGTAAGAAGGGTGATGGGGAGAATATGGATTTCCAAGAATTGGCTGATGAACCGGGCAGCCAGTCGAGGGGCCAATCTCTTCTGCATTCTGTGCGGTGGGAGCGTATTATCCTGGATGAGGTTATTTATGTGCCTTTCATGCTGCATTTTGATGTTACTACTCTAAGCAATAAAATTTATCATTGCCATTAGAAAACTACTCATGAAAGGATCAAATAAACAAACAGAATTCTGGAACAATTGTTTTCAACTCCGACGATTTATTCACTGCAATAAGAGTTGTTGATTAGTTGATTTAATATCAGTTATCCATCCAGCTGTAGAATTTTAAGCTGGCTTTATAGTTTTAAGGAAAACACAATGGTAGTCTCCACGAAAATTTCCTTTCATATTGTTATAAATCACGTCAAAAAATGCCATCTCCACTGTATTCACAAGCTATCTTCAACTTATTATTTGTATTATTAGGGGTTTCTGCTGCTTAGGCAATACATTAAGGAGTTATTCGTTGCAAGCATGCTGTAGGGCATGGTTGGATCCCTTTCTAGCATCTTGCCTAACCTCATTGGGCAAGTTGGAGAAGTAGGTGTGTTTAGATTTTCTTTGCTTGGGTGAGGCTCTCCTGCGCTGGCCTTGCCAGGCCAGGCCATGTTCAGCATTTGCATACTAATAGTTGCTGCACCATGTAGATAGTGCAGATCAAGAAAATTTAGCAGGCAGTTATGCAACTGCATGTTGTGTAGTACATCTGGTGTTATTTCTTTCACAACGAAACAACATCAGCCGGCTTATCAGCCATGGCACGGTGTTTTTCTCTCACAACAAAACAACATCAGGCGGCTTATCAGCCGTAGAAACCATCAGCCGAACAGCCTGGTGTCAGGTGTAACCATTCATATTTTCCAAGCATTATGTTTTCCCTTGGTATGGTTTAGTAGTTTATGGAGATAATTGGTTAATTCTAGTGGAAGTGAATATTTAGAAGCGGAGGGCCATGTACTCATGTTTTTGTTTATATGGAGATCTGAGGAACTTTTAACAATTAACACCAATAGTTATACGTCGGAAACATACTATTGTGGTAACTCCAGCAACGCGTAATATAGTGATGTTTTTGGATGTGTGCATTGATATTCTGGATTTACAATTGGACATGTCAAGATCCTAATGCGTAATGAATTACTCTTTCTTTCTTTTTTGTGCAGGCTCACTTCATAAAAGATAGACGATCTAATACCGCCCGGGCTGTTTTTGAATTGGAGTCAGAATACAAGTGGGCTCTGAGTGGGACACCTTTGCAGAACCGTGTTGGAGAACTTTACTCACTTGTCTGTAACTGATACCTGAATAAACAAATATAATACTTTCTAGATTATGAATTCTTACATACTGTTTTCTCAGATTCGGTTCTTGCAAATCTTCCCCTACTCAAACTATTTCTGCAAGGACTGCAGCTGTGAGATACTAGATACCAGGTAAGGTGTGCAATGCCTTACTGAAGCTCTTTCTAGTGAAGCTAACACCCATTCGATTATTTACCTTTGAAAAATACAAGTATAGTTTTCAGCTTAGTAAACATTTTGGCAGTAATATACAAGTTACAGTAATCAAATAGTTTAGGAAGAAATCACAAAACAAATGTTATTCCCTTGCAGTCCATCATATCTTTATTTGTTTCTTTAGATTGAGGATCTGACCAGTGTACCTTTGTCCTCCTGCAGTATGAAGAAACAATGCGACTGTGGACACTCATCTGTTAGGCACTTTTGCTGGTGGAATAAGGTGGGGTACAGGGTCTGGTTATGTCACCACAGTTTTGCACATTTTCTATTTGTTGTGGTAGTATGCTGACAGAAAACCGTTATTTGATAGTACATATCAACGCCTATACAGTACGGCTCAGGAAGTTATGATGGCAAAAGAGCCATGACTCTTCTGAAGGAAAAAGTTCTGAAAGGCATAGTGTTGAGGCGCACAAAAAAAGGCCGAGCAGCAGATCTTGCTCTTCCACCAAAGATTGTGAGTATGCAATTACTCACGTCTTCATGTGTGTAAAATGAAGGGTGCAAACACAATATTGCAATACCTTTTTTCCCCTCATTTGCATACATTTTCAAGCAGTTAATTTTATATGATAGGTGACTTTGAGGCGGGACTCTTTTGATAAAAACGAAATGGAATTCTATGAAGCTTTGTATACTCAAAGTGTCACACAATTTGATGCGTAAGTTCTCTTTTCCTACTTTTGCATATGGAGTTGCAGACTAGTCAGCAGATTTCTGTGGTTGTAGTGATGATGCTCCTCCAAAAATTAGATATTCAATTTGATCTGAGCAATAAACCCACTTTTCTAGCACTATGTTCAGGCAGTTGGTATCAACGTTGCAAACAACTAATGTCCCATTGACCTCTTCCCACTTTTTCATATCATAATCCATGGCAACATCACCATTCACCAGGATTATGTTTATGTCCTAGCAGAAGCATGTATTATAGAAAATTCTTGTTAATGGTTTTATTCCATTTGAAGTGCTGCATGTTTTTTTTTGTCTTCAGCGGATGGCATTTGTTAAGCTGCTCTTTTCTTCCACTTGCTTTTTCCGTGTAATACTCAGAGATTTATACCTTTGCGCCTTTTATCTTCAGATATGTAGATGCTGGAACACTGATGAATAACTACGCTCATATCTTCGATCTTCTCACGAGGTTGAGACAAGTGAGCTATATCTCATCTTTTTATGGATGACAAATCTCCTTAGGCTCAGAATGCCCTATGTCCATCTGCCACATTAATGTAGATGGGGTGCACAGGGGTCCATTTGTTCATATTCAAATAGAATACATCTGTAACTAATTTTGTGGGAGGAATGTAACAGTTTGCTTGTCCTGACAAAACTGTAGGCCGTTGATCATCCTTATCTTGTAGCATATTCTAAGACAGCAGAACATCCTGAAGGAATGAAGAATGAAGGAAATGAGTCCATGGAGAGCCAATGTGGTATATGTCATAATTTGGCTGAAGATGTTGTGGTTAGTAATTTCCGCATCCAAAAATAATCGAGAATAATTAGTAAAGCCTTCATGCTGCTTATTCTTGTTTTCCACTGATCACAAGGTGGCTCAATCTTTCGCTGATTTTTTTTTTTTTTTTTTGGCCAAGGCTACCTCATGTGATCATGCATTCTGCAAGGCTTGTTTGATAGACTACTCTGCAGCTCTGGGGAATGTTTCATGTCCAACCTGTTCAATACCTCTCACCGTGGACTTAACAACAGAAAATTCAGTAGGAAAAGGAACTCGAAGTGTCAAGGGTCGCAAATGCTCAGGAATATTGAGCAGACTACCAAGGCTTGTGGATTTTAAGACGAGTACAAAAATTGATGCCTTGGTAAGCCAGACTGCTTGTTTTTGTATGTCATTGTACTTCTTCGTGCCTAATCGTATTATGATGCCATGTTTTTTTATGCACGGATTCGATGAAGAAAACCAAATACAGTAATATTTAGGCATAGTAAACGTTTGTATATATGTTCTATATGGAACCCAGCAAACCTAAAAATTTGAGTAAATTTGGATCAATTAGCGACATGGAGATAGCACAAGCACAAGTACATGTGATTTCACACATTTGTGACAGTATATCAGTGGAGGGACTAGTCCCACAACATGTGTCAGCTGTATATTTAATTATTTATGTTTCTTGGTAGTTTAGTCTATACAGCACATTATGGCTATATATATACAACCTCAAACTCACTCCGAACCTGGAAGGCTACATGTTGCATTTTGGCCTAATGCCATGGAACTTTTGAAACTTAGTCTCAGTTGGGTCTACTATGAGTAAACCACGAGGTGCCTGTTAGTTACCTCATGGCTCATCACACCAGTAAAACGCAGCTGTTCTGTAGTGTATCAACTTACCAATAGTGGCTGTGATCAGTTTTACTTATGCCTGATCCTTTCTCCCTATTTTGTAGAGAGAGGAGATAAGAAACATGATTGAGCACGATGGTTCTGCCAAAGGGATAGTCTTCAGCCAGTTTACATCATTCTTGGATTTGATTCAGTATTCCTTGGAGAGCGTAAGAAACAGCAGTTTTTGTCTTAATTAATGCGCCCTTGTCTGTTGAGAGTTCAACTAGTTTACGGTGATTTGGCAGTCCGGCATCAAGTGTGTCCAGCTGAATGGAGCCATGAACATTACTGAAAAGGGAAGAGCCATAGACACCTTCACCGATGATCCAGACTGCAGGATCTTCCTGATGAGCCTGAAAGCTGGAGGAGTCGCTCTGAATCTCACTGTAGCATCTCAAGTGAGCTTAGCCAACCTTCTTTTGTTGCCAACTTACTTCAACACAGCAATTTACACCTTGCTGGATTATAGGTGTTCCTGATGGACCCGTGGTGGAATCCAGCGGTCGAGAGCCAAGCGCAGGATCGTATCCATCGAATCGGACAGTTCAAGCCAATCAAGTTGAGTAGAGCTTGCAATGCTGATTAGTTGAATCATCGGACAATGTTCCCTGGTGCAACACATCCCTCTTTTTCTAACTACCTTCCGGTTGTTTGGTCTGTGCAGGAGCACTAGGTTTGTGATAAAGGACACGGTTGAAGAGCGCATACTGCAACTGCAACAGAAGAAGCAGCTGGTGTTTGAAGGGTACAAACAACATCTTGACCTCTTGCCATCCAGTAACGCGTACTCTATTGTTCTGTTCTGTGAGTGCTGATGCTGCTCTGTCCTCTCTCCGCTGCAGCACTGTGGGCGACTCGCCGGATGCCATGTCGAAGCTTACACAGGAGGACCTCAAGTTTCTTTTCCAGATCTAAATGCTGACAGACATGACATGAGTAGGGCTGCGTATGCTAGCACTGATGACTTGTTGGAAGTTGGAACCCTGACGCCGTCATCAATCACCAGGACGGTGTCGGCGGTGCGTAGATCAACTGCTAGCGTGCCTTTTGGATTTGATACTTTTGCAGCGTTACGATGGTAGCGACTGGCGAGGCTTCTGTTGGAGCCGTTTTACCCGTTTGGGAAAGGTCTGGTTGTTATTGGCCCGAGTCTCTCCGTGTGCAGTGTGTGCGTGGTGCTGGTGCCGTCAGCACCACCTGACCTGACCCGACGCGTTCAATTGTTGCAGGCGGGGCCCCACCGCCCGCCGGCAGCTGGGTAGGGGAATTGCAGCAGCCTGGGAAGCGGCGGCAGTGACCGGGACCATCCCAATGCCTTTGCACTTTGCAGGGCGGCCGAATCGTTCGCTCTTTCTCTTCTGGTGAGACTGCGGGAGCTGCCCGATGATGCACTCCAATAGAAAGTAGTCTGGCAGTTGCGCCCGGTAGGCCGATCTGACGTCCTGGGTGCCGGAAGCTGGCCAAAACAAGTGAGGCAGCAGCAGATATAACAGGTGGTGTCGTGGTGAGTGGTGACGCAGACGGATGGACTCACCGCACGTCCGCAACCCATGAGGCCATGGTTCGATTGCCTGGCCGTGGCCAAACACTGCAGGTCTGCAGCTGTGCAGTGCAGTGCTTCCTGCGACTGGTACCGTCAGACAACGGCGTCGCTTGTTGGATCGTACTAGTACATCCTGCGACTTGTTGGATCGCTTGTTAGCGGCTCGCAGAGTCGCAGGCAGCAACGACAAGCTTGGCGTACATACCCACCCCTCTTTGGCTTGACTCTTGACTCTTGGCCACTAGCGCAGGCCAGTGTCGCCTTTGACTCTTGAGCAGTTGAACCGCCCTCCTGGTAACGGCACGCAGAAAGAAGGAAACAAACAAAGAAAGGCATCCGCAGGTGGACCAACTACTTGTCGAGCGAGCCATTTCCGACGCTAGCTAGGGCCGACGTCACGTACGGAAACAGTCCAAACCAACAACGCTCATAAGTGTCCAAACAAGCGCCATATTATTATTATTGTATCCATTCATGGCCGCATCAAAGCGTTCAACAAGTTCAATTATCGGCGAGTCTTTGTGGAGCCAGAGCAGTGAATTGAAGCGACTGGTACAGAGCAGCTTGCTTGCTTGGATATATCATGGAATTATTAAGCACATCCGGCCTAATTAAACCGCCGCTTGCGTGAGGCGGAAGGGATCCAGTCAGACACCCAGAGCTACGGCCGGCGGCCGCGGCACAGGCGAAGCGAAGAGGGCCACGCGCTCGCCCTGTGAGTTTGTGGGGGCTGACGACGATTTGTTTACGAGAACCCGCGGTCTCCGGCCTCTGTTTCCCAGAGGCCCCGCACCAGCTGCTGCACATGCACGTCGCGGTCGCTTCACGTGCTATGGGGAAGCTCCCAATTCCCCGCACCGGAACCGGAAGGGAGGGAATCTGACAATTTCCTGAGTTGCTGCTTCAATTCGTCGGAGCCTGACACCAAACCACCCGCTGCTACTCTAATGGCATCCCTAACGTAGTAGTAGTAGTGATTTTGTTTAGGTACGATTTGTTTAAGCAACGACGTGGCGGAATTTTAACGTAACAGCAGTCTGTATGTTTGTTCTGGCGCGCGTGCACGACGCCCGCGTCGCCGCCTGTTCTCCTCACCACGCATCAGCAAAATGTTGCCATTACTCAGTGATCGAGGCCTAAGCTTAAGACTCACAAGCTGCTTGCTAGATAGACTTGCGTTGAGAGACACCGACGCCGCGATGTTTAGAGGGCGACCTCACGCACGCGCGTGGGCCACATCGTATCCTCTATATTATATCATCCATCTCTAATAAGGCTAGTGGAATTCCTACGACACACTCGTACGTGATGATGCCCCCTAGACGCCTGATCGCCACCCCCCCTCTCCCCCCCCCCCCCCACCCCCCACCCACCACCACAATTAAATAACCCAATTAAATAAAAAATTTCATAAACAACACTGTCCTTTTTTTTTTACAAAACTAACACTTTAGCCACGCCATGCATGGCGGCGCGGCAAAAGCGCCACCGTGGCACCGCCCGGCCACGCAGGCCCACGTGGGCCCCGCTCGTCAGTTTGCCGCGCCAGGCGGGATGACGCGGCTAGTGCTTTTGCCGCGTCAGGCGGCCTGGCGCGGTCAACGGCTTTGCCGCGCCAGGCGGGTTGGTGCGGCAAAGCCGATCTAGATCTGGCCGCCGCGGCCAGCAGCAGCCTCCTCTTCATTCCTCTCTTCTCCTCCCAAACCAATTCAATCCAATCCAATCCAATCCATTCCATTTCATCTCTCCTCTCTTCATCTCCCTCAATCGAACTTGTTCTCTCTGCACTAGAGGTATTTTGATCCATATTGCTGTTCTTTATCCATATTTGCAATGTAGGATTAAACCATATTTTGGTAAGTTAGGGTTTGTAGACAATATTTATTTTGAAAATGTCGTGACGTTAGTTGTTAATTAATGATGGATTTGTTGATGTATTAGACATTTTGTATCTGTTTTGCTTAATATTTTGTTCAATTTGTGTACATTTTTTTGTGTAATATTTGTTACGTCATTATGTAGATTTATAATTAATCATGAATGTATGTGTAGCGTTGACATATTTTTTATTGTTAGGATGCCGCGGCGTGGCAAAGCTAGTAAGGCAAGGTAAGATCGGTGCATTGTTGATTTATTTGTCTGTTTTAATGAAGTAATTTTGTGTTATGTTCATTTGTTATTGCGTTGATGATTGTAGGCAACCTCTCACGGGCAATGCCTATGCCCGTTTGCCATTGCCTAGCGGTGTTCCGGTGCCCATGTGCTACTGCGGCGATGATTGTAAGGTCGCAATATCTGATGAGGAGCACACATACGGTCAGAGTTATTGGATGTGTGAGAATTATGCCTTTGACCCTACACCTAAACAGATCCGTATTGGACTGATGGTGAGAAGCTGATGGCTTGTTCTATACATGAATGACAAATCATTTATATTTTATTACCTAATTGACTTAGTCGTATTTTGCAGGAGCCTCCACCATCATGTGACTTCGAGCAGTGGATCGACACTGAGATGAAGCCGGAGGACAAGGAGCACGTAGAGATGATGAAAAAGTGGGCTGCGGAGGACAAGGAGCGTTTGGAGAAGAGACGCAAAGAAGAGACAGCACAAAAGCAGCATGAGGAAGAGGCAAGAATGAGGGATGCAGCTAAGCGTAGGGGAGAGAGGGAGAAGAGGCTTGAGCGTGTGCGCCGTGCCAAGGCTGCCATGGAGCAGGATCCGGATGCTGTGAGGAAGGGAAAGTGGCCTCGTTGCACTCAGTAGTGTGGTAGGTTCAGTAGTCATTATTGAGTAATGAACATTGTTGTTATTTGGTGGACTTGTTAGTGTATTGTACTGTTGGTTTGTACTTCCGTGTACCGTTTATTTCGGATCCTCGATTATGTAGTCTTGAACTGCACTTTGTTCGGCTTTATTATATGTTGTTGTATTGTTTGCGGTAGTTCATGTGTCATTGATTTTTTCTGGGATAAAGTACGAGAAATAGAATAGAGCAAACCATTACACGAACAACAAACCAGTACATGGCATGTGAGGACCTTTTACCGTAACTTGGTTAAAAGGTCCTAAACTAATCCTAACATGTCTTAGGTAATTGATTGGCACAACACAACACACACATAGTGGTCTAAGTAGTCTAGAAACCGTCTCACATAGCAAACTGAGTAGACCCTTCTCCGTAATAGCCTCCCATTGCGGGTGGTGGTGGTGGTGACAGTGGTGGGGGCAGCGGTGGAGGCCCCTTGTTCTTGTGATGCGGGCAGTTGCAATATGGATCAAGGCATATTGCTTCATCTGAACCGCCTGCATCGCTGTCGTCATCATCATAGTCCTTGAGCATGCTTTTAACTTCTCTTTCAAGATCATCGATACGACGCTGCAAATAATAGATGTATTCCTGATGCGGCCATATTGGAGGAGGATCCACCCATCTGGTGAAGCCGCAGTTTTCTTCGGAAATAGAAGACTGACATTCACAAAATGACTAAGTATTAGCAAACATGAGAGGCATAGCAACAACAAGTAAATAAAGTTACCCATGCTCGCGGGCATTTGAAGAAACGTCGGCCTGCCTCCAGGTCGTCGTGGAGCATCTGCACCAAACAGTCCTCACCATGGCGGCATTTTGGTCAGTCCTCTAAACGATTATCGTATCCCCTAAGAGGACGGTCCCGGCTGAAATCCTTTTTGCTCTCAACGGGAAAGTCATATAGTGCCTCTAAGAAGAAATCAGGACCAAGAGATCCCTCCCACACAATGGGAGGTCCCTTCCTCCCACCCTTTCCTCTCCCGCCTTTGGACGAACCTCCAGACATCTCTACTACGAACCTCGCAAGCTCTGCTGAAGTTGTTGAATATGCAAGGCGCTGATGGGTTTATATAGGCGGAGCCATGGTTTTGAACTTGTGAATTATCTCAGCTGCATTGTTAGTGTGTAGTTATTGCAACTGAAAAGGCTATTCGCTGAAAAATCTAATCACTGAAAAGCCTATATACTGAAAAGCCTAGACACTGGAAAGCCTATACACTGAAAAGTCTATCGGAATCAAAACTGCAGAGCACTTATGAGGACAGGACACGACACTGAAAAGGCTATGCAACAAGATGCCAGCTTTTGCCGCGCCAACCCTGGGGGCGCGGCTGACGCTTTAGCCGCGCCATGCGGGGTGGCGCGGCTAATGCGTTTGCCGCGCCATCCCGCCTGGCGCGGCTAAAGCGTCAGCCGCGCCCCCAGGGTTGGCGCGGCAAAAGCTGTATGTTTAACGTAGCTTTTTTAATGCGCCAAAGTGTTGATGCTATTATTCTTCGGAATCATGATTGTGACTTGTGAGAGAATCAGCCAATCGCATAATAGCACTCCTAGAGACTAGAGTTTCTGAATCGCTATGACTGCGCAAGCCTTAGGGTATGTTTAGATCCCAAAACTTTACAAGATTTTCTATCACAAGCCTTAGGGCATGTTATGCTTATAGGTTTTGTTGTTTTGGCGCGATAGTTATTTTGGTCAAAATTTGAATACAATTACAAGCCATTTTATAACAGAATGAGACATGTTTCATTAGCACAAAGTACTCACATAAACTACCGAATCCTCTATAACATGGTCTCGATATACATAATAGAGGATAAAGAGTGTCTAATACATAATATGCAGTCTAACACTAAGTCTAGCTAGGTGTGTACGGCTGACGAGGCCGCCTCCGACGCTTCGGCTGCGACAGGTCCATGTTGGGCGTGAACGTGACGTCCGTGCGGTCTCGTGCGCGTGGCTGCCGGTGTGGTGACCCTTGCGTCTGACTAGGTCCCTGCAACATTCAAAATAAATGTTAGCAAACAACTTAAATGTATCCGACGAACTTAAATGAACAGAGGCCAACTTATGTACCTGCACGTCCTCCTGAGTAGGTAGTGGAGCTCCACCTAGCTGTGAGTACCCTAGCTCGTGTGCTGCGCCCTGCTCTGGCCAAGGCTGCCAGTCTGGACCGGTGTAGTAGCCACTAGGGTACTGGTATGCACCAGGTATCTGTCACGCCGTGTCGTCCGAGGAGTGGTGCGGGCCACCTCTGGAGGAGGACCCTCCAGCGTAGTGCGAGCTATGGCCGAGGGCCATGTAGCCTGCACTAGCTGTGTAGGGTGGCGTGGTGTGCTCGTCGTGCTCCTCCTCGTCCTCCCCCTCCTCCTCGGGCTGCTCCTCTATAGTGGTGCCCTTTCCGCGTGGATCCGCAGAAGTGCCTCCCGTCCGAGCGTCGGACGACGCTGCTGCTGCTGGGACAGTGTCGGACACCAAAGGGCTCGAAGGCTGAGGAAGGTGCAGTGGGGCCCACGCTGTGTCCATGCACCCTAGCTTCTGAGCAAGCTTCCTGCAGCCCTTCCTGATTTTCTGTATATCATCAAATAATATATATTAGTACAGTTTATGACTTCTTAAGATTTACTAGTGTGGTTCGAATGTGTTATGATACCTGCAGAAAAGCCTGTACCGGGCCGTGGTCCCCAGTAGAGCTGGTGTGGTGTATAAGCTGCGCTGCCTCGTCGGAGTACCGAGACAGCTGCGACGCCTGCCGAGACAAGTCGAGGGGGTAAGTCCACAAAGTACAGAAACACAAACAAGAGTTGAAGGGCATGCTATATTACCACGTAGCTCTGTAGAGGGGCTCTGTCAGGCTGAGTCGCTGCCCTAGTGATAGCATCGTATGGGTCCTCGTCGTCGTCCGACTCAGCGGTGACCTCGTAGTACGGTGGCTTAATGTGCAACCTGGTGCTCCGGTGCAGCCACTGCAGGTATAGGTCAAAGACGCCCTGGTCGTACGGCTCGCCGTGCTCAACGTCCTGCTGGTACCTATTTGTCCAACTCAGGACATGATCGGCGTGCTCCGCGCGCCAATCAACAGGGTTCTTCCGTCTGGTTTGGCGCTTCACCCTGTAATGCAAAGGAAACCCATCTGTTAGAGCATAAGATAGAATTTTACTAGAGTAATTGAACATGATTGTGGACGATACTTACTTGTGCAACCTCTGATCCGTGCTAAAAAGAGGTGGAGGAAACTCCTGTCGTAAGCCAAACTGACGCATCACCCTGATGGGCAAGTGCATCTCGACCACGTAGAAGCAAATAAGAGGGACGGTGCAAAGCCAGTCCACACGGTCCAGGTCCGTGGCGGGGTCGAACATGTCCACGTACAGGTCCCAGGGTTCCCAACAGACCTGTTTTTAATGAACAAACATAGTTAGTCATGTTCCTGTTTGACTATAAAAAATGAACTCATTCTAGACTTACCTGATGCTGTGTCAAGACGTCCAGCAAGTTCGTGTACTGGTGGTAGCGGCGCTAGGGGTTGCCTCTAACTGGCTCTGTCGTGGACCAGACATACAGAGCAGTGGGGCGGGTGTCCTCGTGCGTCCACACCTGCATTCCAATTTGAATCAGTTAAATGACTGTAAACTTGTAAAAGCACACGCACGCAAGAGGTATGTACTTACTGCATCCTCTCGACAACGGGGACGACCCACAGGCAGCCGCTGCCAGGCCCAAACCTGGAGCAGGGGCAGGCACCTTCCCAAGCTGGAGGAGGCATGCCCTCGCCGGCACCCCTCGCACAGCTGTCTGTACAGCCAGGCTAGCACAGCGCTCCCCTAGCTGTAGCCAGCGATGTTCTCCCACGGCTGTGCGGGGATGGGGACGAACATCCAGCTGTCCGTGTTCCCCGATGAGTCGAGAAACAGGAAGGCCCCAATAAAGTGCCACAACCACACTCTGGCATACCTCTCCACTACCTGTAGGTCGGCGTTAGGGGGGCAATACGCAAAGTGCTCGGTGATCCACGACGAAGGCACCCCAGAAGTCTTCCTGTTTGTTTTAAAAAAGTTGAAGTTAGGACATGATAGTAGCAATCGTATGCAACTAAATTAGAAAAACAAATTGTAGCTTACTTGTTCCTCTTGGCATCTGCATCGTCCGGGGGCCTACGACCACAGAACTGGTGGACGGTGTCCATCCACATGTCCGAGTCAACAATCCCCGTCACGGGGAGACCGCCCAGGCATAGACCAAAAATCTTGGCCACGTCCTGTAACGTCACCGTCATCTCCCCGCAGGCGAGGTGGAAGGTGTGCGTCTCGGGACGCCACCTGTCCACCAGCGCGGTCAGGAGCGCCGGGTCAAGCGGGCACGCCGCGTCGGTGGCAACGCGGGCCAGCACCAACAAGCTCGCGCGCCGTATGAAGGGTGTGTAGCGCTCGTCCCACCGGTGCCAGAGGTGGGTGCGCGGTCTCAGCAACATCAAACGCTCCGGAGGGGCGTAGTCCGTCAGCCTGTGCGCCCGGTGCTCGGCGTCATAGTACGGCTCAAGGAGAGGGTACGCCGGAGGGTTTGCCATCCTGTTTATTTAAACAAAACATACGATCAGGTTAGTACAGCGTCTAAAATAATAAAGCATATGTACAAAAATAACAAAAACATTCAAATAATTAATATAACTAAAGATACAAATGAAGTGGTGTCGTTGTACACCTGTTGTCTTTGTCTACGATGGAAGGCTGCATTATGCCCTGGCATGTGGCAAACAGAGCATAGGTTCGTGCTCGGTGTCTGGTCGAAGTCCCCCCCCCCCCCCCCCCCGCCATACCTATCCATATTGTCCATGTCCCCCTTTAGTCTCTTCTTCCTCCTCCTACCCTTACCTACCTTCAGCAGCTCAGGATCAGGCATAAAGTCTCTACCCAAGTATGGAGGCCATTGAGTGGGATCAAGGTAAGGCTCGAAGCTGCTCTGCCATATTGCGACGGTATTGCTCCGGCGATAGTAGTCGGACATATATGGTAGGTCCTTGTAGTTATATCCGCGCGCTCTACAGGACGCAATCATGTGAGAGCAAGGGGCATGCATTATCTGCGACACGTTACAACTGCATTTCACTCTTTCAAGATCAATCCGGTAGTTGCGACCACCATAACGTTCCCCACCCAAGGTAGTTCCACCCTTTGCTCGAACATTATAGATTTGTCTGGTTGGTCCATAAGGCTCACAAGTTAGCTGCGTTGCCCAGATCTCATTATCCTGAATGTGCTCCTTTCCCGCCTTTCCAAATTCACCATCCGTTTGTAGGTTGTCTTCAGCAATGGACCACCTTTTCACGAAGTACTCGTTGGTCTTGTGAAACGAGTACTCAACGATTCCAGAAACGGGCAAGTGAAAGCCCTAGTTTGGTTTTGGTTAATTGATGAAACCTATTTGGTCTAATCCTATTGCTAAGCATGTGTATAGCTTATAAGAAAGGATTATGACCAAGCCAAGTGGTGGAGCTAGCAATGTGGCAACCACGGAGGATGGTGATGGCCACAAGCACCCAAGAGATCAAGTGCTCTACCATTGGTGAAGTGAAGAAGAGAAGAGATGGAGCAAAGAGGCCCGAAGGCAAAGGTATAACCTATAGGGCTCTTTGTTCTAGTGGTCAAGACACTTAACGAGTGTGATCACATTTAGGATACATAGTCGTACTATTAAGAGGAGATTATTCACGGCTTATGCGGTGTTCAAGTGCCACTAGGTGTTCTCTAACATATCGATGCTATAGACCTAGTGAGTGACTAACTAAACCCTTGATAAATGCTTTGAAAAATGCTAACGCGCGTGCACAAGTGGTGAAACACTTTGGTGTTGGCACATGGGAGCAAGGGTAGAAGTTAGAAAGTGAAAAGATGCCAAGTTAGGGGCATCGGACGCTGGCATCGGCAGCATCGGACGCTGGCCGAGCATCCGATGGTAAACCCTAACTTCTGACTGTTGACGAGCTAGCATCAGACGCTGGCAACGGACGCTGAGGAATCACTGTTGCTACGTCCGATGGTCATGACGTGCCGCGATCGTGTTGTGCAGGGAGCATCGAACGCTGACCATCGGACGTGTCCGATGCGTTCTGGACCTCTCTGGAACCTTTCTGTTGTGCCATCGGACGCTGGAGTTGAGCGTCCGATGTAACTGTGCCGGTGCGTCCGATGTGGCGCAGAAAAGAGCTGAATTGAGCAGAGGCATCGGAGCGTCCGATGCTAGGCATCGGCGCGTCTGATGCCACTATAACCAGCGCGAGAAAGAATGTGACCGTTGGGATCTAACGGGCTGAATTCATAGCAGAGGGACACGTGGTGCTCATCGGAGCATCGGATGCTGGGGCAGCGTCCGATGGCCCCAACACCGGAGCGTCCGATGCTTGTGTTTCGAGCCCAACGGCTAGGTCGACTTGTGAGGCCTATTTAAGGGGCTTGGCCGGCTTGCTAGGTTTCTCTCTTGCACATTTTGATTCCTAAGCATTCTAGTGAGCTTTGGCAAGCCTCCCAACTCATCTCCCAAGTTGATTTGATCAAACCAAGTGAGATTGAGTGATCTAGTGCGTGATTTGAAAGAGTTCAATCCAGTGGCACTAGTTCTTCGCATCGGCATTGAGTTTTCTTGTTACTCTTGGCATTTGTCGGTGCCTAGACGGCTTGGAGGCGTTGAGGTGGTTGTTGGCAAGATTGGTGATTGTTCTTGGCCACCACCGTTCGAGATTGTGAGAGGTTTTGGAGCTTCACCTCGCCGGAGCGGCAAGAGGCATCCTTAGTGGATTTCTCGTGTCATTGAGCTACCTCACTAGTGGTAGATTCTTGTGGTGCTCTTTGTGAGCTTGGCTTTTTCGCCGATTAGCCACCGGATCACCTAGTGTTGGTCGACACAACGGGGAGTAGCGTGCCGGCAAGCACGTGAACCTCGGGATAAATCTTTGTCTCCCGAGTGCTTATTGTGATTGTGTCCCCATCTTGGTGATTGGTCTTCATCTACACATTCTTGGTGATTGGCTTCACAAGTGGATTTCACCGGTGATTGGCTCTCTACGTGGCGATCCCGAAGGCTCGGTGAAATTCCCTCTATCTAGCTTATTTACTTTGTGTATTTACTTTGAGCTACTTCTTTTGTGTAGATATCTTTTCTTGTTGTATATCTTTTGTCATATACCTTGTGTAGCTAGTTGTGAGTAGCTTGCTTAGTTTGTCTATTGCACACACTTGTCTCATATACATTTTTGTATATCATACTTGTGCTAGAGCTATATTGTTTTATTCCGCATTTGTTATTAGCTCTAGTTGATTGTGTGACATAGAAATATTAGGTAGAATTGTTGGATAGGTGGCTTGCAACACACTATTAGGCTAGCGCAAAAAGCTTCGCCATTTGTTATACTATTAGTGTTTGCCTAAGTAATTTTGTAGATTTTTAATTAGGCTATTCACCCCCCCCTCTAGCCAACTTGGACCTTTCAGCAAGGCTCTAACACCGGTGAATACCTTGTTGAAAGACTCTGATGAGTTGGTGGTCATTATGCCGAACCGGAAACCGCCCTCATCGTAAGCAAGCGCCCACTTCTCCTTGTGTTCCATCTGTCTCTTGATCCAGGCCCTGGCAGCACTGTTTAACATTTTGTCCAACTCTTCCATTGTTTCTTTGAATTTGTGCTCAGTTTTAACACAACATAGCTCTTTCACCTTGGCACAAACCTCCTTTTTTCTCTGCCGACGCCAGAAATTGGCGGCAAAGTGACACATGCACCATCTGTGCACTAGAGGAGGACAACCCTCTATCTCCTCCTCTGCGGCACGAAGCAACCCAACATGACGGTCCGAAATCAAACATATTGTCCGAGAAGGCCCTAACACTTGTATCAGTAGCAGGGCCATGAACCAAGACCAAGACTCAACGTTCTCCCCCTCAGCCAAGGCGAAAGCAATTGGAACTATCTGGTCCTCGGGATCAACAGCCGCCGCCATCATCAACACACCCTTGTACGCTCCGGTCAAGAAAGTACCGTCCACAAGTATGACTGGACGACAGTACTGATACGCATGCTCTGTTTGTGCAAAAGACCAAAATACATGCTGAAGCACATGTGTAACCTTACCGGTGTTGCGGTCTATATATTGCCCATTGGTGTGTGGAAACCATTTAAGGCCAGGGTTATAGTATGCCATTGCACACAAAATCCGAGGAATCCTGTTGTACGCTTCATCCCAACCACCCCAACGAATTGCAAGGGCGATCTGCTTCGCACGTCACGCCTTTCCATAAGTCACCTTATAGCCTGTGAATCCAAATATGGAGATAAGCAATTGTGAAACAGATACGTCGGCGTCATCATCAACAAATGCCAAAATGCGCCGTGCAAGGTATCTTGCCGTCAATTGAGGATGTTTTTCTTGTCCCTTATTTGTAAAACAGGTATGCGGTTGTACTACTTTACTGATCCTCCACTTGTCATCAGTTCTCTTGCGAGCATTCAGCCTCCACGGACAACCAAGACTCAAACACTTGACGTGGTACCTCAAACTAATATCAGAATGGCTGACCGTGTACGGTCGATGATGATGCACAGCATAGTTCTCAAGGAAAAGCTTCAGCTCAGTCATAGTGTTGAAAATCATACCCTTCTGAAGAATCCAATCTGTATGGTTATGCAGTGTTTGCTTGCACAGATTTAATCCAGTATCACAAACTGCCTGGTCCACCATACTTACATCCCTATAACTTGGAACGCCTCTAAACTGCATGTTAATCGACCTCAATTGCTGCAGCTCTGTCTCAGTCAAAGGATCGAGCGCAACATAATACCTCGCTTCGCTCAAACGCCGCCACGCATCAAAATGTGTATGATCCTCTGGTATATCAGTGACTAGTCTCCCTGGAGGATGCATATTCTGAGGAACCGGTTGTGGCATAGCACGAACCGGTTGTGGAATACCACGAACCGGGTCAGGCATAGCAGAAATATAATTGTCCTCTTCTTCGTCATAATCTGAATCATCATCAGAATCATACAATTGTGCCTCCTGCTCCTCCTGCTCCTGTCGCTCTAGGTCGGCCACATCAAAATCATTGTTTATTTGACCGACGTCAGCGTGGACATTTTCAGATGGATACACCGTCTCCTGCGTGGGGTGACCATCAACGTCCATACTCATCGGAGCTGCATCGTCATCATCCCCTACCTCCTGTGTTTCACCTTCGTTGCCATCATTGGACGCCTCTGCCTGCTTCCTCCAACCATCCTCTACCACGATCTCAGCCATGGTCGAATTGGATGCCATAACGATCGTCTGGTATTTTGCCCAGTCAGCCTGGTTGCGCAAGGGCATCAACGCATAGTTCGCCCTAATCTTGCCACTGTCAAATCTCCCTTTCAACGAGAAATCACCATCAAACTTCTCCTTCAGACGCAACATAAGCTCTGTAAAAGGAGGACGCTCATCAAATACTTCGAGTTCTTGTTCCATGTTATCATCAAACAACCCATCTCGTTTACTAACTGTGCCTCCATAAAACAATCTAAATACAGTGTCCATCTACAAAGTCAATAGTGGAACTAAGGTCAAGTGATGGTCTTCTCAAAAGTAAAGAATGGCGTAACTACTTACTAAGTTGCCTTCAATAACATGTCTTCAGTAATATTTCGTCATACCCTAACTAAATACCCTAAAACCCTAACTAACAAATTATGACTAATAACCTAATACCCTAACTAAACTAAAACCCTAACTAAGTAACTAACTAAACTAATACCTAAACTAACTTACCTAATTCAACAACTAAATAACTAACCTAGGTCACTAACTAACCCTAAATCACTAACTAACTAACATAACCTAAAGCACTAAACTAACTAACCTAGGTCACTAACTAACCCTAAATCACTAACTAGCTAACATAACCTAAATCAATAAACTAACTAACCAAAGTCACTAACAATTTTCTAATGCAATAACTAACTAACTTGTAAAAGAATAACAAAAAACTCTAATGAACTAAGTCAAAAAAACTAACCTGAGCTTGGCCTGCTTGAGCTGGGGAGAGGGAGAGGCGGATCCGGGCCCCGGCCACCGCCTGGCAGCCGGCGAGCTCGCCTGGCCGGCCGGCTGCACGGGGACTAGGGAGGAGGTGGCTGTGGCAGCCGGCTGGGGACGAGGACCTCGGCTTTGGCCCGGCTGGAGCTCCGGCAGCGTCCGGCGACCTCCGACGGGCTCCGGCGACGGTGGCGGCCTCCGACGGGGAGCGGCGGCGGGGTGGGCGGCGGGGTGGGTGGCGGGAGCAGCGGCGGCCGGGCGAGCAGCCAGAGGAGAGGAGGAAGAAGGAGGCGGACGCCAGATCTAGATCGGCTTTGCCGCGCCACCCCGCCTGGCGCGGCAAAGCCGTTGACCGCGCCAGGCCGCCTGGCGCGGCAAACTGACGAGTGGGGCCCACGCGGGCCTGCGTGGCCGGGCGGTGCCACGGTGGCGCTTTTGCCGCGCCGCCATGCATGGCGCGGCTAGCGCTTTTGCCGCGCCATTGGGGACGGCGCGACAAAAGGGTTAGTTTTGCAAAAAAAAAAAAATGGACAGTGTTATTTATGAAATTTTTTATTTAATTGGGTTATTAATAAAAAAAATCCCCCCCTATGCCACGTCAGCCCTCCGATTCGACCACCACGTACTACTACGCACGGAGAGGCATCCATCACCATTATTTCCCTTTCCCGTGGCCCGTGGGGCCCAGCTAGCCTATATATACGGCATCCAATCCATATGCATGCATGTATAGTGAGTGTTGTAGGTGGGTGGGTGGGAGCGCACTTGGATTGGATCGAGCTGGAGCTGGAGCTGGAGCTGGAGGGACGAGACGACGGGTGGTGGTGGTACGTTGCCATCTGCTGGCAAGTGAAGCCATACGCACGCACGCACGGTACAGGTAACAGGTACTGTATACGGATCAGGGCGAGATGGCCATCGATCAGGATGTGCGTGTGCACGTACGTACACGTCCCCAGAACAGAAACTGTCGCGGTGTCGTGACACCATCGTCGTCAGCGACGACGGCGATTAAAAGCAGCAGCAGCAGCAGCAGCAGTGGGCGGCCGTCCTTGTCTGCCAAGTTTTAGCTGGCGCGTGCAGTAGCGCGTCTTCCTGCATTGGTCCGGCAAGAGATGCTGCGCTGCTCCAGCGCGATCGTTCTCTTCTGACTGTGCATGCTCTGCACTTGTGATCTTCTGTTCCGGTTCCGCGCGGGGCCGCACAGCCGCGTCTGCGTCTCGTCAGTCGCCTCGCCAATCGCCACGCCCACGCGCCACGCCGGCGCTTTACCGAAACGAAAAAGAGGACCCGGCCTCCTGACAGGTCTCCTCACCTTCTCTTTTACGGAGTACGGAGTAGTATATCTACCTTCCGGATTCGGAAAGAGAAAGCTCAAGCTCTGATCTGATCACTCTGTCTGATGCAGCAAAAACAACAACAGCCTACTACTAGCCTGCCTAGTCAACCACCCGCGCGGTCCCACAACAAAGGAAGAAGGATCGGATCTGCTTGATCATATACTCCGTATATGCATAGTGCCAGTGCACGATATATACGTGTTTGTTGGAGCTGTAAACCGATTTTTAATCCTTACAAGCTCTGAAACAGTGGGCTTCTCTCGTAAGAAACCAGTCGTTTCAGCTATATATATATATGACGTGCATCGTTTTTATTTTAACCGTTGAATTCATTTATTTCCACAATCTTGCTCAAAGGAAAGAGACCCAACCAACACTAGCGTCTAGCAGTACCAGCAACGTGCGGAGGCACAATGGCTTCGCATCATCCTCAGGTCTATAAGGTGCAGTTCTACTGTAGGTAACCGTTGCATCATTAGCTGGACAAACGTAAAGTAATTAAGCTCTCAGACGACACGTGCATACAACCAAACCCACGGCCGTACTTTTAATTTATATATCAGTGAGTACATGCTAATCTTAGAACCAGTGGCGGAGGGCTCGGTAGGGCTAGGTGTGGCAGCTGCCCTACCTCAAATTTGATTTTCTATTCTTCGTTATGGGTGTATCACGTGTTTTTTCTTAATATGTATGCCATTAATCAAGCTCTGTCAATTTTATGTCATACCTTGATTTTTATTTGTGCTCCGCCCCTGCTTAGAACCCCACACATACATACATAGCTACATTAAAAACTACAGATCTCGGTCTTGTGCGTACTTAGAACTAGATCCCCGAAACACGAAATCATCTGCCCTCCACGCGCATTCAATACAAACCCCAAAGGTCCACGTTCGTGTTCATGGCTTTTTAGAGAGAGAGAGAGAAAAAAAAACCCCGCCTGCAGCTTGTTGCTCTTTGCCCACAAATCAAAGAAAAAAAAAAGAAAAGCAGTGGGGCGGACGGACAAAGAGAGATTGTGCGCCCGTGGCCGCGGCGGCCTGTTGCGACTTGCGACTCGGGGCGGCTACCACCGCCTGCTGCACCACCACCACTGACCACCCACTAGTGTCTCTGTCCGTCACAACAGGCAGCAGTTGGCCCGTGGGCGCCACCACCGCCGGTGGCGAGCCCCTGACAGGGACGTCCCCACCCTACCAGAGGAGAGGAGAGGACACGGCGGGCGCGCTGCTGGTCCCTGATCTGGCCATACCGCCATACCGCCATACCGGCCATGCCTCCGCAACAATGGACGGAGGAGTAAAACCTAGCAGTAACAGTACTGCATCGTCTGTGCATGCTTTGCTGCAAACAATAGTTTAGATCTTCGGAACGGAAGGAGGAGAGTGTCATGACCGGGGGGGATGGATGGAGCCAATGATTAGCCTCTATCATCCGGCCGGCGGCTGCACTGCACTGCACGGCTGCACGCTGACGCTGCAGGAAGTTTTGTTTCATGTTTCACGCGCACGGGCACGGAGTCTCGGCGTCGTCAGTCAGCAGGTACGAGTAGTATTCCTGATGATGAACATGAATCCACGACTCCCCCCGGTTGACCAGTCAGTCGACTCACCATTTCATTCACCAAGGGGCATGTGCATGTCGTCCTGGTGGGGGCTGGGGCTGCCTTGCTTGCCCGTTCGTGCAGTTTGTGTTTGTTTGTTTCAGTGACCCAAGAAGAGAGAGGTGGGGAGTACCTACACTGGTACTCCGTAGACCAGACCAGTCACGGACGACTAGGAGTGCAACTACACAGTAGGAAGTAGTAGTACCTGCACATTTCTATGGTCATAGTAGTTATTGTTGGGGTCGGAATTCAAAAATCAATCAAAAGCAAATGAAACGGCAGCAACATGCATGCATGTCTCATGTCTCATGCGTGGGAGGGCAGAGGGAGTTAGGGCAGTCCCAATGAAAAAAACAACACTAGTTTCTATAGCATAGGACATTGTTTTAGAAACTATCCTTCTACAATAGATCTTTTGCTCTGTGGACCAAATAAAAATCTGACCACTTATCCCGTAGGTGATTCACCGGATCTTCTGTGGGTTCGATGCTATCTATCACCAAGACGTAGCACAAAGGGCTCGACAGTAGAGAGATGAGGTCCGTGACGCCGAGCCTTGGGAGCGTCGAGCATGCTTGGCATGGCGATTTGGTGTTGGCATAGAAGTGACCGAGCGAGAGCCTAGCGCCGCCGTGCTTGAGCCGCGAGGTTGCCCCTGCTGGAACACGAACGTACGTGGTTGCCACTTATTTCCAAATCGTGAATCAACCAGCTTCTTCCCTGTTTACGTACACCATCGTTTGACTGAGCTCCGCGGGCGGCGTTGTCGAGCGGCCGCGGGTGCAGGGAGCTCGAGGCCAGGTCCTTCCTGTAGGACTCGAGCGCTGCTACCCCAACCCTTCTCCATGGAGTTCTCGACTGAGTTGTCAAACTCATCTCCGGCGACAGTGTATGCCATCCTCGTTCCATGCGGCCTGCGCGCGAGCTCTACTGATGCCGACACACGCGGCTAGCATGAGGGAGAACAATTGAGCGACCGGAGCCATAGCGCAGCTTGGAGGACGAGATCCGAGCCGAGAAAGAATCAGGTCGTTTCCTCCTGCATCGGCCTTTGCGACGACGTCGTTTCTTCAATAGGAAACGATTTCTTCATTTTTTCTTCTCTCTCTTCAATAAATCTACTGCCACATCAGCAATTTGCTTAGTTGGCAGGATAATTAAGAGAGATGGAAACTACCATTAATACTTCATTAGGACTGCCCTTATCAGTGTCGGTCTCGCACGTCGCACCCTCCTTGCCGTACACAAAAAACCACGCTATCATCGATCGAGTCAATCCCAAGTTGCAACTGCTGCTGCGGGCAGCTATCCGGAATTGATTTGGGGTGAGAGCTGTTTCCTACTTGCCGTTTTTCCCAGGCCCTTCGTGTCATGGGATCAGGATGAGGGAAAGAGAGCTAGCAGCAGTGTCGGATCTAGAATTTTGTCACCGCTCTAAAACTTTCATGTATAGTTCGAAAAATCAATTTACCAATTAGATAAGTAATCATAAATTTGTACTATGATTCGGCATCATACTCTAAATAAAATGAAAATACAAAGTTAATTTTTTTTTTTTTTGCTCAAACTACAATTTATTCAAACGCCATGATATTAGTTCAAAATATGCATAAAAGAAACGAGACAATTACGACACGATGTAACAAAACTATTGTGAAGATATAATCATAATTCATAGATGGTGTAATCTCTTTAAAGAAATAAATGACGAATGCGGGCACATGAGAAGAAAAAAAATACTAATGGGGATCTCACATGCGTCTAAACAAACAATTAAAGAAAAATAATACTAACCGTGATATGTGGTCATGACCGGTACGGTATTGCTAATATTTGGAGCCTATATCAGATGAGGTCTAGATCAGATGATGATGATGACATGATGATGATTGCATATCCATTAGGAGATCAGGCATGATTTTAAGGATGCGAGATTAACAGATGAGGAGATTAGCACGAGAAGGAATGCAGAGAGAAAATTGATACTATTGCAAGACAACAAGATGATTAGTCGTACGAAGTGCAAACCTCTTGCCACAACCGTAGCCATAGTTGGCATCCGGCAGATTGACCTGTCCGCGAGCCAGCAAGCAAGGGCATGTTTAGATTAAGATTCCCCGTCACATCGAATCTTTAGACACATAGAATATTAAATATAGGTAAAAAAAATAACTAATTGCACAGTTTAAATATAAATGTCGAGACGAATCTTTTGAGCCTAGTTAGTCCATATTTGGATAACGTTTATCAAATAACAACGAAAGTGCTACATGAACTTTACACCAAAATTCCACCCAACTAAACAAGTCAATGTGCGGACGCGAAACGACAAATGATGTGATGGATTGACGTGCTGCGGACTGCCGGACGGGAAGACAGGACGATGTGTTCTGGGTTATGACCCTGTTTAGGGCATGTTTAGATCCCAAATATTTACAAGATTCTCAATCACATCAAATCTTTAGACGCATGCATGAAGTATTAAATGTAGGTAAAAAAACTAATTGCACAGTTTGTTTGTAATTATCGAGACGAATCTTTTGAGTCTAGTTGGTCCATATTTGGACAAAGTTTGTCAAATAACAACGAAAGTGCTACAGGAACTTTACACCCAAAATTCTTCCAACTAAACACAACCTTAATTCCCTTCATTTTACAAAATTTTTCATCACATCAACCATCACATCAATGTTTGGACGCATGCATGAAGTATTAAATGTAGGTAAAAAAATAACTAATTGTACTTTTTGTACGTACATGTCGAGATGAATCTTTGAAGTCTACGTAGTCCATATTTACATAAAGTTTGTCAAATAACAACGAAAGTGCTACAAGAATTTTTTTTGCAAAATTTTCCAACTAAACACACCCTATATGTGCGGACTCACAGAGATCGCGAACATGATTGAAGGATTGATGTGGTGGTGAAAGCTCTACTTTGGTTTTTGTAAATTGATGAAACCTATTGTATTAGCTCTATGCTCAAGTGTGACTAGGAGATAGGTTGGTCCATGACCAAGTGATGAAGCTTGATGGATGGTGATGTCCATATAATGATAATTAAGTGCTCTAAAGTTTCAAAAAGTAGAATGAGAAAAACAAAATATGCTCAAGATAAATGTGCTGCAACAGACACACGGGTTGCACTGTGCTCGCGTCTGATGGTTGTGACATGGCTTGAGCAGTAGATTCAGAGGAGCATCAAACGCGTCCGATGTCCATAGGAGCTCTCTGGATGCTCTCTGCATAGACATCGGATGCTGGCCCTGGTACGTCCGATGTGTTCCTGTAGCCACGTTCGATGATGCAACAGCTAGCCATTGTGATGTCTGACAGTGCATCAGACGCTAGACCGTCGAGTCCGATGGGAGCATCGGACGCGTCTGATGTCCTTAGGAGCTCGCTGGATGTTCTCTGCATAGACATCGGATGCTGACCCTAGTATGTCTGATGTGTTCCTATAGCCACGTTCGATGATGCAGCAGCTAGCCATTGTGATGCTTGACAGTGCATCAGACGCTAGACCGTCGAGTCCGATGGGAGCGTCTGATGTCCCGTCAATGTGACGGAACGACCCTAATCCCATGGCCCACGTGTCCCTGTCAACCTCTGACAGCCGAACCCATGTTCCATGTGATTAAGACCTGTTCGCCACCGGGCTACATCAGTGCCCAATGTCCGCAGGATCATCTCACAATTCGGTTACAGCATTGCATACTTTTACAAATAACATCGGAATAAAGAGCGGAAGACTTAAATAACATTAGTTTTACAAACCGAGGTTTCAAATGAGGTAAGGAGTACGATTATTACAGACCATTGTTCGGGAAATTCAAAGTAGACAACGTAGTGGAAACATTAACATAGAGATACATGTAACACCCAGCCCGAGGGTGCACGTTTACTCATCGGCCTCATCGGCCTCTTCCTGGACGAAGGTCACGCAACAGGGTGCGAGACACATCGGAGTCTCAGGCATACCTGCAACATGGGTAACAAACCCTGAGTACTGGGGTACTCAACAAGACTTACCCGACTAAAAAAAAGGGGAAGACTCAGGAATGAGAGGCTTAGGGTAGTCAAGGTAAGGCTTAAGCAAGATCAAGTATTTTGCAGAAAAGCATTTTTGTAAACCTTATTTTATTTTTGAAAGATTCGGTATTCCTCAATTCTTCATCATTCATGATTCATTTTACATTTCAAAACATTCCTAGTTGAGAACCACTCTCCGTTGACAGTCAGTGGACCAAGTCTCCATAACCGAGGAGCAACGTTAATCCGGATAAATAATACTCAGCTGAGGATCCCTATCCACACTGCATATGTAGCACCCAAGCTTGCATATGCCAACTCGTCTACCACGATTCCTCCAAGATTGGGCCCGGTCCTACGCCACCCGGAAGTACAGTACACCACACCAATCCGGGACTTTAACCCACGTGGGTACATGCTACTTCCGCCATCTCTCCACTCCCAGTGCGCGGTTGTCGGTCCAATAAAGGATTCCTCGGAGCCAGAGCTTTCCGAAGTATGTGAATAGTTACAAGTCTTGACCAGCAGGCCCCCATACGGATGGTCCCTAATTTTCCAGCCAGAACTATACCTTGGTTATATCTCACCCAAGCGTAATAGTCCTGTCAGTTTTTCCGCCAGCGACAAGCACCTCGGGACTCTAACCCAAGAATACAGGTCCTGTCGGTTTTTCAACCCTGTCCCGGTCGGTGTCAACTGTTGAGTCCCGGACTACAACATGACGGCACCGTACGCGCGACAACCTCTCCTCGCTATTGATTAGGTACGGATCAGATACCTAGCCAACAGCCGGGGAGTAAGGCCAAATTCCCATAAAAGTTCTTTAAGTGATCAAACTTTTGAAATTGGCATTTTATTGCAAGGTCTAATTCAATAAGCATTGCTAAGCATTTTTCAAATACTTTTGAAAAGCAGGTATCGGGTGTATCAGTGGTCAAGGTGGATAGTGCATCAATTAGGATAGCACACAACTCCTATAAACCTAATGCAATAATTTAACTCAAAAGCATTTAAGGAAATCATTTTATAAATTCAAGGAAAGGTTAAATGCACCGGGGCTTGCCTTGAAGAGCAAAGAGAGCAGACTCGGGGTAGGTATAGGTGTTGGAGCTCGGGGTCGCCTCGGGAGTTGGTTCGTCAACAGCGGCCTCGACTCTGGTACCTTCTTCGTCAACTATACGGATGCAATGATGAATGCTCATGAGAATGATGATATGAACTTATGGTGCAAGACAATTCTACTGATTCTAGATTACTCTTAGGCAAGGTATAATCGAAATCTAGGTTGAGCATAAAAGGTAACCATTTCTTTCTTAAGCATTATTGATGTTAGGCCTTATTATAATTATCCTAAGTATCAACCAATCATAGCATCACAACCATCATAGACCAAAGGGTAGGGGTCTATGAACATCAATCAATCCAAAGATCACATCATTAAACACTTATTACCAACCCTAATCCATCTTTTCTATTTTCCTTAATTTATTTAAAAGGTCATTTTATGAAGTTGCTCCAAAAATTACCAAATTAATCACATAAGTTCATTAAGGCATAAACAGATGGTAAAACAAATTTTATAATTTTTGGAGGTCATTAAGGTGTTCAAATAATTCCAGACATTAATTAACAAAAGGCACTATTTAATAATTAAAGATAAATGCTCAAAAATCAACTTGCTCCAAAAGTCTTCAAAATTTTACCAGAGGTTCAGCATGTCATAAAAAGGTCACAAAAATTTATCTCAAGATTTTTGGAGTTATAGATCACTCTCCAAAAATACCAAAACCTTCATTTTTCAATTAAAAGGGGAATTTTACATTTTCAAATTTTTGCACAAAACTCAAGTTTCATATTTTTATAAAATACTCCAGAGCATAAAGAGTCTACCACAAAAATTTCAGAATTTTTGGATGCACACAGAAAATCATACAAAAAAGAGAAAACAGAACACTATTCACATCTCTCAGAAAAAGAGAAGAGCACTGTGCTCCTTCTAGGCCGGGCTCGGCGAATCGCGGGGGCTCGGGCGAATCGCGCGGGGCTCGGTCGAGACGGGCTCGGTCGAGACGGAAGCGACAGCTTCATCCGAGGCCTGGCCCGGAGGCTCGGGCGAGACGGAGAAGTAAGCCTCCGTCCGAGGCCTGACTCGGGCGAAGCGGAGAGCATGCGCTCGCCGAGGCTTGGGCTCGGGCGAAGCGGAGGGCATGCGCTCGCCGAGGCTTGGGCTCGGGCGAGACGGAAAAACAAGCCTCCGTCCGAGGCGTGACTTGGAGGCTCGGGCGAAACGGAGTGGAAGCAGAGGCCGGAGGCCTCGGATGCTTACCACGGGTCGGAGGCAGGGCTTCGAGGGTGAGGCTCGACTCGTTCTCGAGGGTGAGGCTCGACACGTTCTCGAGGGTGAGGCTCGACACGTTCTCGAGGGAGGAGACGACCGCGGCGGCGCTCCGGCGATCCTGCTCAACACACGAGACCGCAAGGGCCGGGTTAGAGTCGCACGGAACCGAGGAAGCTGACACAGGGGTCGGGAGAAGGTATCCGTGACCGGAGGGGAAGTATTTGACGAACCCGAGATCACCGGGGTTCCGTCGGAGTTTGGAAAGATGGGGTTACGCCGGGCAATTGGAGGCGGGGAAGGTGAAATTGGGGGGTGGGAAAGCTTCACGAGCTCAAGGCGGAGCTTTCGGGCTAGGTGGTTGAGCGACGGGAGCTTTGGAGTGCTCTGGCCACGGCGGCGGGGTCGAGTGCGGAGGTCGGAGCTCCGGCGGGCTTTTATAGCCGCGGCCAGGGGCCGGTAGAGAGCTCGAGGCGGGGTGGATAAGCTCGGCGGACGCGTGCGCTCTCGATTGCGCGCAGGCGGGAAGGACAGGCGTGCGGCCGGGGCTCGGGCGCAGACAGCGCCGGCGATGGCCACGCGGCGGCGACGCGCTGGAGCAGTAGGGGACAGGGCGGAGGTCAACTGGCGCGCGTGCGGGGGCGGCATGATGGCGCGGACGCAGGCGGCTGGTCGGGGACAGACGAGCGGCTGCCAAACGCGTGGCGCGCGCAGCGCCGGAGGCTCGGCCACGGCCGGGGCCCTCCCCTACGCGAGGAAGATGAACAGGGCTAGGGTTTTTAGGTTTTGACTTTAGGCTGATATCGGTATTTTGCAAATTACTTCCAAAATTTGAACTGGGCAACAAAAACTCAAAACACCAAAGTTCTGCTTCAAGTCTTGGTACATCTTGTTGCTGCCGGGATGGATGGCAAACCTAGTTGAGTGTGCTTCGTCAAGGATTAGCTGTCTCAACTCAGGCACCTTTGGAACTACCAGACGGTTCTTGAACCATACCACTCCTTCATCATCAATCCTGAAACAGTCGGCTTTTCCAGCTCGAACCTTTTCGCTGATGTGCTTGATTCCGGGGTTATCTTTCTGTGCAGCTATGATCTGTTCTCTGATAGAGGTTTCTACTCTGACATTGCCTAGACTTCCTTGTGGCACTATTTCAATACCCAGCTTCTCTAGTTCATAGCATAGGGAAGATTCATAGGATTTCATAACCAGGCAGTTACAGTATGACTTGCGACTGAGTGCATCGGCGACCACATTCGCCTTACCCGGATGGTAATGCACTTCGATATCATAGTCCTTGATTAACTCAAGCCATCTTCGCTGCCTCATGTTCAGCTCTTCTTGGGTGAAGATATACTTCAGATTCTTGTGATCTGTGTACACATTGCAGGTACTGCCCAACAGATAATGACGCCATATCTTCAAGGCATGAACCACTGCTGCTAACTCAAGATCATGAGTTGGATAATTTTCCTCATGTCGCTTAAGCTGCCGCGAGGCATAAGCGATCACTCTTCCTTCTTGCATCAACACGCAACCCAAACCAGTACCAGATGCATCACAGTAGACATCAAAGGGCTTCTCGACGTTTGGCTGAGCTAGCACTGGTGACGTGGTTAACAACTTCTTCAAAGTCTGAAAAGCTTGTTCACAAGCTGGTGACCAAAAGAACTTCACAGAATTCTTCAGCAACTCGGTGATAGGCTTGGCGATTCTGGAGAAATCTGGGATGAATCGACGATAATATCCAGCCATTCCCATAAAACTGCGGACCTTGTGAACAGAGGTAGGTGGCTTCCAATCCAGGATATCTGACACTTTTCCGGGGTCGACTGACACACCTTCTGCGGATAGGACATGGCCAAGAAACTGTATCTGATCCAACCAGAATTCACACTTACTGAACTTAGCATAGAGCTGATGTTCTCTGAGACGGGATAGAACAATACGAAGATGCTTGGCGTGATCTTCAGGGGTTTTTGAGTAGACAAGGATGTCGTCAATGAACACGACCACGAATTTATCAAGCTCTGGCATGAACACAGAGTTCATGAGGTACATGAAATGAGCAGGGGCATTGGTCAAACCGAAAGACATGACCAAATACTCATATAGACCGTATCTGGTGGTAAAAGCTGTTTTAGGAATATCTTCAGGACGAATCTTTATTTGGTGGTAGCCGGATCTGAGATCGATCTTGGAGAATACTTTGGCTCCAGCTAACTGGTCAAAGAGAAGATCAATCCGAGGCAAGGGATATTTGTTTTTGATGGTGACCTCATTGAGTGGGCGATAATCAATGCACATTCTGAGAGTCTTGTCTTTCTTCTTTACAAAGATTGCAGGACAGCCCCAAGGAGACGAGCTTGGGCGAATGAAACCCTTGTCCAACAAATCTTGTAATTGGATTTTTAGTTCTGCCAACTCTCTGGGAGGCATTCGATAAGCTCTGCGGGATATAGGAGCAGTCCCGGGCTTTAGCTCTATGGCAAACTCAACGTCACGGTCAGGTGGTAGACCCGGTAAGTCTTCAGGAAAGACATCAGGGAACTCACAGACTACAGGGATGTCTCGGATCCCTTGATCATAGGTAGCATTTAGCTGTGTGGTAGCTGGTTTTGAAGGCATAGGAAGTTGGAGAAGGAGTTTCGAGGTACTGTTAGGAACATCCACTCTCACAACTCTACTCAGAATGTCAAGCATGGCCTTATACTGGCACATCCAATTCATGCCTAAAATGACATCTATCTCCTGATCTTTCAACACTATCATGGTGGTAGGGAACGCATGATTTCCCAACATCACTGGTATACTGCGAACCACCTCTTTGGTGTTTATACGCCCTCCAGGCGATAAAATGCAAAAACTTTCTTTCAACTCCTCAATTGATATGTCATGCTTAGAGACGAAGGTACGACTGATGAAAGAATGCGATGCACCAGAATCAAACAACACAACTGCATGATGATTGGCAACGGGAAACCTACCGATCATGACGGGCTCCCCTTCTGGAATATCACTGACAGTGGTGTAGTAGACTTGCCCGTGCTTCTTGACGAACTTGCCCTTCTGCACTTGCTGCTGTGGAGCACGGTGTTGCTGCTGTTGTGGTCCTCCAGGACCCTTCTGAGCATTCTGGGCATACCTCTTGGGCTTTGGGCACTCACGAGACCAGTGGCCAAGTTGACCACAGTTGTAGCAGGGATGGTTATAGGCGGTTTGTGGGGTGGTGATACGAACACCTGGGGCGTTCGGCTGAGTGGCACTTTGTTGGTTGGCGTTGTGGGTGGTAGCCGCGGTACGGACAACCACTTGCTGGTGAGGGTAAGGTGGACGGTTGTGGTGGTGACTAGGATGATATATGACCCTCTGGCGCTTGTGATTGCCAGAGTGGCTGCTAGATCCTGCTTTCTTCTTCTTCTTCTCCTCTTGGTACTGACGGTTACTCTCTTCAAAAGCAACTGCCCGGTCAACAGCCTCATGATAAGAACCGGTCAGGTTGTTTGACATGCTTCTGCGAATCTTAGGGTGCAATCCCCTAAGGAAACAATCTCTCTTCTTCTCATCCGTGTTGACATATTCCGCTGCATACTGACTCAGATGGTTGAATTGACCCACATACTGCATCACTGTGGAGTCCTTCTGTTGGAGAGCCAGGAACTGATCAAGCTTCATCTTCATCAGACCTGATGGGATGTGGTGTGCACGGAAAGCGGTGCGGAACTCTTCCCAGGTCAACTCATGACCTTCAGGCTGGGCAGCCAAGAGGTTGGCATACCAAGCACTTGCTGGGCCACGAAGCTGCTGCGAAGCAAACCGGGGCTTCTGGATTTCAGTACATCGGATGAGACCAAACTTCTGCTCCATGGTGCGGAGCCAATCGTCAGCTTCGAGGGGTTCATCGGCTCTGGTGAAAACCGGTGGACGGGTTTCAGTGAAATCCACATAGGTGGTCTCTTGGTTGTGACGACCACGGTGACCAACATTCTGCTGTCCTTGGTTCTGAGCCATCAGATTGGCAGCGGCGGCCAGGGCTGCAATGGCATCTGCTAGGGTAGCTGGGACAGGTGGAGGGTTTGGGATGTTGGCATCATCAGAACCTCCAGCTCCGGTACGGGTGTTCACAGGCATCTGTATAAGCAACTCGGAACTCAGCATATATGGACAAAGGTTCTGAAACGACCGATTGATAGCTTCATTGATACAAAGATAGCTGGCTTGATAAAGATGACAACAGACTGATAAGGGGAAAAGGTACGAAAAGAAAGATACATGCCAGTCTTGGCAACAGACAGACTAACGCCCCCAAACCTAGTCTAAGGTTTTAGGTAAGCAGATGGTATAGACACAAGGAGTCTAGTCGTCATCGATGAAGATCAACTCTTCGTCATCATCATCATCCTCGATGATGAGCTCAGGCTCTTCCTCCTCATCTTCATCTTCAACGTGGACATCTTCAGCAGGTTCCACTTCCTCATTCTGATCGGGCTCGTGTTCCACTTCAGGTTCCTCCACGACTCCGTCTTCGGGGTCCTCAACAACTGGTGGAATCACGGGGTGAAGCTGGTTGTGCAGCTGGTGTACTTCCTCATGAAGCATATCATTGAACTGCTCGATCTGGGCGGTGTACTGCTGCAATCCATGGAGCTGGGCTCTGGTGACATCCTCTCGGATCCATGTTGCATCACGCTGCTGGATAGCGCGAACCACATTCTGATTAGCTTCCTCGAGAGCGGCTCATGCCTCGTAGAACTTCAGGCGGGAAAGGTAGAAGTCATGCTCCATGTTCTCTATCTCAGCCTTCAGATTCTTGATTTCCTCCTTCAGGTTCTTGCGGGTGCGGCGGGGAAAACGACGACCATTGGAGGATTCTCCAGTCTCTTCTCCGGTGCGTGGCGCCAGCTGGTGATGCGGCACACCGTTCGGTCCAGTCGACTTGCGGGCGGTCAGCTTGATGCGAGCCATATCTGGACAAGAGGTTATAGATGAGAAAGGCTAGCAAGAAAAGGTATAGGTACACTATCCCAACGAACTCATTTATTAACTTAAGTGAATATGACATGATGCATGAATCGTTCCTACGGAACAAGGCAATGCAATACTTAACATATATAGGGCTTAAAACATGTTGTTCCACTAGCTAGTGTTGCCATAAGAGGGACAAGATGAGAGAAGCAATTTGGACTCAAAATAGTCAAGTTTAAATTTTGTTTGGACTCAAAAGAACTTTTGAAGTTTTCGCAAAAGAAACACTGCAACGTTAAAGTGAGATGCTCCGATACCACTCTGTGACGGAACGACCCTAATCCCATGGCCCACGTGTCCCTGTCAACCTCTGACAGCCGAACCCATGTTCCATGTGATTAAGACCTGTTCGCCACCGGGCTACATCAGTGCCCAATGTCCGCAGGATCATCTCACAATTCGGTTACAGCATTGCATACTTTTACAAATAACATCGGAATAAAGAGCGGAAGACTTAAATAACATTAGTTTTACAAACCGAGGTTTCAAATGAGGTAAGGAGTACGATTATTACAGACCATTGTTCGGGAAATTCAAAGTAGACAACGTAGTGGAAACATTAACATAGAGATACATGTAACACCCAGCCCGAGGGTGCACGTTTACTCATCGGCCTCATCGGCCTCTTCCTGGACGAAGGTCACGCAACAGGGTGCGAGACACATCGGAGTCTCAGGCATACCTGCAACATGGGTAACAAACCCTGAGTACTGGGGTACTCAACAAGACTTACCCGACTAAAAAAAAGGGGAAGACTCAGGAATGAGAGGCTTAGGGTAGTCAAGGTAAGGCTTAAGCAAGATCAAGTATTTTGCAGAAAAGCATTTTTGTAAACCTTATTTTATTTTTGAAAGATTCGGTATTCCTCAATTCTTCATCATTCATGATTCATTTTACATTTCAAAACATTCCTAGTTGAGAACCACTCTCCGTTGACAGTCAGTGGACCAAGTCTCCATAACCGAGGAGCAACGTTAATCCGGATAAATAATACTCAGCTGAGGATCCCTATCCACACTGCATATGTAGCACCCAAGCTTGCATATGCCAACTCGTCTACCACGATTCCTCCAAGATTGGGCCCGGTCCTACGCCACCCGGAAGTACAGTACACCACACCAATCCGGGACTTTAACCCACGTGGGTACATGCTACTTCCGCCATCTCTCCACTCCCAGTGCGCGGTTGTCGGTCCAATAAAGGATTCCTCGGAGCCAGAGCTTTCCGAAGTATGTGAATAGTTACAAGTCTTGACCAGCAGGCCCCCATACGGATGGTCCCTAATTTTCCAGCCAGAACTATACCTTGGTTATATCTCACCCAAGCGTAATAGTCCTGTCAGTTTTTCCGCCAGCGACAAGCACCTCGGGACTCTAACCCAAGAATACAGGTCCTGTCGGTTTTTCAACCCTGTCCCGGTCGGTGTCAACTGTTGAGTCCCGGACTACAACATGACGGCACCGTACGCGCGACAACCTCTCCTCGCTATTGATTAGGTACGGATCAGATACCTAGCCAACAGCCGGGGAGTAAGGCCAAATTCCCATAAAAGTTCTTTAAGTGATCAAACTTTTGAAATTGGCATTTTATTGCAAGGTCTAATTCAATAAGCATTGCTAAGCATTTTTCAAATACTTTTGAAAAGCAGGTATCGGGTGTATCAGTGGTCAAGGTGGATATTGCATCAATTAGGATAGCACACAACTCCTATAAACCTAATGCAATAATTTAACTCAAAAGCATTTAAGGAAATCATTTTATAAATTCAAGGAAAGGTTAAATGCACCGGGGCTTGCCTTGAAGAGCAAAGAGAGCAGACTCGGGGTAGGTATAGGTGTTGGAGCTCGGGGTCGCCTCGGGAGTTGGTTCGTCAACAGCGGCCTCGACTCTGGTACCTTCTTCGTCAACTATACGGATGCAATGATGAATGCTCATGAGAATGATGATATGAACTTATGGTGCAAGACAATTCTACTGATTCTAGATTACTCTTAGGCAAGGTATAATCGAAATCTAGGTTGAGCATAAAAGGTAACCATTTCTTTCTTAAGCATTATTGATGTTAGGCCTTATTATAATTATCCTAAGTATCAACCAATCATAGCATCACAACCATCATAGACCAAAGGGTAGGGGTCTATGAACATCAATCAATCCAAAGATCACATCATTAAACACTTATTACCAACCCTAATCCATCTTTTCTATTTTCCTTAATTTATTTAAAAGGTCATTTTATGAAGTTGCTCCAAAAATTACCAAATTAATCACATAAGTTCATTAAAGCATAAACAGATGGTAAAACAAATTTTATAATTTTTGGAGGTCATTAAGGTGTTCAAATAATTCCAGACATTAATTAACAAAAGGCACTATTTAATAATTAAAGATAAATGCTCAAAAATCAACTTGCTCCAAAAGTCTTCAAAATTTTACCAGAGGTTCAGCATGTCATAAAAAGGTCACAAAAATTTATCTCAAGATTTTTGGAGTTATAGATCACTCTCCAAAAATACCAAAACCTTCATTTTTCAATTAAAAGGGGAATTTTACATTTTCAAATTTTTGCACAAAACTCAAGTTTCATATTTTTATAAAATACTCCAGAGCATAAAGAGTCTACCACAAAAATTTCAGAATTTTTGGATGCACACAGAAAATCATACAAAAAAGAGAAAACAGAACACTATTCACATCTCTCAGAAAAAGAGAAGAGCACTGTGCTCCTTCTAGGCCGGGCTCGGCGAATCGCGGGGGCTCGGGCGAATCGCGCGGGGCTCGGTCGAGACGGGCTCGGTCGAGACGGAAGCGACAGCTTCGTCCGAGGCCTGGCCCGGAGGCTCGGGCGAGACGGAGAAGTAAGCCTCCGTCCGAGGCCTGACTCGGGCGAAGCGGAGAGCATGCGCTCGCCGAGGCTTGGGCTCGGGCGAAGCGGAGGGCATGCGCTCGCCGAGGCTTGGGCTCGGGCGAGACGGAAAAACAAGCCTCCGTCCGAGGCGTGACTTGGAGGCTCGGGCGAAACGGAGTGGAAGCAGAGGCCGGAGGCCTCGGATGCTTACCACGGGTCGGAGGCAGGGCTTCGAGGGTGAGGCTCGACTCGTTCTCGAGGGTGAGGCTCGACACGTTCTCGAGGGTGAGGCTCGACACGTTCTCGAGGGAGGAGACGACCGCGGCGGCGCTCCGGCGATCCTGCTCAACACACGAGACCGCAAGGGCCGGGTTAGAGTCGCACGGAACCGAGGAAGCTGACACAGGGGTCGGGAGAAGGTATCCGTGACCGGAGGGGAAGTATTTGACGAACCCGAGATCACCGGGGTTCCGTCGGAGTTTGGAAAGATGGGGTTACGCCGGGCAATTGGAGGCGGGGAAGGTGAAATTGGGGGGTGGGAAAGCTTCACGAGCTCAAGGCGGAGCTTTCGGGCTAGGTGGTTGAGCGACGGGAGCTTTGGAGTGCTCTGGCCACGGCGGCGGGGTCGAGTGCGGAGGTCGGAGCTCCGGCGGGCTTTTATAGCCGCGGCCAGGGGCCGGTAGAGAGCTCGAGGCGGGGTGGATAAGCTCGGCGGACGCGTGCGCTCTCGATTGCGCGCAGGCGGGAAGGACAGGCGTGCGGCCGGGGCTCGGGCGCAGACAGCGCCGGCGATGGCCACGCGGCGGCGACGCGCTGGAGCAGTAGGGGACGGGGCGGAGGTCAACTGGCGCGCGTGCGGGGGCGGCATGATGGCGCGGACGCAGGCGGCTGGTCGGGGACAGACGAGCGGCTGCCAAACGCGTGGCGCGCGCAGCGCCGGAGGCTCGGCCACGGCCGGGGCCCTCCCCTACGCGAGGAAGATGAACAGGGCTAGGGTTTTTAGGGTTTGACTTTAGGCTGATATCGGTATTTTGCAAATTACTTCCAAAATTTGAACTGGGCAACAAAAACTCAAAACACCAAAGTTCTGCTTCAAGTCTTGGTACATCTTGTTGCTGCCGGGATGGATGGCAAACCTAGTTGAGTGTGCTTCGTCAAGGATTAGCTGTCTCAACTCAGGCACCTTTGGAACTACCAGACGGTTCTTGAACCATACCACTCCTTTGTGGCGGAACCGACCTGGCGATAAGAGCTCAAGTATTATCTTAGCCAAATCCGTCTGACTTCGACTCATACTTGAACCCATATAACCCCGGTAGTCCGGAAATCACGAAGGATTTCTAACACCATAACATACAGGATCGCATCGTTCAAGGTTACATTCGTAAAGATACATCACAGCGAAACGAAATCGAATTTAAAACATCAGAGTGCGGAATTTAAAACAGAGTTATTACAATATTGAGTTTAAAAGTGCGGAAGCTTGAATAAGTTTAAAACACGACCACAACAAACGTGGTCCAAATAAAACATTGTTTGATAAACCCACTCAACACAAGTCATTCCTCCTTTTTAAGATAGTGTGCCACCAGTAGTCTCAGTCTGGCAAAAGGAGGAGGAAAGCTTCTTGACGACCCTGCCCTGGGCCTACTCCTCATCACCTTCCACTGGGTAGAGGCAGTGCTTACAATAGCCAAAGTAGACCTGGCCATCTGCAACAAACGGGATAAACCCTGAGTACGGGAATGTACTCAGCTAGACTTACCCGTCTAACTGAAAATAAAAGACTCCAAGGGTATGCAAGGCTTTTGAGGTGGAGCTGGGATCTTTTAGTTGCGAAAGGCTCAAATTCAGATAAGGGAATAATTAATGATTATGGTGAGCTGTTATTTTTTAAACCTACTCCTTAGTTCTAGGTTATTACCTGTACTAGAGCACTCACTTGAATCTAACAAACAATAATATAACCATATCCAGTTGACTTATCCACATTTTAGTTGAACCTTTAAACATCACATGGAGTTGTATCGTGGTGAAGCTCGTCATAGTTTCCCACTAACCGGGGGAGACGGCGACTCGAATCGAATTCCAAACCAGCTGGTGAAAGACCTTTAATACCAGCCCACACTTTCCCCGTCGGGTCCATGCATTGGGCAACCGCTCGACGCTTGTTCGTGGTGGTAATCGTCGCGGCTCAAGCACGGACCGCCCAATCAGAGTCTGGCGATGGCCTCACGCGGCAGATCGCAACTTCCGTACTAGAGGGCACGACACGGGTTGAGACCGGCCCGAACAGCTTCTAACCGGCTTTGGGGTCGATGATTACGGCACCGACATATCCCTAAGTAAAAGGGCGCGTTCAAAAATGAACGAGGGCCAACATCGATACAAACCTACACGATCCAACGGACGGACTGCCCCAAGTTTCCAAACTTGTGCCTTGCCTTCCAGTTGACCGTATTTCATTACTACTCAGGTTCTTTTCCACGATAGCAAATATAGCCAACCGTGATCCGGTCAATACCCATCGGGGTATTACGGAAACATCCTTAACTACTACTTTTATTAAGCAGGCTAAGCAATTCTACATTATAAAGCAGTAGCAGGATAACAAGGCAGGTAATAATCAATAATCAAGGAATGGTAATGCAACAAATAGGATTCAATCAACTCCTATACCTAATGCATCACAATATAAAGGACTCAAGTAAATTAATTATAAAAACTGGGAGACTTAGAATGCTCCGGGGCTTGCCTTGAGTGAAAACCGAGGCCTCGTGGGAGGGGCACTCGGGCAGGTTAGTGTCGGCCGCGGGGTCTGCTTCCTCCGACTGCTGGAGCTCCTGGATCTCCGGCTCGACGCTTGGCTCCTGCTCTTGGTGGGGCTCCGGGAGTGTCGATCCTATTGCATGCGATGAATTTATAATTCAATAAATGCGGTGCAAGATGAAGTGGCATGAAAAGAATAACTCTTGCAAACCAACAAAGCCAACTTGTTGAACCACTTTTAACCTTGGGGCAATATCTCATTTATTTCATAAAACAAAATCTGAGTATTCAACTCTTTCTTATTTAAATACATCAAAGGAAACTCAGATTTGAACTGCAAGTGTATTTTTCTGGGCTCAGAAAAATCCACAAAAATTCCAGAAGGTAAATCACGCTTGCTGGACTCTACTGAACAAGTTTCAGCCAAAGATAAAATACAGAGCTGCAGAAACAAAAATGACAAGCAAACTGCCTAAGAAAAAAAAAGGTACTTTGAACTACAACCCTACTGTAAAAGAGTGCATAGCTCTATTTCCTATTTTTCCCAGATTCTACTTCACATTTCATATTTATTCAGAAAATTCCATGACCAGAACCATCATATATTTTCTTACATGAATTTCTAAAGATCTATACAAAAAAAACACAGTTGTAAAGCAACTACAAATTTTTTCCATAAAACAGATCAAGTTTATATTTTTCTCAGACTCTTCATGACACACCAAGACTGTACAAATTTTCCCATATTTTATTTCAACATATAAAACACCTTAACACTTATTCTAAGAAATCAGCAAAAAGAGACTTTTAACTATAACCGTAACTTTTTCTACATAAACAGTGCATCATATATTTTTCACAGGTGCCAAACAGTATAATAAACTTACACAAAATTTTCCAGGAATTATCTCAACCAGAAAACACTTATAATCATTTATTTAAACAAAAGCATATAAACTGAAATAAATGAAAACAGTAAAATAAACTGCTATCAAAAATACATTCATATTTTCCCATGATAGATCTATTCATAAGAAAGCTAATAAAACTGGAAGCACTTCATTTGGATTTATAAAACAGGCTACACAAAAATAACAAGCATCTCTGGAAATTAAACCGAAAAAGAAAAACATTTAACTTCTCCGGCTGGCTTGCGAGAACTCGGTCTATGGATCGGTAAGGGACTGACGCGCGGGACCCGTGGGTCAGCAGAACCTATTCGGGCTCGGGCGCACGGCGGAAAGCGAATCGGCGAGGCCTGGCTCGAACGAGACCGCACCCGAGGTTTTGCTCGAGGCCGAGCTCGAGGCCGAGGCCTGGCTCGAGGGCTCGGGCGAGACGGAAAAACGCACGCTCGTCCGAGGCCTGGTTCGAGGCTGAGGCCTGGCTCGAGGGCTCGGGCGAGACGGAAGAACGCACGCTCGTCCGAGGCCTGGTTCGAGGCTGAGGCCTGGCTCGAGGGCTCGGACGAGACGGAAACAGGGGAGGGATTGGTCCGGCGATTTCTCGCCGTCGGTGAGGTCGCCGGCGCGGAGGCTGGGCCCGGCGGACTCGTCTCAACGAGGCGCATCCAGCGGTACCAGTGGTTTGGCCAGCGCACGGCCGTAGCGTGCCGGCGGCGAGCGGCAGCGCACGGCGGCGGCGGCATCGCGCGGCTACGCCGTTTCCGGCGGTCGCCGGCTAAACTGGCGGGCGTGTGAGACTCAGTGAACCTAGAGGGGAGTCCTAGGGGTGATGGTTTGGCCGGAGGTGCGCTGGTGCGTGCTGGCCACGTGTGAGGTCCGCGATGGCGGCAATGGCGCTCGGCCGAGGTGAACAGAGAGATAGGGAACGATAGCGTTAGGGCTAGTTGGTGTTCTCACCTTGCCTTGGCTTGGCGAAGCTGGAGGAGGAAGAAGGGAGGCGGTGGAGCTCGGGTCGGGGACGAACGGCTCCGGGCTCCGAGCGGCGCTGAAAGCTTCCGCGGCGGGGCTCTTCGGACTTCGGCGTCGGTGGAGCTCGGCGGATGGCGCGGGGGTGCGCACCGTGTGTCCGAGACGAAGGCGGGGCAGTGGCCGGGGTTAATCGGCCGGTGATGGAGGTGGTGACTGGAATTTGGGAAGGGGCCTTGCGGCGGTGGTTGCAGCGAGCGGAGAGTGCTCAGTTTGCTTCGTGCGCGGGTGAGAGTGGGGAGTGAGAGCGAGAGTGAGTGCGCGAGTGAGTGAGGGAAGGAGCGGAGGGTGGAGTGCTCGGGCTTTTGGTCGGCTCGGCCGGCCGGTGGTCGCTGCGGGGGCCACGGCGGCGCGGTCGGCGAGGCGGCGGCAGGCGGCTCGGCAGACGAGGATGCGCGGGAGTGGCCGGCGAAGATCGCTGGCGTGCTCTGGTGGGAGAAGATCGGAGAGGGAGTGGTCGGCGTGGATTTGGCGCAGAGAAGGGGCGCCACGCGGCAAGCCGGCCGGCGTACGGCGCGGCCGTGTCAGGTGGCCGGCGCGCGGTGCGCGGGCGGGCGCGCGCGCGGGCGAGGCGGCGAGCGCTGGGCCGAGGCGGGGAAGCGGGCCGAAAGGCCGGATGGGCCGAAAGGGTTGGCGCCGGGAAAGAAAAACATTCTTTTTCTTTTTCCAGAAATTTCCAAAGTTTGACTTCTCAAAAACAGTTTGAAAAACTTCAAACCAGGCTTTGACCCAAATATAAAAGTTGCTCAAAATATTTTTCTCTACAACTTTTATATAGAACACTTTTTCTGAAAACCATTTATAAATCCTCCTCAAGAATAAAGCCAAAATCAAAGCATCAAGTCAAATAGAAATCCAATTTCAAATAAACAACAAAAGATCAAAGGCATACTTTTACACATGAAATGATGCAATGCATTGCTTATGCTTTCTTAGTGGCTAATTGCAGTGCCTAATGCAGTGCTTGACACCAGGGTGTCACAGCCCTTCCCCCCTTAAAGAAATCTCGTCCCGAGATTTAAGTTACGTACCAATCTTTATAAAAAGCGGGGTAGTTTACGCTTAGGTACTCCTCGGTTTCCCATGTAGCATCGTTGGGTCCGTGATTACTCCAAAGAATCTTGTAAGTCTTCACTGTTCGGTTACGAGTCTCTCGAGTCTTGGTATCCAAAATTTCCTTAGGTTGTTCGTAGTACTCCAGATCTGATCTGATCGTGACATCCGGGACTCGAACTTCCTCTTGTTCGGGAACTCGAAGGCATTTCTTCAGCTGTGATACGTGTAACACTGGGAAAACTGCACTCATCACTGGGGGTAACTGCACTTCATATGCCACTTTTCCCTTCTTTGCTATGATCTGGTAAGGTCCCACATATCGAGGTGCTAGCTTCTTTTTAATTCCAAAGCGTTGGACCTTTCTCATAGGTGAAACCTTGAGATACACATAGTCTCCAACTTGAAATTCCAAAGGTCTCCTTCGGGTGTCAGCATAACTCTTTTGTCGAGACTGTGCTACCTTGATATGTTGCTGTACTGTTTGCACAATTTCCTCGGCATCTTTTACATAATCGGACCCATAGAATCCTCGATCTCCAGACTCAACCCAATTTACTGGGGTTCTGCATCTTCGTCCATATAGAACCTCAAAAGGTGCCATTTTTATACTTTCTTGATAACTGTTATTATATGAAAACTCAGCAAGGGGTAACCATTTCTCCCATGACTCTCCTGAAGACAAGACACAAGCTCTCAGGATATCTTCTAGAATCTGATTTACTCTCTCCGTTTGCCCTGCGGTTTGGGGGTGGTAGGCGGAACTTCTTACCAACTTGGTTCCTAATTCCTTGTGCAATTGTTCCCAAAAACGTGCTATGAACTGGGGTCCTCTATCAGAGACAATCCTTTTTGGAATCCCATGCAATCTCAAGATATTCTGTATGTACAGGTCTGCATACTGATGCGGTCGGTGGGTAGTTTTGACTGGTATGAAGTGAGCCACTTTAGATAACCGATCCACAATAACCCAAATCGAATCATTCCCTTTTTGAGTAGTGGGAAGACCTGTGATAAAGTCCATACTGATCTCTTCCCATTTCCACTCTGGAATCGATAACGGTTGTAATAGTCCGGCGGGTTTCAGATGTATTGCCTTTACTCTGCAACAAGTATCGCATCTGGCGACATAGGCTGCAACTTCTTTCTTCATCTTCGACCACCAATATCTGGTTTTCAAACCCTGATACATCTTACTACTTCCTGGGTGGATAGACAACTTTGAATTGTGAGCTTCACCCAGAATTCTTCCTTTCAGCTCTGCATCCTTAGGAACGACTAACCTCTGGTTATACCACAAGATTCCTTGCTCGTCCGTTCTGAAGTTCAACGAACTACTGGTTTCTAACCTCTTCTTAATCTGACAAATCTCTGCATCATTTTTCTGTCCCTCTATGATGTCGCTTTCCAAGGTGCACTGAAGAGTGATATTGTTCAGCATAACGGGGTGCATAAGGTTAAATCTATCCTCCAAAAGTGGTTGTAGGGAGTTGCAATGAGTCTTGCGACTCAAGGCATCGGCTACAACGTTCGCTTTTCCGGGGTGGTAATGCACTTCAAGGTTGTAATCCTTTATTAATTCTAACCATCTTCTCTGCCTCATGTTCAACTCCGGCTGGGTGAAGATATACTTCAGACTTTTATGATCCGTGTACACATGACATAGATTTCCCATAAGGTAATGTCTCCAAATCTTGAGTGCATGCACGACGGCTGCTAATTCCAAATCATGAGTGGGGTAATTCTCTTCGTGTGGTCTCAACTGACGAGAAGCATAGGCGATAACTCTTCCATTTTGCATGAGTACACATCCGAGTCCAATCTTGGAGGCATCACAAAACACATCAAAAGGTTCCTCCAAGTTTGGCTGAGCCAAAACTGGTGCGGAAGTCAACAACGTTCGCAGAGTGCGGAAAGCTGTTTCACACTCTGGAGTCCATTCGAACTTCTTGTTCTTCTGTGTCAAACGGGTCATAGGCTTGGCTATTCTTGAAAAATCCGGAATAAACCGACGGTAATATCCGGCCAGACCCAAAAAGCTGCGAACCTCAAAAACACTCGTGGGTGCTTGCCAATCCATAACCTCTTGTACTTTAGAAGGGTCTACAGAGATTCCTTCCTCTGAAAGGACGTGACCAAGGAAAGGTACCTTCTTCAACCAAAACTCACACTTACTGAACTTAGCATACAACTTATGCTCTCTAAGTCGGGTCAGAACAACTTGTAGATGCTCAGCATGATCCTTCTCATTCTCAGAGTATACCAAAATATCATCGATGAACACTACGACAAACTTGTCCAACTCTGGCATGAAGACGGAATTCATCAGGTACATGAAATGTGCCGGTGCATTAGTCAACCCAAAAGACATAACCAGATACTCGTACAGTCCATATCTAGTAGAGAAAGCTGTTTTTGGTATGTCCTCACGTCTGATCTTGATCTGATGGTAACCTGACCTCAGGTCGATTTTGGAGAACACTTTTGCTTTAGACAACTGATCAAACAAGACGTCAATCCGGGGTAAGGGGTACTTATTCTTTATGGTTACTGCATTAAGCGGCCTATAATCCACACACATCCTCAGAGTCTTATCTTTCTTTTTCACAAAGATAGCGGGACATCCCCAAGGCGACGAACTAGGGCGTATCAAACCTTTATCCAAAAGCTCTTGCAATTGAATCTTAAGCTCTGCTAACTCTTTGGCGTGCATTCTATACGGTCTTCGAGATATAGGTGCTGTTCCCGGAATTAACTCTATGGCAAACTCCACATCTCTATCAGGCGGTAAACCAGGCAACTCATCAGGAAAGACATCCGGAAACTCACATACTACTGGGATCTCAGCTATCTGTTTTGCCGTGATATTGAACAACACTCCAATCTCATGGGGGTTTCGGGGTAACTTGAACCGAAAAGAAGATCCATTCCTAGGACTAACCATGGACACTATTCTCTCTGCGGTGTCTAGATTAACCTTCCATAGTTTCATCCATCCCATTCCCAAGATTATGTCCAAACCTAGACCAGGAATGACTATGGGGTCCACTATGGCCTTTTTATCCCCAAAGATCATTTCCACTCCTTTAGCCATTTTTCGCGCGGAGAGAACGGCTCCGGCGGAACTTATCTGATATCCCCGGTCTAACTCTATCAACTCAAGATTACTTCTCAAAACAAAATTCTCACTTATGAAAGAATGTGATGCTCCAGAATCAAACAACACAACTGCGGGGCATTGATTAACAAGAAACGTACCAGCGGTGACAGGCTCTCCTTCTGGCACTTCTTCCACAGTGGTGTGGTGCACATGACCGGTACGAGGCTGGGGCTGAGTGTACTGCTTCTTCGGTCGAGGGCACTGACGTGACAGGTGTCCGGTTTGACCACAGTTGTAGCATGGGCCAATTACGTACGGAGTCCTGGGACCTGCTGCATTTCCTGCTTTGCTCTTGTTTTGCATCATGGGGGCAGTGTACGGCTTCTGGAAGCTGGGACGGGGACGGTTGGTGGTGATCTTCCTCTGTGGGGGTCGGTACCTTGCTCCAGTGACAGGCGGGCGGTACGGGGCGCGTGCTCCGAAAGTGGTCCTCTGCTGGGACGAACCTCCTTCATTCGCACGGCGGCGTATCTCTGCTGCTAGCCGGCTGTCATTGGCCTCTTGATTCAGACAGTCACTGACGAAGTCACTGAAGGTGGTGCGGTGACTGTTACCCATCTTGGATAGCATTGTGGCATTCATGCCACGCTTGAAACTGGCAATCTTCTTGGCCTCAGTATTTACAAAATCTGGGGCATAGCGAGCCAGATTGTTGAAGCTGTGGAGGTACTCTGATACGGACCTGGTCCCCTGGGACAACCTCATGAACTCGGCAATCTTCATTTCCATCAGACCACTAGGGATGTAGTGGTTGCGCATAGCAGTAGAGAATTGATCCCAAGTAACATGTGCATTAGCTGGCAGAGATGCACGGTACTGGGTCCACCACAAACCTGCGGGTCCTTCCAACATGTGAGCGGCATACTCCGCTTTAAGCTCTTCCGTCAGACGAAGCAGACGGAACTTCTGTGTGATAGAGTTGAGCCATTCATCAGCTTCGAGCGGCTCAGTGGCTTCCTTGAACACTGGAGGACGAGTGTCCAAGAAGTCACGGTAGGAGCTATACTGATTGGGCTCCGGGCCTTGGCGCTGCTGATGCTGTTGCGCGGTGTTGTTGGCGATGTTGCGGAGGGTGGCCTCCATGTGCCTCTGCATTTCTTCCATGTTCCTTTGGCTTCCCAGAAACTGGCCAAAGAACGCTTCAGGCGTCATTGGCGGCGGCGGGGGAGGTGGCAAGTTCTCCTCCGGTCCTGCTCCCTGCCCACGCTGGCTGCGGGTGTGTGCCGGCATCTGCATATCCCATTAATAAGCAATCATTAGGTGATGTTACACCGATCATGAATAAATACTGTGCTGTACATAAATTCGGAAATTTAGCACACGTCCAAGTATAATTACTCATCTCCATACAACATCACAGAACAATTGCTTGGAATTAGACATGCAAACGACGGATTTCCATAAAAGAGGTGCCGGATCGAAGTCCGGACTTTGTCCAAAAGCCATTACATGCCATCATAAGTTAAACATAAAACCATCACATGTTTGGATCATTACATCACTTAGCGAGCAAGCTCAAGCTATACAAAAGAAAACGATCTCTAACAAACTAGCGCTCAGGGATCTCCAGCGGCGGATGCGGCGTCCTTGATGTCAAACATCGATCATAGGCTCATCTGCATGAGCCTCCTCTGGTGGGGCGTCGGGACCAAGAACCTCTCCGTCCTGGGGATCTGGGGCCTCTGCTGCGGGAGCTGCTGGTGCTGCTGCCTCCTGTGCTGCATGATGGAACTCATGGATGGCCTCGTGGAGCTGCTCGATGTAGACCTGCTGTGCGTTGATCTGCTGAACCAGAAGATGGGCTCCCTCTCTGAGGTGGTCAAGTGCGGCACGGGCCTCATCTCTCTGCAGAGATGCGGTCAGGTACATCTGCTCGGCGACTGTCCTGGCGGTAGACTGAGCTGCGGCAGTGGTGCGGGCGTCGTCGCGCTCAAGCGTGAGCTGCTGAATCCTCTCCTGTAGACGAACAACCTCAGCGTCGAAGTCCTCCTGAAGCTTCCTCTTGCTCTGGTAGGTGGCGGTGAGGGTGAAGGACACGCTCTCGAGAGTGTGCTCCAAACTCTCACATACACCCAACAGAGCTCCAGTGGCGCTCATCGCAGGTGTCTCGCAGTAGAAACGCTCCTCAGGGCTCCCTGTCAAGGCTGACTCTGGAGTCTGCTTCCAGCGTAATGGGAAAAGTGATCCACGGGGAAACACTCCTGCCATCGCACTGGCTAAGTCGGCGGGGAAACGGGCGATGATATCCTTCAGCACTAGGTATGCTGCCCTGTTGGCTCCATCCTTGGCACATGTGCCTCTGGTGACCTCTGTCCATCCTGTCCAGTGGGGCTTAGCAGGTAGAGCCTTGACCTTGATCTCCACCATGACCAAGGAATCCTGCCCGTAAATCTCCTTCTGCCATGAGTATCTGGGCTCCTGTCCTTCCTCGTAGCCAACGGCCTGCAAAATCCTCCAAAGGATAGTCGACAACCCAAAGTAGGTCAGGAACGTCCTCCGGGTCAGCTTGGTGGCCAAGCGATGACGCGGAACTCCTCTGCCTCCGGTGGCCTTGCGAGCAGTCAACTTGGTTCGGGCCATCTGTAGAAACAAAGGGTTTCGAACTCTCGTGAGACAGATATTAAGTTGGCAAATTTTATAGAAAAGAGACAACTTTTAATTAAGGGGAGGTAATGCAAATGCAAGAATTTAAACATGATGCATGATCGTACTTACGTTCTCACTCACTATTAATGACTCGTAAGTCCTAACGTTCTAGTCGGTGGCAAGAATCGATCTCTCATGCGTTATCTACACGTTCTACTCGTTCGCATAGTTAGTGTACCTGCAGAAGATTCATTTCAGCCCAACAAAATTCCCAATGATAAAATAACTGAGTATTGGCCAATATGCGCAAAATACATAGAAGCCAATACTAAACACCATGCACCAATAGAAATCACCCTTAAAATCATTGATACCCTCATATGTGTCTGCGTGGAGCTCGCACATACTTGGTATAAGAACTCTCACCTAGACCGACGGTTGGACGGTCATGCTCTCATATCTCACAAAATCATTTTATGCATGTTTTCGCAATCGACGCATTCTCTTTTCCCGAGAATGGACCAGCAAATAAAGATCCAGCATGAAGCAAAACCCTGAACCCTGTTAGCAGTTAAGCCACCTGAATCCTAGTATAGGGCTTAAGGATGAGACTGGGCACACTTAGTAATTAAAATAGTTTTGAAAATAGATTTGAAATACCCATTTTAGTTCGAAAATAGCTCTTTACGAAGGTAATCACTTGAACCATGCTCCGATACCAGCTGTGGCGGAACCGACCTGGCGATAAGAGCTCAAGTATTATCTTAGCCAAATCCGTCTGACTTCGACTCATACTTGAACCCATATAACCCCGGTAGTCCGGAAATCACGAAGGATTTCTAACACCATAACATACAGGATCGCATCGTTCAAGGTTACATTCGTAAAGATACATCACAGCGAAACGAAATCGAATTTAAAACATCAGAGTGCGGAATTTAAAACAGAGTTATTACAATATTGAGTTTAAAAGTGCGGAAGCTTGAATAAGTTTAAAACACGACCACAACAAACGTGGTCCAAATAAAACATTGTTTGATAAACCCACTCAACACAAGTCATTCCTCCTTTTTAAGATAGTGTGCCACCAGTAGTCTCAGTCTGGCAAAAGGAGGAGGAAAGCTTCTTGACGACCCTGCCCTGGGCCTACTCCTCATCACCTTCCACTGGGTAGAGGCAGTGCTTACAATAGCCAAAGTAGACCTGGCCATCTGCAACAAACGGGATAAACCCTGAGTACGGGAATGTACTCAGCTAGACTTACCCGTCTAACTGAAAATAAAAGACTCCAAGGGTATGCAAGGCTTTTGAGGTGGAGCTGGGATCTTTTAGTTGCGAAAGGCTCAAATTCAGATAAGGGAATAATTAATGATTATGGTGAGCTGTTATTTTTTAAACCTACTCCTTAGTTCTAGGTTATTACCTGTACTAGAGCACTCACTTGAATCTAACAAACAATAATATAACCATATCCAGTTGACTTATCCACATTTTAGTTGAACCTTTAAACATCACATGGAGTTGTATCGTGGTGAAGCTCGTCATAGTTTCCCACTAACCGGGGGAGACGGCGACTCGAATCGAATTCCAAACCAGCTGGTGAAAGACCTTTAATACCAGCCCACACTTTCCCCGTCGGGTCCATGCATTGGGCAACCGCTCGACGCTTGTTCGTGGTGGTAATCGTCGCGGCTCAAGCACGGACCGCCCAATCAGAGTCTGGCGATGGCCTCACGCGGCAGATCGCAACTTCCGTACTAGAGGGCACGACACGGGTTGAGACCGGCCCGAACAGCTTCTAACCGGCTTTGGGGTCGATGATTACGGCACCGACATATCCCTAAGTAAAAGGGCGCGTTCAAAAATGAACGAGGGCCAACATCGATACAAACCTACACGATCCAACGGACGGACTGCCCCAAGTTTCCAAACTTGTGCCTTGCCTTCCAGTTGACCGTATTTCATTACTACTCAGGTTCTTTTCCACGATAGCAAATATAGCCAACCGTGATCCGGTCAATACCCATCGGGGTATTACGGAAACATCCTTAACTACTACTTTTATTAAGCAGGCTAAGCAATTCTACATTATAAAGCAGTAGCAGGATAACAAGGCAGGTAATAATCAATAATCAAGGAATGGTAATGCAACAAATAGGATTCAATCAACTCCTATACCTAATGCATCACAATATAAAGGACTCAAGTAAATTAATTATAAAAACTGGGAGACTTAGAATGCTCCGGGGCTTGCCTTGAGTGAAAACCGAGGCCTCGTGGGAGGGGCACTCGGGCAGGTTAGTGTCGGCCGCGGGGTCTGCTTCCTCCGACTGCTGGAGCTCCTGGATCTCCGACTCGACGCTTGGCTCCTGCTCTTGGTGGGGCTCCGGGAGTGTCGATCCTATTGCATGCGATGAATTTATAATTCAATAAATGCGGTGCAAGATGAAGTGGCATGAAAAGAATAACTCTTGCAAACCAACAAAGCCAACTTGTTGAACCACTTTTAACCTTGGGGCAATATCTCATTTATTTCATAAAACAAAATCTGAGTATTCAACTCTTTCTTATTTAAATACATCAAAGGAAACTCAGATTTGAACTGCAAGTGTATTTTTCTGGGCTCAGAAAAATCCACAAAAATTCCAGAAGGTAAATCACGCTTGCTGGACTCTACTGAACAAGTTTCAGCCAAAGATAAAATACAGAGCTGCAGAAACAAAAATGACAAGCAAACTGCCTAAGAAAAAAAAAGGTACTTTGAACTACAACCCTACTGTAAAAGAGTGCATAGCTCTATTTCCTATTTTTCCCAGATTCTACTTCACATTTCATATTTATTCAGAAAATTCCATGACCAGAACCATCATATATTTTCTTACATGAATTTCTAAAGATCTATACAAAAAAAACACAGTTGTAAAGCAACTACAAATTTTTTCCATAAAACAGATCAAGTTTATATTTTTCTCAGACTCTTCATGACACACCAAGACTGTACAAATTTTCCCATATTTTATTTCAACATATAAAACACCTTAACACTTATTCTAAGAAATCAGCAAAAAGAGACTTTTAACTATAACCGTAACTTTTTCTACATAAACAGTGCATCATATATTTTTCACAGGTGCCAAACAGTATAATAAACTTACACAAAATTTTCCAGGAATTATCTCAACCAGAAAACACTTATAATCATTTATTTAAACAAAAGCATATAAACTGAAATAAATGAAAACAGTAAAATAAACTGCTATCAAAAATACATTCATATTTTCCCATGATAGATCTATTCATAAGAAAGCTAATAAAACTGGAAGCACTTCATTTGGATTTATAAAACAGGCTACACAAAAATAACAAGCATCTCTGGAAATTAAACCGAAAAAGAAAAACATTTAACTTCTCCGGCTGGCTTGCGAGAACTCGGTCTATGGATCGGTAAGGGACTGACGCGCGGGACCCGTGGGTCAGCAGAACCTATTCGGGCTCGGGCGCACGGCGGAAAGCGAATCGGCGAGGCCTGGCTCGAACGAGACCGCACCCGAGGTTTTGCTCGAGGCCGAGCTCGAGGCCGAGGCCTGGCTCGAGGGCTCGGGCGAGACGGAAAAACGCACGCTCGTCCGAGGCCTGGTTCGAGGCTGAGGCCTGGCTCGAGGGCTCGGGCGAGACGGAAGAACGCACGCTCGTCCGAGGCCTGGTTCGAGGCTGAGGCCTGGCTCGAGGGCTCGGACGAGACGGAAACAGGGGAGGGATTGGTCCGGCGATTTCTCGCCGTCGGTGAGGTCGCCGGCGCGGAGGCTGGGCCCGGCGGACTCGTCTCAACGAGGCGCATCCAGCGGTACCAGTGGTTTGGCCAGCGCACGGCCGTAGCGTGCCGGCGGCGAGCGGCAGCGCACGGCGGCGGCGGCATCGCGCGGCTACGCCGTTTCCGGCGGTCGCCGGCTAAACTGGCGGGCGTGTGAGACTCAGTGAACCTAGAGGGGAGTCCTAGGGGTGATGGTTTGGCCGGAGGTGCGCTGGTGCGTGCTGGCCACGTGTGAGGTCCGCGATGGCGGCAATGGCGCTCGGCCGAGGTGAACAGAGAGATAGGGAACGATAGCGTTAGGGCTAGTTGGTGTTCTCACCTTGCCTTGGCTTGGCGAAGCTGGAGGAGGAAGAAGGGAGGCGGTGGAGCTCGGGTCGGGGACGAACGGCTCCGGGCTCCGAGCGGCGCTGAAAGCTTCCGCGGCGGGGCTCTTCGGACTTCGGCGTCGGTGGAGCTCGGCGGATGGCGCGGGGGTGCGCACCGTGTGTCCGAGACGAAGGCGGGGCAGTGGCCGGGGTTAATCGGCCGGTGATGGAGGTGGTGACTGGAATTTGGGAAGGGGCCTTGCGGCGGTGGTTGCAGCGAGCGGAGAGTGCTCAGTTTGCTTCGTGCGCGGGTGAGAGTGGGGAGTGAGAGCGAGAGTGAGTGCGCGAGTGAGTGAGGGAAGGAGCGGAGGGTGGAGTGCTCGGGCTTTTGGTCGGCTCGGCCGGCCGGTGGTCGCTGCGGGGGCCACGGCGGCGCGGTCGGCGAGGCGGCGGCAGGCGGCTCGGCAGACGAGGATGCGCGGGAGTGGCCGGCGAAGATCGCTGGCGTGCTCTGGTGGGAGAAGATCGGAGAGGGAGTGGTCGGCGTGGATTTGGCGCAGAGAAGGGGCGCCACGCGGCAAGCCGGCCGGCGTACGGCGCGGCCGTGTCAGGTGGCCGGCGCGCGGTGCGCGGGCGGGCGCGCGCGCGGGCGAGGCGGCGAGCGCTGGGCCGAGGCGGGGAAGCGGGCCGAAAGGCCGGATGGGCCGAAAGGGTTGGCGCCGGGAAAGAAAAACATTCTTTTTCTTTTTCCAGAAATTTCCAAAGTTTGACTTCTCAAAAACAGTTTGAAAAACTTCAAACCAGGCTTTGACCCAAATATAAAAGTTGCTCAAAATATTTTTCTCTACAACTTTTATATAGAACACTTTTTCTGAAAACCATTTATAAATCCTCCTCAAGAATAAAGCCAAAATCAAAGCATCAAGTCAAATAGAAATCCAATTTCAAATAAACAACAAAAGATCAAATGCATACTTTTACACATGAAATGATGCAATGCATTGCTTATGCTTTCTTAGTGGCTAATTGCAGTGCCTAATGCAGTGCTTGACACCAGGGTGTCACAGCCCTTCCCCCCTTAAAGAAATGAGCAGGGGCATTGGTCAAACCGAAAGACATGACCAAATACTCATATAGACCGTATCTGGTGGTAAAAGCTGTTTTAGGAATATCTTCAGGACGAATCTTTATTTGGTGGTAGCCGGATCTGAGATCGATCTTGGAGAATACTTTGGCTCCAGCTAACTGGTCAAAGAGAAGATCAATCCGAGGCAAGGGATATTTGTTTTTGATGGTGACCTCATTGAGTGGGCGATAATCAATGCACATTCTGAGAGTCTTGTCTTTCTTCTTTACAAAGATTGCAGGACAGCCCCAAGGAGACGAGCTTGGGCGAATGAAACCCTTGTCCAACAAATCTTGTAATTGGATTTTTAGTTCTGCCAACTCTCTGGGAGGCATTCGATAAGCTCTGCGGGATATAGGAGCAGTCCCGGGCTTTAGCTCTATGGCAAACTCAACGTCACGGTCAGGTGGTAGACCCGGTAAGTCTTCAGGAAAGACATCAGGGAACTCACAGACTACAGGGATGTCTCGGATCCCTTGATCATAGGTAGCATTTAGCTGTGTGGTAGCTGGTTTTGAAGGCATAGGAAGTTGGAGAAGGAGTTTCGAGGTACTGTTAGGAACATCCACTCTCACAACTCTACTCAGAATGTCAAGCATGGCCTTATACTGGCACATCCAATTCATGCCTAAAATGACATCTATCTCCTGATCTTTCAACACTATCATGGTGGTAGGGAACGCATGATTTCCCAACATCACTGGTATACTGCGAACCACCTCTTTGGTGTTTATACGCCCTCCAGGCGATAAAATGCAAAAACTTTCTTTCAACTCCTCAATTGATATGTCATGCTTAGAGACGAAGGTACGACTGATGAAAGAATGCGATGCACCAGAATCAAACAACACAACTGCATGATGATTGGCAACGGGAAACCTACCGATCATGACGGGCTCCCCTTCTGGAATATCACTGACAGTGGTGTAGTAGACTTGCCCGTGCTTCTTGACGAACTTGCCCTTCTGCACTTGCTGCTGTGGAGCACGGTGTTGCTGCTGCTGTGGTCCTCCAGGACCCTTCTGAGCATTCTGGGCATACCTCTTGGGCTTTGGGCACTCACGAGACCAGTGGCCAAGTTGACCACAGTTGTAGCAGGGATGGTTATAGGCGGTTTGTGGGGTGGTGATACGAACACCTGGGGCGTTCGGCTGAGTGGCACTTTGTTGGTTGGCGTTGTGGGTGGTAGCCGCGGTACGGACAACCACTTGCTGGTGAGGGTAAGGTGGACGGTTGTGGTGGTGACTAGGATGATATATGACCCTCTGGCGCTTGTGATTGCCAGAGTGGCTGCTAGATCCTGCTTTCTTCTTCTTCTTCTCCTCTTGGTACTGACGGTTACTCTCTTCAAAAGCAACTGCCCGGTCAACAGCCTCATGATAAGAACCGGTCAGGTTGTTTGACATGCTTCTGCGAATCTTAGGGTGCAATCCCCTAAGGAAACAATCTCTCTTCTTCTCATCCGTGTTGACATATTCCGCTGCATACTGACTCAGATGGTTGAATTGACCCACATACTGCATCACTGTGGAGTCCTTCTGTTGGAAAGCCAGGAACTGATCAAGCTTCATCTTCATCAGACCTGATGGGATGTGGTGTGCACGGAAAGCGGTGCGGAACTCTTCCCAGGTCAACTCATGACCTTCAGGCTGGGCAGCCAAGAGGTTGGCATACCAAGCACTTGCTGGGCCACGAAGCTGCTGCGAAGCAAACCGGGGCTTCTGGATTTCAGTACATCGGATGAGACCAAACTTCTGCTCCATGGTGCGGAGCCAATCGTCAGCTTCGAGGGGTTCATCGGCTCTGGTGAAAACCGGTGGACGGGTTTCAGTGAAATCCACATAGGTGGTCTCTTGGTTGTGACGACCACGGTGACCAACATTCTGCTGTCCTTGGTTCTGAGCCATCAGATTGGCAGCGGCGGCCAGGGCTGCAATGGCATCTGCTAGGGTAGCTGGGACAGGTGGAGGGTTTAGGATGTTGGCATCATCAGAACCTCCAGCTCTGGTACGGGTGTTCACAGGCATCTGTATAAGCAACTCGGAACTCAGCATATATGGACAAAGGTTCTGAAACGACCGATTGATAGCTTCATTGATACAAAGATAGCTGGCTTGATAAAGATGACAACAGACTGATAAGGGGAAAAGGTACGAAAAGAAAGATACATGTCAGTCTTGGCAACAGACAGACTAACGCCCCCAAACCTAGTCTAAGGTTTTAGGTAAGCAGATGGTATAGACACAAGGAGTCTAGTCGTCATCGATGAAGATCAACTCTTCGTCATCATCATCATCCTCGATGATGAGCTCAGGCTCTTCCTCCTCATCTTCATCTTCAACGTGGACATCTTCAGCAGGTTCCACTTCCTCATTCTGATCGGGCTCGTGTTCCACTTCAGGTTCCTCCACGACTCCGTCTTCGGGGTCCTCAACAACTGGTGGAATCACGGGGTGAAGCTGGTTGTGTAGCTGGTGTACTTCCTCATGAAGCATATCATTGAACTGCTCGATCTGGGCGGTGTACTGCTGCAATCCATGGAGCTGGGCTCTGGTGACATCCTCTCGGATCCATGTTGCATCACGCTGCTGGATAGCGCGAACCACATTCTGATTAGCTTCCTCGAGAGCGGCTCGTGCCTCGTAGAACTTCAGGCGGGAAAGGTAGAAGTCATGCTCCATGTTCTCTATCTCAGCCTTCAGATTCTTGATTTCCTCCTTCAGGTTCTTGCGGGTGCGGCGGGGAAAACGACGACCATTGGAGGATTCTCCAGTCTCTTCTCCGGTGCGTGGCGCCAGCTGGTGACGCGGCACACCGTTCGGTCCAGTCGACTTGCGGGCGGTCAGCTTGATGCGAGCCATATCTGGACAAGAGGTTATAGATGAGAAAGGCTAGCAAGAAAAGGTATAGGTACACTATCCCAACGAACTCATTTATTAACTTAAGTGAATATGACATGATGCATGAATCGTTCCTACGGAACAAGGCAATGCAATACTTAACATATATAGGGCTTAAAACATGTTGTTCCACTAGCTAGTGTTGCCATAAGAGGGACAAGATGAGAGAAGCAATTTGGACTCAAAATAGTCAAGTTTAAATTTTGTTTGGACTCAAAAGAACTTTTGAAGTTTTCGCAAAAGAAACACTGCAACGTTAAAGTGAGATGCTCCGATACCACTCTGTGACGGAACGACCCTAATCCCATGGCCCACGTGTCCCTGTCAACCTCTGACAGCCGAACCCATGTTCCATGTGATTAAGACCTGTTCGCCACCGGGCTACATCAGTGCCCAATGTCCGCAGGATCATCTCACAATTCGGTTACAGCATTGCATACTTTTACAAATAACATCGGAATAAAGAGCGGAAGACTTAAATAACATTAGTTTTACAAACCGAGGTTTCAAATGAGGTAAGGAGTACGATTATTACAGACCATTGTTCGGGAAATTCAAAGTAGACAACGTAGTGGAAACATTAACATAGAGATACATGTAACACCCAGCCCGAGGGTGCACGTTTACTCATCGGCCTCATCGGCCTCTTCCTGGACGAAGGTCACGCAACAGGGTGCGAGACACATCGGAGTCTCAGGCATACCTGCAACATGGGTAACAAACCCTGAGTACTGGGGTACTCAACAAGACTTACCCGACTAAAAAAAAGGGGAAGACTCAGGAATGAGAGGCTTAGGGTAGTCAAGGTAAGGCTTAAGCAAGATCAAGTATTTTGCAGAAAAGCATTTTTGTAAACCTTATTTTATTTTTGAAAGATTCGGTATTCCTCAATTCTTCATCATTCATGATTCATTTTACATTTCAAAACATTCCTAGTTGAGAACCACTCTCCGTTGACAGTCAGTGGACCAAGTCTCCATAACCGAGGAGCAACGTTAATCCGGATAAATAATACTCAGCTGAGGATCCCTATCCACACTGCATATGTAGCACCCAAGCTTGCATATGCCAACTCGTCTACCACGATTCCTCCAAGATTGGTGTTGGGGCGGCACCCAGACCGCAGGCGCCTCCGACCCGCATTTTACCGAAAGATGATGGTGCTTTCGTGCGAAAGGGAGAATTCGCGCGGAAGCACGCGTTTCGGCTTGCGCACCAAGGGGAGGCGCAGCTTTCGTGCGAAAGGAAGCATTCGCGCGGAAGCAGGCATTCGCCTACGGTCCGCATGACCGGAGTAGGAAGGCGGAGCTTTCGTGCGAAAGGGAGCATTCGCGCGGAAGCACGCGTTTCGGCTTGCGCACCAAGGGAAGGCGGAGCTTTCGTGCGAAAGGAAGCATTCGCGCGGAAGCAGGCATTCGCCTACGGTCCGCATGACCGGAGTAGGAAGGCGGAGCTTTCGTGCGAAAGGGAGAATTCGCGCGGAAGCACGCGTTTCGACTTGCGGACCAAGGGAAGGCGGAGTTTTCGTGCGAAAGGGAGCATTCGCGCGAAAGCAGGCGTCGGTCTCCGGTCCGCATGGCCGGAGCAGGATGGAGTTTTCGGGCGAAAGGAAGCATTCGCGCGAAAGGAGCCCAGCGTTTCCGGCGAGAGCTTTCGTCATTCATGACTTTGGTTTTTCTTAAGGTTTTCGCAGGTCAAAGGGAGCGGGCCCACCGGCCAGGAAAAGGAGCCGTGGGACGCTGGGCCCACCAGAGGGCGAAGTTACGATGATGCCCCTCGCGCCGGGAAGGGCGGCGTACGACCATGGAGTAGTTGAGCAGGGCATCATTGTAATTGTAGCAGAGTGGTTGGAAGGGCGCTCTTGTACTTTCAAATTGATCCGGACTAATATAAAAAGCTCCCGACCTCCCACGGGGGGCTGGGGGGAACACTGTTCACTTCATCTGTTTCCCCGTTTTACCGTCCGGTTTCCGCTTTCGCTTTGGGCTTTCGTTCGTGCGTCAACCCGCTGTTTCGGGATCTCGATCCCCGAAACGACATTGGCGCCCACCGTGGTTGTCGCCCGAGCTTACCATGCCACCAAGGAAAGCGCCGAAAGCGGTCGACAATCTGGAAGCTATCGCCGCGAGGAAGGATGCTCTCGACACCATCGCGGCTTCGGTCCCAGCTAGCCAGGTTCCACCAAACACAGTTGCAGAGCCGCCACCTTTCGGCGGCGCCCTGTCGATAGAAGCGCAGCCGCCGCCGGGAGCTTCGACGAGCCAGAATGTACAACCCCAGGATCAACGTACTTTCGGCAGAGAGGGAACACCGGAAGGGCTTGTCGAGGACGAATTCGGCGAAGAGGATGATGATGTTGACGAAATCACAAGGCACGCCCAAGCAATCAAGGCGTTGGCACAGCAGCAAGACGAAATCGAGAGGCTGTTGTTGCAAAGAGACCAGTTGCAGCAGCAGTTGGCGGCGAAAGCAAGAGAAGACGAGACTCGCAACGCCATTCGTCGAGCTGAGGCGCACAGGAGGCAACTCGAGAAGGAAATTCAGGAACTGCGAAGAGCCGGGGCGGACCCCAACCCGACAGCACAAGAAGATGTATTCATACCAAGGCGAGAGCAGCCACCGGCTTTCGGCAACGCCATCGACGAAACCTCTCCACTCTCGAGGGAGTTGCAGGCTCATCCGTGGCCACTCAATTACAAGCCTCGTATTCCGACTTTCGACGGTAAAGCGAACCCGCGCAAGTTCTTGGCAAGCTACGAGACAGCTGTCTTTTCGGCAGGCGGGGACAGTCAGGCTCTAGCAAAATCTCTCATCTTGGCGGTCGAAGACGTGGCCCACGATTGGTACACCACTCTCAAGCCACTGTCCATCTATTCTTGGGCACAGCTGAAAGCCGAGCTGCTGGCCACTTTCCAAGGATTCCGTCCGGATGTCAAGACCACGCGGGACCTCATGAATTGCACCCAGCAAGACGACGAGCCCCTTTCGGATTACCTCAAACGTTTCATCCAGCTGAAAGCTCAAGCTCCGAATGTGCCGGAAGCCGCGGTGATAGCAGCAGCCATCGAAGGCTTGGGGACTGGGCAGTGCGCCGCTCATCTGTCCAGGGAGCCGCCGAAAGATGTCAAGGAACTGTTTGACGTGATGAATGCGTACGCGAGGTCGGACGATGACTTTCGGCGACGCAAGGCCGCCCGCCAGATTCAAAGGCAGGCGACGAAAGCAAGCCGCCCGCCGCCTGTGCCGAATCAAAGGATTGTTAGGCCATTTCGTTCAATCAACAATTTGCAAGAAGAACCGGCGCAATCAGCAGCTGGCACAGAGAGGCCCGACATGCCCGACTTTCATCCCCAAAGAGGATTCGATCAGCCGTTCCGCGGAGGGCGCGGCGGAAGGACAGGACGCGGCGGCCGAGACGGTAGAGGCCGCGGAAGAGGACCCAGGCCGCCATATTGCGTCATTTGTGACGGCAATTTCGGCCATACCACTCGGGATTGCAAATACAGCAAAATGGCGAAAGAGCTGAAAGATAAGGACCAAGCGTCAGCCCCCGCCGAAAGCTCCAAGCATGTTTTCCATAATTCGCAAGACCCGCCAGCTGTGGCGGCAGCATGCAGCAATTACGCGAGCACACCTACGCATCCCCCGCAGTACATGCATCCCCAAAACTTGCATTGGTACAATCCGGCGTATCAGGGCTATCACCTTCCGGTCTTTGCGCCGCATTCGGCGGCGGTTTCGTCACCTATGCATTATCAGCATCAGCCAACGCCGCCACCGGTGTTTCCGGTTCAGACCCAACCTCAGGGGCAACAAGCACAGCCGGGTTTCCAGCAGGCGCAGGAGGTGGAAAATGAAACTAGCGCAATCAACAACATCCTTCCGTCGAGAGGGCACATTTTCGCCATCACGGGCGGATCTAACCTAGAGCACGAAAGCAAGAGAGCTAGAAGGGACTACCACCGAAGAGTCCAGACAGTATCACCAAGGCTTCCACTAAACAGGCCAGCTTGGTCGCTAGCGCCGATATGCTTCGACGAGACCGACTTCAAAGTCCGCGACTACCCGCATTGCGACGCTTTCGTCGCAACAGCCAACGTGGCCGGCTTCACTTTGCACAACATTCTGATTGACACCGGAAGCTCAGCAGACATCCTTTTCGTAAAAGCTTTCGAGGCAATGGGATTCGACAGACGCAGTTTGGACCCCGCCGGTAATTCACTGTACGGATTCGGAGGAAGAAAGATCGACGCTATCGGCAAAAAGCAGATCCCTGTATCCTTCGCCGAAGGGGAAAGAGTCCGCACCGAGACACTAACATTCGACATAATAAACATGGACTACCCGTACACTGCCATTTTCGGCAGAGGTTTCACCAACAGGTTCAACGTTGTCATCAAGCAAAGCTACCTATGCATGAAGATGCCATCCCCTTTCGGCATCGTCACCGTGCATGGAGATCAGCAAGCTTCCAGAAGGATTGAGGGGAAACCAACCCCAGGCTATAGCCTCATCAACGAGGTGGCAAACAAAGGCGAAATGCAAACAACCACCGAAGAGCACGCTATCGTACGCGCGTCGGAACACAAGGTTGGGGCAGCTGAAGAAACGATAAGAATCCCGCTCGCGGCCTCCAGGCCCGAAAGAGCCGTGCATATTGGGTCAAGCATGCCGGAAGAAGAAAGGAACGCTTTGGCATCGTTCCTTGCGAGCAATGACGACATTTTCGCTTGGTCAGCAAGCGACTTGCAAGGCGTTAGCAGAGATCTCGCCCAGCACAGTTTGAACATCGCAAGCGGCGCTAAGCCCAGAAAACAAAAACTGAGAAAAATGTCAAACGAAAGGGCAGACGCGGCGAAAGCCGAAGTGCAAAGATTACTTGACGCGGGAGTAATCCGACCGGTCCAGTATCCCGAATGGCTGGCGAATGTCGTCTTGGTGAAAAAGAAAAATGGAAAATGGCGAATGTGCGTCGATTTCACCGACCTCAACAAATGCTGCCCGAAAGATCCGTATCCCTTGCCTCGCATCGACAAGCTTGTCGACATTGCATCTGGTTGTGAAATAATGAGCTTGCTAGATTGTTTTTCAGGCTATCACCAGATTTGGCTTCATCCCGACGATGAAGAGAAAACCAGTTTCATCACCCCTACAGGCACATACTGCTACCGGCGAATGCCGGAAGGGCTGCGGAATGCAGGCCCTACTTTCTCGCGAATGACCGACAAAGTGTTCGAAAGCCAGAAGCAAAAGAAAAACTTGTTGGCGTACGTTGACGACATAGTGGTCAAGAGCGATAGACAGGAAGATCATCAGGCAGATTTGCTCGAGACTTTCGGCAATCTTCGGAAGAGCGGTTTAAAGCTAAACCCCGACAAGTGTATTTTCGGCATCAGGAAAGGCAAGCTCCTCGGTTGCCTGGTATCAGCAAGAGGAATTGAAGCTAATCCCGACAAGATAGCGGCAATTATCAACATGCAACCGCCCTCAAACCGAAAGCAAGTGCAAAAGTTGACAGGAAGACTGGCTTCTCTGAACAGATTCATCGCAAGGTCCGCCGAAAGAGGGCTGCCTTTCTTCCGAACTCTGCGTAGCTCCGACCCTTTCGATTGGGGGGAAGAGCAGCACCAAGCTTTTCAGCAGCTAAAGGAGTATTTGACCAAGCTAACCACGCTGTCCAAGCCGTCGCCGGAAGCAACGCTCTTGTTGTATCTCGCAGCGTCTCACGGCACTGTAAGCGCGGTACTGGTGGAAGAAAAGGAGCACGCAAACAAGATGACGCAGTTCCCAATCTATTTTGTTTCCGAGGCCCTTTCGGGCGCAAAGCTGAACTACTCAGAGCTAGAGAAGATAGCCTACACAGTGCTAATGGCCTCCCGAAAGCTGAAGCATTACTTTCAGTCTCACCACATCATAGTGCTTTCGGCTCAGCCATTGGAAGCCTTGTTCCGCAACAACGAAGCTATCGGCCGAATCGGCAAGTGGGCGGCGGAGTTGAACGAATACGTGATCGACTTCCAGCACCGATCCGCAATCAAGTCGCAGGCATTGGCGGATTTCATAGCAGACTGGACTCCCGCCGCTTTCGACACAACGCTTGAATTCGAAGAGCCTGTGTGGACAGTAAATTGTGACGGCGCATGGGGAATGGCCGGAGCCGGAATCTCGGCGATCCTTACACCACCAAGAGGACCGAAGGTCAGATTTGCCGCGAGGCTGCAGTTTCTCACAACCAACAACACCGCCGAATACGAGGCCGTGCTTCTAGGTTTACGAAAGCTTCGAGCAATCGGAGCGAGAAGATGCATAGTCAAATCGGATTCCCAAGTGGTCGTTGGTCATGCCGAAAAGGAATTCACAGCAAGAGAACCAGAGCTAACCAAGTATCTGTCGGCAATCAGAAGAATGGAGAAATATTTCATTGGTTTCACCTTGCGTCACATCCCAAGGGCCGAAAACGCAGAGGCCGACGAGCTGGCCAAAGCCGCAGCACAAAATCTACCGCTGCCATCAGACGTGTTCTATCAGATCCTTTCGGCAAAAGCCGTGAAAGAGGAGGAAGAACATCCAGACTCGATACATGCTATCGTCAGTGAGGACTGGAGGTCACAGATATTCGCCTATTTAGCTGGAACTTACGAGCCACAGTCTAGAAAGGATGCCGAAAGAATGGCCAGCAGGGCGAAAGGTTACGCAATCATCGGAGAGCAGTTGTTCAAAAATGGAATAACAGCACCTCTTCTGAAATGCATAAGCCAGCGCGAAGGCATTCAGCTGCTCGAAGAAATGCATGCCGGAATGTGCGGAGCGCATAGAGGGCCTCACGAGATAGCGCACAGAGCAATGAGACAGGGATTTTACTGGCCCTCCGCTGCATCAGATGCCAAGGAGCTGGTCAAACGTTGCAAAGGCTGCCAGATGTTCGCCAAAAATCAGAAAGCGCCAGCAAACGAGACCACGCCGATAGTGCCGACCTGGCCATTGCAGAGGTGGGGCATCGACATAGTTGGTCCGCTACCAGCAGCCCCGGGCAACTTGCGTTTTGCAGCGGTAGCTCTTGAGTATTTCACCAAATGGGTGGAAGCGAAGGCCCTTGCCAGCATAACTTCCACCTCTTTAATCAAGTTCGTCTGGCAGAGGATAATCTGTCGCTTCGGTGTGCCATCATTCATCGCCTGTGACAATGGGAAGCAGTTCGATTGCGCCGAATTCAGGAATTTTTGTGATGAACTCAGCATCAAGCTCAATTTCGCTTCTGTAAATTACCCGCAAGCAAACGGGGCCGTCGAAAGAGCGAATGGCTCAATCTTTTCGGCAATTTCGAAAACACTGTACGACTCGCCGAAAGGCAAGTGGGCCAACACCCTAACAACAGCCGTATGGGGACACAACATTTCACGGTCCAGAGCTACCGGCTTCACCCCATTCAGGCTACTTTACGGCGAGGAAGCAGTAACCCCGGAAGAAGTAAAGCTGGGTTCCTTCCGAACCGAAATGACCCCAACTACTGAACGGCAAAGACACGTCGAGCTCGACACCGTCGAAGAAGTAAGGCTGCAGGCTGCAGACAACCTTGAAAAGTACCACGCCGAAACGAAGCATCACAGGGACAGGACGATAATCCGAAAGAACATCAAGCCTGGTGACATGGTCACCATTCGGCAGCCAGATAAGCAAGGCAAGCTGCAATCGCAGTGGCAAGGCCCTTTCGTCGTGGCGAGCATGGCAGCGCCCGGCGTATTCCGGTTGATGAATGACAAGGGCGAAGTATCAGCTCACACATGGAACGCGAGCAATCTGCGTCGTTTCTACCCATAATTCATCTCTTTCTCGACTGTGGTATAATTTCTCCCTCTTTCACCATTTTTGTAATCAAATGTCGTCTGTGCTCTTTTTCCTCGCCGGGGAAGCCCTTCATCGGGCTGCGAGGTTTTTTAACGAGGCAGCCGAATGTAACCGCTACATTACTAAAGTAGTCGTAATTCCCCAAAAAGGTCATACGAACCGGTCGAAGACGAAATCAACCAAGCATAAGGTTGAGACATTCGTCAACACAATGTGATAAAAAGAGAATGTCGAGGAGGTAGGGCAAAATAGACCCCTTCCATCCAACGACAATCTCGAAAGCCTGCGGGCCATATGAAATCCGACCCTCCGACAAAACGAGAGGGCGGAACGAAAGCCTGCGGGCTATGTGAAATCCGACCCTCCGACAAAATGCGAGGGCGGAACGAAAGCCTGCGGGCTATATGAAATCCGACCCTCCGACAAAACGAGAGGGCGGAACGAAAGCCTACGGGCTACGTGAAATCCGACCCTCCGACAAAATGCGAGGGCGGAACGAAAGCCTGCGGGCTATGTGAAATCCGACCCTCCGACAAAATGCGAGGGCGGAACGAAAGCCTGCGGGCTATGTGAAATCCGACCCTCCGACAAAATGCGAGGGCGGAACGAAAGCCTGCGGGCTATATGAAATCCGACCCTCCGACAAAACGAGAGGGCGGAGCGAAAGCTTGCGGGCTATATGAAATCCGACCCTCCGACAAAACGAGAGGGCGGAACGAAAGCCTGCGGGCTATGTGAAATCCGACCCTCCGACAAAACGAGAGGGCGGAACGAAGCTGGCAGGGCCACGAACAAACCGACATTCCGACAAAACGAGGGCCGAACGAAAGCTTGCGGGCCATGCAAAACCAGCCCCCCATCACCAAAAGGGGAAAATGGTAGCAGAGGCCAAGCCCATCAGCCCTAGTAGGGTAAAACAAACGACAGCTGGCAAGCATTTACAGCAGCTAGAACGTAAACGCTGTATTAACCTTTCACCTACCAAGTGTGCACAAATACAGCCAGGCAAGTAAATGCGACCGTCAAGTACAATGGGCAAGGCAGTATAAATAGGCAACAAAGTGCAAGCCTCCCACCCATCCTAAACTACCGATGCCCTCCAAAATGTTAGTTCCAGGCAGTCAGCTCATTATCGAAAATGCGAGTAGGAAGCATCAGGAGCTACGCTTTCGCTTTTATGATCGTGTCATCGGCATCGCGTCCGACTATCGTCACCAATCCGGTAACTGTAGGCGGTAGTGCCATCGAGTGGCTCTCCCATCTCAAACCAAAGATAGGAGATGAACCAAGCTGTGCATGTGGCTGGACAGCAATACGAGCAATATCATAATCATAGTCGGTTGTATGTCCCTCAACTTGCGTTCATAAAGACATTTTCGTCAACCGAATTATCAAGCGCTTTTGCGCGAATGCTACCGCCCCTTGCCCAAGAGAGTGGGGGCGGGCGTTTCTTTGCTATCGGCCGAGGGGCTCGCACCGAAAGCTCCCTCGCGCGAATGCTACCGCCCCTCGCCTAAGAGAGTGGGGGCGGGCGTTTCTTTGCTACCGGCCGAGGGGCTCGCACCGAAAGCTCCCTCGCGCGAATGCTACCGCCCTTCGCCCAAGAGAGTGGGGGCGGGCGTTTCTTTGCTATCGGCCGAGGGGCTCGCACCGAAAGCTCCCTCGCGCGAATGCTACCGCCCCTCGCCTAAGAGAGTGGGGGCGGGCGTTTCTTTGCTATCGGCCGAGGGGCTCGCACCGAAATCTCCCTCGCGCGAATGCTAGCGCCCCTCGCCTAAGAGAGTGGGGGCGGGCGTTTCTTTGCTATCGGCAGAGGGGCTCGCACCGAAAGCTCCCTCGCGCGAATGCTAACGCCCCTCGCCTAAGAGAGTGGGGGCGGCCGTTCCTTTGTTATCGGCCGAGGGGCTCGCACCGAAAGCCCCCTCGCGCGAATGCTACCATCCCTCGCCTTAACAGAGTGGGGGCGAGCGTTTCTTTGCTATCGGGCGAGGGGCTCGAACCGAAAGCCACCTCGCGCGAATGCTACCGCCCCTCGCCTAAGAGAGTGGGGGCGGGCGCGTCTTGGTAACCCACCGACGGGCCCGCACCGAAAAGCACCATCGCGCGAACTAGTAAAGCGAGAACAACTAAATCATTCGGCAAAAGAACTTAATCCGCCAAACGAAATAATAAAAAATCGCACATTCGCAAAAAACGATTAACACCGAAAGATAGAGCACACTGCGACACTCGTCATTACACCGGGTTTAATATAAAGGTTGTACACTGCAATTCTAATTCAGGGCCGCGAACTATTTTCGCGGCCAAGTAAAATGCTATAACGCCTTTCGTCCGGCGAAGGCACGGCATCTTCGGGTTCCAACTTAACAAACGCGGCACCCTCGAAGCCTGGTGGCGCGCGCGAAGCCTCGCGCCTCTTTCGCCTCGACTCAAGTTCGCGTGGGTCGAAAGCATCATAAAAAGCGCGTAGCCGATCTTCTGTGCGTCTAAGTTTCTTAGCTCGTTTTCTCATGTAAGCCGAAAGCGATGCAGTCGGAAACCTAGATCGGAAACTCCTCCACAGGTCACCACCAACACAGATATCGCCGGCTTTAATCATTAACGGGCAGATGTCGAGAACGTCCAGCGTTCCCACATCCGCACCCTGTTCAATATACAACATCCGAATTTAAGTTCCAAAATGTTACAAGAGGTCCGCAACAAGTTGCCAACATATTGAAAGCAGGCCCCAAGAAGGTCACTCGTCTACCGCTGCGTCTTGGGGGGCGTTCGCGTCGCGGGCAGCAGCAGCGGCCGAGCTTTCGGGCGCCCCGTCGTTCGGCCCAGGAGGACTTGCCTCGTCTTCCGGCTCGTTTTCACGCGCCTGTTTTGCGGAGATATACTCCGAAAACAGCTGTCGGATCCGCGTTTTCTCCTCAGGAGTCTGCATAAAAAAGCGATAGCCCAGAAAAATAACTACTCGGGCCACAAGGCACCGCACAAAAAGCGATAGCCAGCATGGAAGTCAAGCGATAGCTCAAGCAGAACGAAGAAAATACCTTTCCGCGCCCCACGGCGGACTGCATCAGCGACATGTCATTCCCACCCGCAAGCCAGAATTCTTCAAAGAATCTTTTGCCCAGAGCTTTCGCCGCCTCCGGGGTTCGCCAGTAATAATCCACCTCTTTGACCGGAAGGTCAACGATGTGGGAGCATCCGGCGTCCACCAGGCTGTGGCCGATCGCCTTGATACCGGTGACGGCGGCGTAGTCTCGGCCCAGAGCCATATGATTTTCAAGTGAATCCATTTCGGAGCAAAGCCAGCGGACAAGACCGTCAGCAGTTTGCTCCGAAGGACCACATGTTTCGACACCAATGCTGCGAAGGCTTTCGCGGAGGCGAAAGACAGCTTCTTCGGCAAACGTCTTCAGGGCCGCGTCCTTCTCGGCCTGGGCATTTCGCAGCTGCGAAAGCTCCCGCTTGAGGTCTTCTGCTTCCCGTCTCAGCTTTTCAGCCTCCTTTTGGCTTGCTTTCCGCGAGGCGCGCTCGTCCTCGGCTTTCTTCGCCTGAACCTCCAGGTCGGTTGTAAGCTTCTTCGCCAAAATGTCGAGGTCCTCCTTCTCACGCTCGATCTTGCGAACATAAAGGTCGTTCTGATTGTGTCGGCTGCGGGCGAGAATGGCAGCCTGCGAATGGCATTAAATCAAACGTCGAAAGTCAGTACACTCCAAAAGACCCATACACCAGTTGCGGAAAAGCGAACAACAATCACGCGACAAATAGCAATCTGAGCAACTCACGCTAGCTAAGTGAAACGACAGCGCGTCATCAAGCTTTACGCTGTCAACCTTGAGCAGGTCCCTCTCGACCTCCGGCGCAGCGAAAGCCTTGTGCGAAAACTCCACAAGTTTGCTGGCGTCATCGCTTGCGCCGGGGAGGATTCCCGCGCGGCGGAAGTCTATCCGACACGCAAGCTGAGCTTCGGAAGCTGCACCCAAAGAACGTGCAATCCGATAAGATTCTTCTCTTGCTTCGTCAGTCTCGCCCGACGAGCTCAACCCAGTGTAAAAACAAGGACTCCTGTAGTCCGACGGCACTCCATCGATAATCAATCGCCCGTAGCCAAGAAGCTGACCTTCCACCATCTCCTGTGATAGACGAATGTGTCTCGGCGAAAGGTGTAGCTTACCTTTATCCACAGCAGGAGCCGTCACTCCCTCGGATCCGCCCCTACTCTCGCGTGGGGCAGCCCCTCCGGTGGAAACGCGAGCAGCAGTTTCGGCAGGTTTCCGAGCCGCAGGCTCAGCACGAGGCGCTTTCGCTCTCTTCACCGGCCGAGCGGTATCCGCGAGGGCCTTTCGCGAACCGGGTTTAGCAAAGGTCGGAAGGTCAGCCACCGACACCTCGTCGTCGAAAGCCGACGTCGAAAGGCGCGCCTGCGGTTTCGGCGGCGCCATCTCAGCAGCGAAGCTGGTGATCTGCAAAAGCAAGACAGCACAACAGCAAAACAAAGACAAGTCAAAAAAAAAAAAAAAAAAAAAAAAACCCGTCTTTACCACAGAAATAATAGTAAAGAATCCCATAAAAGGAAAAACGAAAAAAACGGCCAAAGCAAACAGAATTACAAAAAGGCAGAAACTGACCACCCTCGAATGATCGAAAGGATCAACGCCAGGGGCCGACTCCAATGCCCCCCCTCGACTTGCAAGCAAAGGTTTGGCAATCAACCGCCCAATGCGGATGTCCCCAGCTTCAGCAACCCCTCGCCGGGAGATCACGCCACTCCGACCGCCGCGGCGAGCCATCTTTTTTCCTTCACCTTTAAAGCTTTCGGCCTCATCTTTGCTTTCGTCAACCAACGGTCTCTCGGCATATTCAACGCCCATCGCATCGAAAGCTCGGTTTAAACGCCGATTACGGCCGAGATTGCCGAGTTGAAACTCGCTCTCCTTGCGTAAGTACGGACCACAAATCTTTCTGGTCTCCTTTTCGATATGTCTAACATATTCGCCGTCATCATGGTAATCCGCGGGTCTTTCCAGCAGCAACGTGGGCCCCCAATACCCTTCTCTTTCAACGAAACCTTCGAAAGATGTGGCACTGCAGAGCGGATTCATCCCGATGGCAATCCACTCTTCCACCAAATCCCGGCTAATTTGAAAACGTGCAGTAAACGCGAATGCATCCCCACAGCGAATAGCATGTGGGTCACTCAGCACAACTGGCGGAAGATGCTTTCCTGGGCACCTCTCCAAAACAGACACAAGTGGAGATCCCTTCTTTTCTCCCCTACCTAACTCAATAGCGGCGGTTTCGTCCGAGCAAACACGATAGTAGAACCAGAAGCGATTCCAGTCCGGCCACTTGTTCCGGTATGTAAGCGAAATTGAAACAGTGCCTCGTGTTTTCCGCGGAACGAAATTGATGCAGCCAATCTCGCTGGGCAATCTGCTCCCTAGAAGCGGGTCGTTAACTTTCGTCGGACGACGGTGAATGTCATAAAATCGCACGAAGACATCCGCCCGCGGGGTGCAGCCCAACATCTTCATAGCATGCGCGAAAATACTCAGTCTGGCGATTGCATTCGGCGTCAGCTGATGAAGTTGTATCTCAAACCCCAACAAAACATCCGAGACGAATTCTTCGAGGGGAAAATCAAGGCCAGCTACAAAGTAGTCGCGAAAGACAACGGCCTCGTTCGGCCGAGGAATAGGAACCTCCTCATCTCCAGGGACACGGCAATTCGTAAGATGATCTCTCCTTAAAGGCCCTTCTTCAGCCATTGTTTGCAAGCGTGCAGCCGTCATTCGCGATACGCCAAGGTAAAAAGAGCAATCCGTCGGAACCGAAATCAAACCGGAGTCCCCATCATTCGACACGCTCCCGCTATGCTCTGGAACTCGTGGAGCAACCCCCGATCCGATGGACACTTCCACGCTAGGCTCGCGATGGGACGACCCGGCGGCATCGGAACTTTCGCTAGTAGAGCTCGAGGTCGACGTCGAGCTGGAAGACGCCATCTAGCATTGGCGCGAAAGATAAAATAAACACACAAGGCAAGCGAAAGAGGAAAAACAACAAAACAAAAACGCGAAAATAGATACGAAAATAAGCGAAATTAAACAGCCTCAAATAACCAAATTCGCAAGACTTAAGTCTAAAGGAAACAAATACAAGGGGAGTGACGCGTACCGCAAACTGTCGCCAGACGAATGATGAAAGTCAAACAAGTAGCTATCGCCAACACGAGCGAATGGCGTCCACCGAAAAGCGAAATGGCTTCGCGAATGAGGCGGGGGGTGAAGGGAGGCGTTCAGTGAACAAGCCTCCCCGAGCCGAAGCCCCGGCTTTTATATGCGCAAAAACTGGGCACGAATTCCGAGGGACACGAAGAGGCGCCCGGGCACAAGATTCGAAGCGTCGCAGAGGTTTTACATCATGACACACAGTTTTCGAGGAACACGAAAAGGCGTCTGCAACGTGACTTAAGCAAAAACATAAATAACAATAATACTAAAAAAGAAAAAATATATACACACCACTTCGAAAAAAAAAAAAAAAAAAAACCCAGCTTCGGGACGAAGCGAAGGTTTTTTTTTGGGCGGGCGTAGGCGCCTAGCGAAAGGACACGGTCGAACTTCACAAGCTGCAGATTCAACCGTGAGGGGCTGTTGTTGGGGCGGCACCCAGACCGCAGGCGCCTCCGACCCGCATTTTACCGAAAGATGATGGTGCTTTCGTGCGAAAGGGAGAATTCGCGCGGAAGCACGCGTTTCGGCTTGCGCACCAAGGGGAGGCGCAGCTTTCGTGCGAAAGGAAGCATTCGCGCGGAAGCAGGCATTCGCCTACGGTCCGCATGACCGGAGTAGGAAGGCGGAGCTTTCGTGCGAAAGGGAGCATTCGCGCGGAAGCACGCGTTTCGGCTTGCGCACCAAGGGAAGGCGGAGCTTTCGTGCGAAAGGAAGCATTCGCGCGGAAGCAGGCATTCGCCTACGGTCCGCATGACCGGAGTAGGAAGGCGGAGCTTTCGTGCGAAAGGGAGAATTCGCGCGGAAGCACGCGTTTCGACTTGCGGACCAAGGGAAGGCGGAGTTTTCGTGCGAAAGGGAGCATTCGCGCGAAAGCAGGCGTCGGTCTCCGGTCCGCATGGCCGGAGCAGGATGGAGTTTTCGGGCGAAAGGAAGCATTCGCGCGAAAGGAGCCCAGCGTTTCCGGCGAGAGCTTTCGTCATTCATGACTTTGGTTTTTCTTAAGGTTTTCGCAGGTCAAAGGGAGCGGGCCCACCGGCCAGGAAAAGGAGCCGTGGGACGCTGGGCCCACCAGAGGGCGAAGTTACGATGATGCCCCTCGCGCCGGGAAGGGCGGCGTACGACCATGGAGTAGTTGAGCAGGGCATCATTGTAATTGTAGCAGAGTGGTTGGAAGGGCGCTCTTGTACTTTCAAATTGATCCGGACTAATATAAAAAGCTCCCGACCTCCCACGGGGGGCTGGGGGGAACACTGTTCACTTCATCTGTTTCCCCGTTTTACCGTCCGGTTTCCGCTTTCGCTTTGGGCTTTCGTTCGTGCGTCAACCCGCTGTTTCGGGATCTCGATCCCCGAAACGACAATTGGGCCCGGTCCTACGCCACCCGGAAGTACAGTACACCACACCAATCCGGGACTTTAACCCACGTGGGTACATGCTACTTCCGCCATCTCTCCACTCCCAGTGCGCGGTTGTCGGTCCAATAAAGGATTCCTCGGAGCCAGAGCTTTCCGAAGTATGTGAATAGTTACAAGTCTTGACCAGCAGGCCCCCATACGGATGGTCCCTAATTTTCCAGCCAGAACTATACCTTGGTTATATCTCACCCAAGCGTAATAGTCCTGTCAGTTTTTCCGCCAGCGACAAGCACCTCGGGACTCTAACCCAAGAATACAGGTCCTGTCGGTTTTTCAACCCTGTCCCGGTCGGTGTCAACTGTTGAGTCCCGGACTACAACATGACGGCACCGTACGCGCGACAACCTCTCCTCGCTATTGATTAGGTACGGATCAGATACCTAGCCAACAGCCGGGGAGTAAGGCCAAATTCCCATAAAAGTTCTTTAAGTGATCAAACTTTTGAAATTGGCATTTTATTGCAAGGTCTAATTCAATAAGCATTGCTAAGCATTTTTCAAATACTTTTGAAAAGCAGGTATCGGGTGTATCAGTGGTCAAGGTGGATAGTGCATCAATTAGGATAGCACACAACTCCTATAAACCTAATGCAATAATTTAACTCAAAAGCATTTAAGGAAATCATTTTATAAATTCAAGGAAAGGTTAAATGCACCGGGGCTTGCCTTGAAGAGCAAAGAGAGCAGACTCGGGGTAGGTATAGGTGTTGGAGCTCGGGGTCGCCTCGGGAGTTGGTTCGTCAACAGCGGCCTCGACTCTGGTACCTTCTTCGTCAACTATACGGATGCAATGATGAATGCTCATGAGAATGATGATATGAACTTATGGTGCAAGACAATTCTACTGATTCTAGATTACTCTTAGGCAAGGTATAATCGAAATCTAGGTTGAGCATAAAAGGTAACCATTTCTTTCTTAAGCATTATTGATGTTAGGCCTTATTATAATTATCCTAAGTATCAACCAATCATAGCATCACAACCATCATAGACCAAAGGGTAGGGGTCTATGAACATCAATCAATCCAAAGATCACATCATTAAACACTTATTACCAACCCTAATCCATCTTTTCTATTTTCCTTAATTTATTTAAAAGGTCATTTTATGAAGTTGCTCCAAAAATTACCAAATTAATCACATAAGTTCATTAAAGCATAAACAGATGGTAAAACAAATTTTATAATTTTTGGAGGTCATTAAGGTGTTCAAATAATTCCAGACATTAATTAACAAAAGGCACTATTTAATAATTAAAGATAAATGCTCAAAAATCAACTTGCTCCAAAAGTCTTCAAAATTTTACCAGAGGTTCAGCATGTCATAAAAAGGTCACAAAAATTTATCTCAAGATTTTTGGAGTTATAGATCACTCTCCAAAAATACCAAAACCTTCATTTTTCAATTAAAAGGGGAATTTTACATTTTCAAATTTTTGCACAAAACTCAAGTTTCATATTTTTATAAAATACTCCAGAGCATAAAGAGTCTACCACAAAAATTTCAGAATTTTTGGATGCACACAGAAAATCATACAAAAAAGAGAAAACAGAACACTATTCACATCTCTCAGAAAAAGAGAAGAGCACTGTGCTCCTTCTAGGCCGGGCTCGGCGAATCGCGGGGGCTCGGGCGAATCGCGCGGGGCTCGGTCGAGACGGGCTCGGTCGAGACGGAAGCGACAGCTTCGTCCGAGGCCTGGCCCGGAGGCTCGGGCGAGACGGAGAAGTAAGCCTCCGTCCGAGGCCTGACTCGGGCGAAGCGGAGAGCATGCGCTCGCCGAGGCTTGGGCTCGGGCGAAGCGGAGGGCATGCGCTCGCCGAGGCTTGGGCTCGGGCGAGACGGAAAACAAGCCTCCGTCCGAGGCGTGACTTGGAGGCTCGGGCGAAACGGAGTGGAAGCAGAGGCCGGAGGCCTCGGATGCTTACCACGGGTCGGAGGCAGGGCTTCGAGGGTGAGGCTCGACTCGTTCTCGAGGGTGAGGCTCGACACGTTCTCGAGGGTGAGGCTCGACACGTTCTCGAGGGAGGAGACGACCGCGGCGGCGCTCCGGCGATCCTGCTCAACACACGAGACCGCAAGGGCCGGGTTAGAGTCGCACGGAACCGAGGAAGCTGACACAGGGGTCGGGAGAAGGTATCCGTGACCGGAGGGGAAGTATTTGACGAACCCGAGATCACCGGGGTTCCGTCGGAGTTTGGAAAGATGGGGTTACGCCGGGCAATTGGAGGCGGGGAAGGTGAAATTGGGGGGTGGGAAAGCTTCACGAGCTCAAGGCGGAGCTTTCGGGCTAGGTGGTTGAGCGACGGGAGCTTTGGAGTGCTCTGGCCACGGCGGCGGGGTCGAGTGCGGAGGTCGGAGCTCCGGCGGGCTTTTATAGCCGCGGCCAGGGGCCGGTAGAGAGCTCGAGGCGGGGTGGATAAGCTCGGCGGACGCGTGCGCTCTCGATTGCGCGCAGGCGGGAAGGACAGGCGTGCGGCCGGGGCTCGGGCGCAGACAGCGCCGGCGATGGCCACGCGGCGGCGACGCGCTGGAGCAGTAGGGGACGGGGCGGAGGTCAACTGGCGCGCGTGCGGGGGCGGCATGATGGCGCGGACGCAGGCGGCTGGTCGGGGACAGACGAGCGGCTGCCAAACGCGTGGCGCGCGCAGCGCCGGAGGCTCGGCCACGGCCGGGGCCCTCCCCTACGCGAGGAAGATGAACAGGGCTAGGGTTTTTAGGGTTTGACTTTAGGCTGATATCGGTATTTTGCAAATTACTTCCAAAATTTGAACTGGGCAACAAAAACTCAAAACACCAAAGTTGTTCAGAAAAAAGAGATCTACAACTTTGTCAATATGAACATTTTCAAATTCCAAATAGTTTCTGAACCATATACAAAAACAGAAAAGGGGACACTTTTCAAATTTGATTCAAATCAAAATTACTTTGGATTTCAAACTGAAACTTGAAAATCTTTATATAAGAAAGTTGTTCCATTTGTCAAAACCTACAACTTTGCTAATATACACTTTTTCTGAAACTCAATAGTTTTTGAATAACTTTTGAAAACTCAAAAGGGACAAAAACTGGAGTTTGAATGGATTTGAAATTACTTCAAATTTTATATATAAACTTGGAAATCTGTAAACACCAAAGTTGTTCCTCTAGGTCAGATTCACAACTTTGCTTTTTGAACCAACCCAGAATTTTGAATTTTGAAAAAGTTATCGAAAAGGGAATAAATCCAGGATTTGGGATTTTAGGGTTTTGCAAAAGGAAAATCAAATCAAATCTGATTTTTGAACTTTGATCAATGCAACAAACATCAGGGCACTAGAATTAGAACGAGAATTACATAGAACTAGGCACAGAGATGAAATTACCATTTTGCCCTCATAGGAAGAATTGGGCTTTTAGGGTTTTTGAAAAGGGACTTAAGCATAGCAATTAAGCAATCCAAATGCATCACAAAATGATTAATGCTTAAGATGATGACATGTCAAGTTAATTACATTAGTAACACCAGGGGTGTTACAGTCAAGAGCCTGCGGTTGAATTTAGCCGCTGAGATCCAGCGATCGTGGTTGTATGGGAAGGTCACATGGCGTCCATCCCAACATCGAACGACGCGTTTGATGCCCCCGTTCTATTGTCTGAGGGGCTCTATATAAAGTTGAAAGGACAGTGACGACTAAGAGAGGGTGAATTAGACAACTAAAAAATATACTCTAAAAAATGGCCTCTAATTACCACCTAGTCAAAACCTATGCAAGAAAGTAAACTATCTAGTTGTGCAACTGCTAGGTGTGTTGCTATCTCTACCGCAAAAGAGTTATGGGACCTAGGTTCCAATCCTAACTAGCCTATCAACTAAGCTAGAAAAGGTAAAACACATAATTAAGTTAGCAAGGTAAATGCGGAAGCTAAAGAGCAAGGTAGAGATGCAAACTCATGTCGACGACTCGGCTATTTTTACCGAGGTATCGAGAAGCACACAAGCTTCCCCTAGTCCTCGTTGGAGCCCCTCGCAAGGAATCCCTCGCAAGGGCAAGCTTCCGGTCGAGTAACTCCATGTATAGCTCCGGTCCTTCCCCATGCGCAAGTGGGTCTCCAGTTAAGCCACTCGTGGCAAAGCCTCTCCCGAATGCTCCCCGTCGTCTTCACTATTAAGCTTCCGGTCGAACCGCTGCGGGCCTTGTTCCCTTCGGTACACGGTGGCGGCCACACCACAAACGCGGTTGGTGTGGTCTCGCAAGACTACAAGCCCCTCCGATGTACAACAATAGTGCGTGCAAGCAACGAGTAGCAAGAGGTATGCAAACCTCACTAAACACTAGGCGTAAACCTAGAGCAAGCGCATGAGCGGTGGTCTAACTAGCCTAAGCACTTCGCAAAAGCACCTACACTAATCACCATGTGAATCACTACACTATGCATATGGAGGCACTAATATGGTGTAGCAACACCCTTGTATGTTTCCTCACTCCTCTACACCTCATTTGGCCGGTTAAAGGTGGTATATATAAACCTCAATCAAATAGAGCCGTTGGGGGGCTGAAAACAGCTTTGTGTAGAGCATCAGACGCTACAGTGAAGACATCAGACGCGTCCTATCCTCATATGATGAGTAGCCGTTGGAAAACTAGTCGTTAGACCTATTTTTCGGTGGCATCAGACGCTATAGTAAGGCATCGGACGCTGCATCAGACTCGTGTCCGTTGCTGAGTATCGGAGCGTCTGTTGCTTCTTTTTCAGTGTGACATGCTTTCGTATTTTGGGCATAACTCTTAGCTCCGAACTCCGATTTCGGTGATCTTGGACTTTTCAGAAAGCTAATGAAATGCTCTACAACTTTATGCTAATGCCATGTCAATTTGAGAAAATCTAAAATCACGAGACAGTTCCAATTCAATTAGCTCTTGTCTCGGCTTGAGCGGCTCAACTTTGTTTGCGTCCGAGCCTTTGTTTCTTGTGTCTTGGACTTTGCTTGATCTTTGTAATACTTCAATACATCTTGTAGGTCCTTGCTTGAGGTGTTGATCATTTGATCACCATATTATCTTCGTCTAAGTCACATGTGCATCCTATTGGACTACAAAACAAACACTTGCAGACACATTTAGTCCAATTTTGATTATGTTGATCATCAAACACAAAAATCCAAAGTTAAATGGGCCGAGGTCCATTTTTCTTACAAAAGTGTTTGACCGTCTTAGACTCACTCTCTTGGACATTTTGATTAACTAAGCATCTTTGTGAGCCTAGATATCCCACTCCCACTCAATTTGATTGATTGTTCATAATTTAGTGAGAAATTGGGAGATCTAAGTGCATTGCATAAGTGTGTTTATCTACATTCTAGAGGCATTTGGTAATTGTGTTTCACTGTGAATTTCGTTTGTTACTCTCGGTGTGTGTCGACACCTAGCTAGACGACTTGGAGCAACGAGGATCGTTGAGCGGAAGTTGGTGATTGTGTTCGGCTTCGATCAGTGATTTGTGAGGGTTTTTTGTACCTTCCCTGTGGGTGACCATGGAAGATAATTCTAGTAGATTGCTCATAGCTTGTGGATCCTCATCTTGTGATGTGGTTGTGCGCAATCCTATTCATGAGGGTTTGACGTGTGATGGCAATTAGCTTGTGAACCTCCAAGTGGGTAAATCACTATAACGAGGACGTAGCTTGCCAACAAGCAAGTGAACCTCGGGATAAATCATTGTGTTATTCTTGTCAGAGGATTTCATTTGGTATTCTTTGTGCTCATCATTCATCACTTGTCGCGGTGGTATATCCACTCTATCACTTGTATTACTTCGTTTACATTCTTGCAAGTGGCAACTGTATCTTTTTGTAGCTAGTAGAATTATTCATCTTATCTAGTTGCAATTACCCTTGTTCATATGCTTACCTAGTTATTAAATAGCAACGTAAACTTTGTGTGACATAGAGATTATAATCATCTAGAGTTGTGGATATATGGCTTGCATTTTTGTAGAGCTAGCGCAAAACTTGCTTCGCCATTTAGTTGTATAACAAAGTTGTTTAAATGTTGTTGTAGAATTTTTTTATAGGTTATTCACCTCCTCTAGCCATTTAGGACCTTTCAGGCGGCCCTTTGTGAGACAAGCCGGCAACACATATACCATATAATATACACTCATTGATCTAGGGTATACCGGTACATACTTGACATACCTTTTAGATCCACCGCTTGTTATCAATTATGTAGCTCACCTCCTCCCGCTGCTTCTGCTGGGGGGCAAAAATGGAAAATTGATCAGTGACTTGATTAAGAGCAATACATGACTCTAAACACAGTGCTCGTGCTCAGATTTATCACACCCACCAATCCCATATACCAATTCTGTCATGTTTATATAATTATTATTATTGCATCAGACCTTAATCTGTTGACTACGTACACATTTGTTTATGAGACCTTAATCTCCATATAATTGTTTATGGTCATACCTCTACAATTTAGCAACAATGTAAGAAAAAATGTTATGGCTAAACTTTCTCCTGGCAAATTAAATAAACAACTGCACATTTATTATTAAAATGGAGGTATGACCATTGTGTTTTTAAAACAAAAATTATCACAAGTGCCAGGAATATCCTTCTAAGTAAGCAAATACCGATATTCACTATATATGGTCTAGGTATTTTGATGACCATAATGCTCTTCCACTACATACACCATAAAGTCTTTATTTTCCGAACGATAGTCTTCTTCATAGTACTTTTTCTTGTAATTTATTAGGACATACTAGTACTTTGACAATTGATTCTTAATGAGAACAAAGATCTTGGGGGTTGGACTTGTATTTAATGCTTTTGAGTCTAGGACCAAGTTGTTTTCACATGCTAATATTGATATTTTTTGTGTTAATACTTGAAAAACTCTACTCATTAGAGTCTTATAACCACAAACATCACATTGATGTGATCTTGCAATTCTGATGTCCAACCTTGTAGTTCGTAATTTTATTTTTTTGAATGGAAGGAGAAAAAACTCAACATAATACACCCCAAATTTCATATAAAAGAACTTGAAATAAAACAGAAACAATATCATATCCAAATCCATCCATCATCTTCCTCCCTAGTAGTGTTAGTCGATAACACTATTGAACACTAAAAAGCATGAGTACATTCTTTATGCTGAGTCCACTGGGCATCGTTGAACATTAGATATGCTGCAAGATCCAATATTTCGATATATCAGGTAAAAACATATTTGAAACAACAATAGATCATTATCAATTGAATCATTGGGTAAATTATAGTCCATAGATTCATCACCTCCAACCACTGTCCATCAAGTTGAATATCTGATTTCACTCAACAACCACCGATGATGAGGTCATGTCTAAAGTTATTATGCATACAGAGAGTGCTCACAACACTTTTTATAATAACCATCAACTGGGTTTTTACCGATGGAAAATACTCCCATCCCACCACGTCGTCGTGATGATCGTTTTAATCGATATTGATATTTTTACGACTACTAGATTTATTCACACTAAATCTAAGCAATCTAAATGTACTAGCTAAGCGATCCCTTGGAGCAATAACTGAGTGGTGGCGGACTAGTGGTGGGTTTTTCAGTTTAGCGGCAACACTATTTTAGAAGAAATCTTCAAATTTGGTGGTGAAAATATCGACACAAAGTCTAGTTTACTAAAAATATTTGCATATAAATGATAAAAAATGCCGCTCCTTTTGTGCTCGGCATTGAATATCGACATCATGTGCTCGCTAGTCAACAAAAGATTAGAAAAAAAAAGCAATAGAAAAACAATGGAGACCACGCGAAATTTTCTGGTGTAAAGCAAAGCGTGTGCCCCTAGCAGGCCATGTGGGAAAGGAGAAACTGGACCACTGCAAAGACGGGCATGGATTTATATCGAATATAAAAAGGACCAGAAATTGTCGTGCTGTCAGAGAAGATCGAAAGCAGAGCGGAAAAATATTGAGGAGAGAGAAAATATGAAAGAGACGCGGCCTTGCCGCTACATAGACCTGGCCCATGGACCACAACCCCACAGACACCCTCAGATCTCCTGTCCCGGACCTCTTTGGCGGCAAACGGGAGGAGACTCAAATACACACTCAAATACTTTGAAGGAACCAAAGGTAGCTTGGTGTTGAATTCATAAATAGAGGGGAAAAAGTGTTACTCCATATGTGAAAAGATGATGCCACCCGTGCTAGCCTTTGTATAATTAAAATGGTGTTGTGCAGATTTTACATTTGATATAAACACTTTTGGTCTAGGGGAAATAATTTCCTTTTTACCAAAACATGCCTAGATGTCAAAGTGCATCTGTAAGTTTGACTAAGAAAAAACAATATATTTTTTTCCTTTTAAACGAACATCTAAAGTAATGTTTTGAATTGCCATTACAAAATACTGTGATATATAAATGAAAAATGAACATCTAATCTAAGAAGCGGAAACCAACGTTCTCTAAGTTCCAAGCTTAAGAAAACATTGGAGAATTAGATGAGACTAAATATTTTTGCAAGTCGAAAATGCAAGTGGTTAAGCTCAAGCTTGTAAATCCACTATGGCTCTGTTTAGCAGCACTTATAAGCCGACTGATTTGTTATGAGAGAAAAATACTATTTTACGACTGTTTTATATGAATTAAAAGCCTTTATTTTTATTATTATTGGAACACAAGAAAAGTCTACCTAAGCATTTAAGAGTATAATCCATTGTGTAACTATTGTATTTATAATTTTTTTATCAAACCTTTTGCTTTTTAAGATGATTACTAGCACTCCATGGACCAAGCTCCGGCAGAAGTTATTATACCGTACGCTAATTCAATCCTGCTGTACCAGTAGTCGGCAATAATTTCGCTCCTCCATGAACCAAGCTCATCGTCCTCCCGGAGGAGAGAGAAAGAGAGCAGCAAAAGTAGACTGTAGCCGTAGTGGTTGGTGCAAGTCGCTAGGAGAGAGAAGAGATAGGGATAGGAAGAGAGAGTGTGTGTGTGGAAGCGGGAAGAGAGAGAGAGAGAGAGAGAGAGATGGACACGCAGACACGCAAGCGATAGAATTGCTAAACAAACAAAAGCAGCCGTAAGGAAGAGAGAAAAAAAAGGGAAAGGCGAGCAAGAAAGAGAAGGCAGGCGAACCAAACCCCAAGGAGGCCAAGACGCGGACGGCAGCAGCAGGCAGGCATCCAGCCATGCCGCGGTCGCCGTCGCCATCGCCGTCGCCGTCGCCGGAGAGGCACCAGCACCAGCCCGCGCGCCGGAGGGGCGGCGCCGCCCCGTCCCAGATGCAGCTCCACCACCCACACCACCACCGCGGCGGCGGCCGCTCGCCGTCGCCGCCGCCCCGCCGCTCGCTCCGCCCGCGCCGCGCCGCCGCGCCCTCCTCCCGCCCGCTCGTCGACGACTTCTTCCCCTTCCCCTCCTCGCCGTCGACCTCGCCCTCCCGCCCCCGCCAACGGGGCCCCTCGCCGGAGCCGTCCAGCTCCGACTCCGGCGCCGACGGTGGCGCCGCCGGCTCCTCGGCCTCCGACCGCCGCCGGCGCAAGCTCAAGCTCGTCGTCAAGCTCTCCCAGCTGCCCCCGGACCAGCACCACCGCCGGGCCCCACCTCCCCCGCCGTACTCTGACGGCTCCGACGGGGCCGAGGAGCTGGCCGGGGACGGAAGCGGCGACGAGGAACAGGTCAAGCCGCCCAAGAAGCGCCGGATCGAGCCGCGCGCCGACAGATCTCGCCATCGCGAGGTGGGCCATGCCTCCGGATAAGCCGCCAGCTTTGACTATGCTTCACCGCGCAGCTGCTCGCTAACGCTAGATCTGCGCTTCTTGCAGGTTGGTGGTGGTGGGAGGAGCGACCCCGCGAGCGCGCCGCGGACGAAGCGGCCTTCGGTGCCAGGTCCGATTTGCTTTCTGTTTGCTCCGCGCTCTGTTTGTTCGATGTTTGATTTTTGAGCGCCTTTTTTTTGCGTGAAAAATTTGATTTATTTTTTCCCCCGCTTGGTGGATTTAGGGACCGCGAGGACGACGCCGCTGCCGGACCGGAAGGCGCTGGAGATGATTCTTGAGAAGCTTCAAAAGTGCGTGTTTCACATCTTTGTTGCAACCACAAGATAGGATTGTTGCGTCAAGTTTTAATGAGCTCGATTTCTCCCACTTTTGCCACTGTTCTATTCCACAGGAAGGATACGTACGGAGTGTTTGCGGAGCCAGTGGATCCAGAGGAGGTAAAGAGCTCATATTCATTTGCCATGCTTCCTGGAGTTGACAATTTGTTTGGTAGGGAGCTGTTGAGTATTAATATCGCGTTTATTGATTGACACAGCTGCCTGATTACCACGATGTGATTGAGCACCCAATGGACTTCGGCACCGTCAGGAAGAAGCTCGCCAGGAATGCATATCGCTCGTTCGAGCAATTTGAGGTGAGATTGATAGGCTTTGGTGGTATATTTAGGCAGCGAATAAATAATGAAATATCGTATTGCGATTTGTTGGCTGTTGAAGAGTTACTTTTCAGTTCATTTTGCTTTTGTCGTGAGCGAATTTGATGTGTAACGGTCTCCCAAAGCAGCAACTTTTGATGCGTTAGATTTTCCTAAGAGAGTTAGGTTTGTTGTGCAGCCTGATAAATGCAGCGAGGTAGCTGGACTTCTCTCCGTTTCATCATGCATTTGGAACCACATTTTTTGGTCTTGCCTTTCTTGACAATTTTGTGCACAAGGAAGGTGGAGCTTTCCGCTCTGTCTGTTTGTACTAAATTTGCGCTGCCTCATGCAAATAGTCATTAACCAGTGTTATTCTGCCCTGCAAAAGTTACCTTTTCTAAAATAGGCTTATACATTCACCGCATGTAACAAAATACTAATACTACTAATGACTCTAGTCAAGAATCACCATTGGTCGGCATGCAAATGAATCCAGGCTATGGGATATACTGGTTCCATTGGGCTTGAGTCGCTAAACATGTGTCCTCCATGTCTCATCTGGTTTTGTTATGAAGAGCTTGAATGCTATATCTTTTTAAGTCCTATACTGAAGCTGAAACATCTTGCTAATAGCTCAAAGAAGTTTGTTGACATTGATTAATATTGAGATGACAGTCTTGTGGCAAATTTAGACTGGGCCAGGTTGAACGGATCTATGAAATTCCAAGATGTACTTTGTTACTCCCTCAGGTCACAAAAGAAGTCGTCCTTTTGGACTCTGCAGTCAGCTTGTTAAAACTTTGACCAGTATACCATCAATATAGACTCTAGAAGATTCGCTAAAAATATTAAGACTTTGCGTTTGATTAAGTTTCATTCTGGCGATCCAACACCGCCGATGGCTAGTCTGGTTGTGGTCTATAAAGTAATGTTATCCTAAATGCTAAATGGTAAACAGTCGGTCACTTACCGTTTAGCCCATTATTCGGACAGAACAGGTGTTTAAACAGGCAAAACAGCCGTTTAAACGGTCAAAACAACCGATTAAACGGAAATGGTGTACCACCGTGTAGTGTTTAAACAGTGTGTAAACGGGCTAAACAACCGTTTGATCGACTGTTCAAGCGAAGGGATTCACATACTAAATGGATAATCCATTTCCGAATCTGGTCCTTCAATCAGAATACTCAAAGTCGGATATATATGTATGTTTGATGACTGGTCCGTAATCCTATCAATGTTGATATCCATTTATATCTTATTTGATACTACCAGTACCCAAATATGAATCCGAGAAAAAAAAAGCCCAACTATCTGTATTCGTATATGTAGATATCCGTCCATTGCTGATCTGTTTACACCCCTAGTTACTAATTATCGAACTAGTAAAACAATAGCTTGACTCGTGAAACTAAATGTTTGACGAGGATGCGAATGGTTGAATGAAGTGCTAAAAACATAACCGAATGAATCTGACCTGACCTTCTGTTTACAAATTTGTCTTGAATAGACAAAACTTATGCCAATTTATTATTTTCTTCTTTTTGGGAATGACAAGTGCTTCAAATGATGAGCACTACTACACCTTATTGATCGTTTTCAGTGCAATGATTTTCTTTTTAAATTGCAGGATGATGTGTTCTTAATTTGCAGCAATGCCATGCAGTACAATGCACCCGATACAATATACTTCAGACAGGTATGCAGTCCCTAAAAACTTTATGCGCTTATAATGCCATGATTTGACTATTGGCATTGAACATTTTGTGCTATGCTTGGGAATGTAGGCTCATTCCATACAAGAGCTGGCAAGAAAGAAGTTTCAGGAACTGAGGGATGAGGGCATACATACGGAAAACTCGATAAAGAGTGAACAGAAAATTAGACCAAATTTCTGCAGTGGAGAACCGGTTAAGAAACCTGTTTTGAGGTATCCAGATGATGATATAGACTTCTTGTCCCGCAAAGAGCAAGTTAAGAGACCCAATTCAAATAATGTGGTTGATGACATGAGCTTCAAAAATCAAGTTAAGAAAACTATGTCCAAGAATTCACAGGATCAAAGTTGCTTATTACAGAAAGAGCGAATTAAGAAACCCACCTCCAGAAATTCAGAGGACAATTTAAGTTCCTCATTCCACAAAGACCGACCTAAGAAACTGATCTCTAGACATTCGGAGCACAACCTGAACTCCCCATCTGGCAAAGAGCAAGTTAGGAAAGTCATTTCAAAAAATTCAGAAAATGATGGAAGCTCCCCTTTCCACAAACATCAAGTCAAGAAGTCCACTCCGCAGAGTTCAAAGGATGACTTCTCATCCCAGAAAAAACACATTAAGAAGCCAATTGGCAGAAATGGAGAAGATCCAGTTTTTTCATCCTGCAAAAAGCCCATCGAAGATCCCATTTGCACAATTGTTGAAGATGCAGACTTCTCATCTACGAAAAGGTTGTCTGAGAAGCCCATTAGTATAAACAGAGAAGAGGACTTTGACCATTGCCACCAGGAGTCATCGAAGAAACCTATTTGCAGAGTTGAGCAAGATGATCAAGGTTACTCATGTGATGAAGAGGCTGTTAAAAAGCCAGTTTGTATGGATAGCCACGATGCTCAAGGTTCAGATATCTCTGCTGCAACTATTGCTTCTGTGGGAGATGGCTCTAATGGTTTAAGCATGTCACAGCCTAATGCTATTGAACCTACTGGTTGTACTCTTGCCAATGGGGTTATAGACAAAGATATCAGCTCTCCACTAGATGAAATAAGATCTGAGAAGACTGATGATATTTCAGGTACTGTATTCTTTATACTTTCTGGCCATTTCCCTTGAATCACCTTAGGGCACCCGCAATGGTATGAGATAGTGCTAGCTCTAAGCCAACCTTTTCCAATAGTGCTAGCTTTTAGCATATAGCTCATAACAAAGATAGCCCCACATGACATACTCATATCATCTTGACCCATATAGCAATTTTAGACTGGAATTTGGTTTATACCTATGTCACAAGAGTGGATCAATTAGCAAAATGGTGATATGGATAAATGTGATAAGCCATCAAAATACAAAGCTAGATGTCCTGAGGGGTTATGGTTGCATATAACTTATACACTTGTACTACAAAACTACACATTTGATGTTCATTTATTCAGGCCCTTTTTAGGTTGTTCCTTAAACACATAATTATTGTTATCAAGAAAACTGAATTGTTAAAGTATTAATAGAGCTGTATATGGTAGGATGATGTTTGACATATAACCAAGGTTTACTTTTATAAGACACATTTTAATTTGAAACATCAGACTTTACAAGTTTTGACCAAAAGTTAGTCCAATATATGCATCACATGTTTTAGTGCACAAAAGCTGTATCAATAGATTGGTATTTCCAACTTCTAATACGATGCTTATTTTGTAGCATTTGGCTATATATTGTAAGATAACTTGTGATAAAAAATACTTTCGAAGACTTTTCGTTCTAAGATACACCCTAAAGTAATGCACAGAATGATTTGTCTAAAGGAAACTCAATCATTTGTTATGATTACTGCTGTGCAACCAAATGTTTTGAAAGGAAACTCAGATTCACTTTGTCCAATTCTAATTTTTTTTTTAATTTACCTTTTTTTTTCAGCCAAGCCTAGCTACAAGCCAATTGTGGTAGATGAGACTAGACGGAAAACTTATGATGCATCTGAAGAACAGCCTCCAATGGAATCTGATCCAGTTTTTGATGTTTTCTCTGCGGAACCAAAAGACCTCGTGAATGTGGGTTAATGCATCTATGATTAAATCAAATGCCGACTTATCTGTAGTTATTGGTCCAGTTTTTCTTATTTAGATTAGCTCACTGGCTGAATTTGCATTGTAGGTTGGGCTTGATGCTGAACATTCATATGCATATGCAAGGAGTCTGGCTCGTTTTGCTGGTTCGCTTGGTGCTCAAGGTTGGAGAATTGCTTCTGACCGCATTCGGCAAGCATTACCTGCTGATGTGAAGTATGGTCGTGGTTGGGTTGGTGAATATGAGCCTCCGTTACCGTCTATTCTTGTTGTGAATGATCAACCTAGATACCCAAAGAGCTCTGAGGCAAATAGACGAAGGAATGCCCCTCTGCCTAGGGATAATGAAAGGCTCAGACCAACAGAAACTAATAATCCAAAGGATATGAGACGGATAACCACTTGCAATAATGTAGTTGGAGTGCCTGGACCACTAGAGAGTCCAGAATTTAAGCCAAGATTATTTGGTGTTAGCACTGAGCCTCAACACAGGAACACAGACACATCATCACTGCATGAGAACCATAGAGTGTCTGGTAATGTTGCAAAGACCAAAAGAACAACCAATGATCAAATGAGAAAAGGCAATTCATCTTCCAGTGCCCGACCTCTTGAAATGCAGCTACAGAAAGGAGCTTCTTCTGGTGCGCTTGATATCCCTGCCTCAAACAAAATGGCTGGCCAGCCTAGGCCATTTTTACAACCACCAGAATCAACGAGACCTCAGCAAATGAGAAAAAATGTTTCATCAAAAAGCAAAATTCCAATTGAAATGGCACCACAGCAAGTTGAGTGTGCAAAAGGTGCTGCTTCTGGTGTGCATGATACTCCTTCCTCAAATGGGCAGCCTAAACACTTCTTCCAGTCACAAGCGACAGCTTCCTCTGGTGTGCATGATATGCATTCTTCTAATAGGCAGCCTAAACACTACTTCCAGTCACAAGCAGCAGCTTCCTCTGGTATGCATGCTATGCCTTCCCCTAATGGGCAGCCTAAACACTACTTTAAGTCGCAGGCAGCAGCTTCCTCTGGTGTGCATGATATGCCTGCCTCCAATGGGCAGCCTAAACAATTTTTCCAGTCACAAGCAGTGTCTTCTTCTGGTGTGCATGATATGCCCTCAAACGGGCAGTCTACACCCTTGTTCCAGTCCCAAGAAGCAGCTGTACTACAGCCCAAAAACGAAGCAACGTGGGTGTACCATGGACGACCTGGTGATGGAAAGGTTGGAACATCAAACAAAAGCAGACCATCCACCAGTATTGGGTTCATCAATAAAAATCAATCAGTAAATGCTGCAACTTTTGCCATGAATTTGAATGGACAAAAGATTGTTAGTGACCATACAAAATCAGCAGGCGCAACCCCAATGCCTGCCCAGGCAAATATACCAAACAGAGGTCTTGATGCTCCTCGGAACATGTTCTCAGCATTTCCAGCTGCTGTTAGGGAGAACCAGAGCATTCCACCAGCTCCAGTTGCTCAATCTTGGATCTCATTTGGTGCTACTACAGAGAACAAACCAACCATTGTCAGCCCAACTTTCCTTGACAATAGTTGTGGCTGGAAAATGCCATTTGCTAACGTCCAACCTTCTGATGATACCAAAATAAGTGCTGTTCCTCAGTTCTTTAGGCATCCTGTTCAGGTAGTTAGAGAGAACTCGGTTCAAAACAAGGGTTTGGTAATATTTCCCCAGTTGGTGCAGCCAGATTTCGCGAGATCACAAGTGCAACCACAATGGCAGGGGCTGGTTCCCCACATGCAACAGAAGCCAGGCAAGGATGTACTCCGCCCAGATTTGAACATTGGGTTCCCATCTCCAGGTTCACCACCAGCTCGACAATCGTCTGGCATCAATTTGGAAGCACAGCAGCCAGACCTTGCTTTGCAGTTATGAGCTGGGAATAGACAGTGAATACTTTCTACTACCATAATCTCTAAGCATGTAAAGGCATGAGGAGCTCAGGTGCGAAACAAGGCGAGAACAGCATTGGGACATCCGGTACATGGATCGGTGATGATTGATTGGGATGTAGGCTTTACATGCCACATGGCATCATCGCAACTCATCAACTCATCCCGTCGCTGTACAAAATATCTGAAAATGGATGGATGGATGAACACTGCTTGTAATGAGGTCATGTCTACCGGGGGGCCATTCTGACTGGAGCTCAGAATCCAGCATTTGGAGAAAAATGCTTTGGTGGCATACATGTAGGTAGCATAGTAGCATGCCCATGATCTGAATACATGGGGCGCCTCTCTGACCACAATACAGCTTTCTTCGGTGGAAATTTTGGCACCAGAATTTAGGAGATAAATCGTTCATTCGGTAGTGTAGATCTCGTGGTCACCCCTATGTAATGCCCATATCAAAATGTATGTTGGTTGTAAATGGTTCTGCGATGAGTAGATTGTTAGAGTAGGGCAGTGGCCAGTGGCCTTTACCTCTCTTCCTGAATGAAATTGTTTCTTTTGTTCATGATGTATGTAGCAGGAAGCCGGAACTGAGGTCCATGACCCATTCAGTTAAAATGGCATGCTGAATCTAAAAAGGTTGCTAGTTCTCTCTCGTTGAAGATCCTTACATTGGATTCTAGCTTTAAGCAGGATTGTCATAACTCTTATTCACTGAATCACTGGACATAAGTTTCCTTGGAATGCAAATATTCCTCTGAACTGGGCATGGGAGGGAAGTACAGGTTGAACGCTGGGGCTTGCTGCTTACAGCCTCCATCCCAAAAATAGCGTTTCTTCAAATTCAGAATGACTTTTTTTTTTTTGGGATGGAGGGTGTATCTCAAAAGGAGTGTTTGTCTAGATTTATAACTAGTATGACCCTACTAGTAAGGAGGGTGTATGTAGTATCACCAAACTAAGCACAAAATTAGATATTCCGTTCATCCTGAAATAATGATCATATTCTAATAAAAAAATCATATGAAATGTGTTTTGACTTTTATTTTCTCTTATAATATGCTGAATCTATTAAAACATCATTATCTATTGATGCAAGCTTCATGTCCTAAATTTATAATATATAGTTTGAATAATTATTAGTCAAAGTTTGACTAAATATCATCTATTTAAAAATGTTAACAATAATTGTGTCTTCTAATGGTTTTATTATAAAAATATATTTGATTGTTAATCTAATATTACTTAACACATCATAAATACTAATATATTTTTTTAAATGCATACAGTTAAATTTTATAACTATTCAAAAAGTTATATGTGTAATTATTTTAAGATTTAATGAGCAAAGCGGAGCCAGAAGTTTCATGTGAGGAGAGGTAGAGGTAGACCGAAATTGACGTGGGGGAGGCAATAAAGAGAGATCTAAAAAGTTAGGATATACCTAGAGATCTATGTTTGGATAGAAATGCATGGAGAGCAACTATTGACGTGCCTGAACCGTGACTAGGGTCTTTTGTTGGGTTCCAACTCTAGGCTACTCCAACTTGTTTGGGACAAGAGACTTGGTTGTTGTTGTTGTTGTTGTTGTGGTGAAACTTAATAAATTTGACTTAGTCCAAACCTAGAATTATATTCGTTTTGGGACTAAGGTAATAGAAACAGATCGCACTATTATATCCAAGTAATATCGTAGAACCGAGACAAACAAAGGAAAATAATATTACCAAACACACTTTACTGGCAAACCGGCAGTAGACAAATTTCAGGTGTTTCATGCATACAATAGAAAAATCTTAGGTCCCGTTTGGTACAGCTCAGCTTCACTAGTGAAGCTATTTTTTTTTTAGAAAATAGCTTCATAAGCAACTACTAAGGTGAAGCTAAGCTGTTTTGAAAAAAGTGTTTGGCAAAACAGCTTCACCAACAACTTCATGCATGGTTGAGAGAGAGAAATGGAGGTGTAAGCTGTGAAAAACTACTTTTTTCAGCTTCATGGGTGAAGCTGTTTTTGTGAGAGAGGGGATAAAACAGCTTCATGGATGAAGCTGTTTTGTAAAATAGTGTTTGGCAAAAAAAAACAGCTCACAACAGGTGAGCTGTACCCAAACAGGCCTGTTTGGCCCTTAGTTCTATAAAGCCCTGTGCACAAGGATTTTACACCACAAGCAGGTTAAGGGAATTAGGCTCGTCAGCTGCGGTTGCCTACAGATAACAAGAGGCTAATCAGAACCAACCAGCAGCATACCATCCAAACCTCATTCCCTGCAGGTGGGGGCCACGTTAGGGGTAGCCTCCCCAAGGGAAATGGAGGATAGCTTCTGGGTCAGTAGCTCAACTAATGAACTCGCATCAACATTAGCTTGTATATTTTGATGCAAAGCCGGAATGTTCTCCTTTGAATACTCTGCAACCACCACTGTCTCAGTCTTGAGCGTGCACGCTTCAGGTTCGGCTACAAATTGCAGCTGCAGCAGTTCTCCAGCGTTTTGGTCAAAGGATTTGTCCTGAAAGTATGCACAGAAAGATAGTTAGAAGCACATCAATATAGGACATTTCCACTTACATTTCGATGGTTAAGGAGATACTCCAACAAAATGAAATGCACGTACTTTGGATTTCACCACGACTGGACTGGCTTCAGGTTTGTCCACCTTGAAAGGTTCTATTTCCATGGGCACTGCTTCCAGAGGAGCTTCTACTTCCAGTTGCACAGCTTCCAGAGGAGCCTTCGCTGTGTTACTTTTGCAAGTACTAACCTCATGAGGTGCTGCTATAGATTTTAATACTTGCTGGTCAAAGGTTGGATGAGAGTTTGGTGTGGCAGGTAGCAGGCAATGGATCTCCATGGATTGCGGTTGCGCCTGTATATGTACAGCAAGATAGTTAGAATCACACTGATATAAGACACTTTGCAAGGAAAACAACATTTACAAAAAATGCACTTACAGCTTCAGGTCTGGCCATAAGTGGATCAGTAAGGTTTGTGGATTGCGGTTGTGCCTGTATATGTACAGCAAGATAGTTAGAATCACACTGATATAAGACACTTTGCAAGGAAAACAACATTTAAAAAAAATGCACTTACAGCTTCAGGTCTGGCCATAAGTGGATCAGTACGGTTTGTGCAAGCTGGTTCGGCCACCTTAAAAGGCTCTACTTCCACCATAAGAGGCAGCGGCTTCACCACCTTACTTTTGGAAGCACAGCTTTCCTCATGAGGTGCTTCTGTCAACTTTGACTCCTGTTGGCCGTAGGCTTTGGCATTCATGTTCTGAGATTTTGGTGTGCTAGGTACACACAGGATCTTTGAAGGTTGCGGTTGTACCTGTTGGCCAATGTTCTGGTCAATGATTTTCTCCTGAGACATAAACAGCGAGATTGTTAGAACCACAATAATAAAGGAAATCACCATTATTGCAAGTTAAGGAATACAAAAAAAAAAGCACATACAGCATCAAAATAACCAATCTTGGGTGTGGGCCTCCGAAGCCCCGATGGCTTAAAGCCTTTTCCCTGGTTGGTTATTTCTGAAGTAGCTTTTAAATTATCTCCAGATGCTGCTGTTCCAGAAGAATGTCCCTTTGTGACAGTAGGAGGCCTAAGCTTTGGAGTTGGAGGGCTGTCACTGCTCTTCCTGAGGGAGGGCGACAGTGCATTCATACTCTCCGATGTGTGGCTCATCCTCCCTACGGTGGAAGCGGTTGAAGCCCCAGATATGACAGAGCTTATGCTGTCCATTGAGCTTCTAGGCGAAATGCTTGGTGATGCACGGTCAGCATGGCCCTTAGCTGGGATCTTGCTCCATAATGATCTTGAGGGAATTGTTTTGCTGATATCAGATTTTGACGACAGATGAACAGGGACCCTCTGGGCAGTCCTATTCTTATTGCTTAGGGTTGCTGATTTGGTTTTTGAATCTGGCTTAGTGTCCATCGAGACAACATGGGAAGAAGTTGCTGCTGATGTGAAGGAACCAGATTTTGAGATCAAACTGGACTTTGTACCCCCGCCTGATCTGAGACCAGCTGAAGTACTAGCAGCTTTACGAGCTGCCTGCCTGTTGGTAGCACCCCCTAAAAGAGAATACACATTAGGTTAGGTTTATGTTATTTAATAGTATGAGTGAACAAAAAAGGCATGCCAATTTACACACCACTGCTGCTTCTTTTGTCTGAAACCCCAGAGGTGACAGCTGTGTTAGTTGATGATCTCATCATAGCAACTCTTGGCAGAGCCCTAGGAGGTTTTGAGGATATCTTTGCTTCTGCAGCTCCTGGCAAATTCTACTTAAGCAAAAAGTGTATATATGAAACTGACATCAGAATATCGCACAAGATGGAACTTATTAATTAAAACAAGCAAAAAGGATATAGGTGTCAAAAGAAAATGACTATTGTTATGAGAAATTCAGTTGTGTTAAGCTCCATGATTAGAAATATAGTGAAGAAAATAGTTAACGTTGTGAACAAGAGCAAGACGTCATCCTAGTCATTGAGATTACTTTCCATGTGAAAGTACATACTCAGACTTGGTGAGCAAGATCAAGAGGAAAATACTAGTCCCAGTGATTTTGATTTGATGTTCAGGTACGTAATTTAGACAAGGGATACTTTACATCTTACACAAGGAAGCCTGAAGCCTAGCTAGCTTTACTTAAGAATTTCAGTCAATTGCAAAGTCAGAAAATATCACGCATTACCTATGAACATTTTAGTAATACATCAAATCTCTAAACAAGCATCCAATTATCGGTTAATGGTTAAAAAACACTGGTCATGATTATTAAGGAATTGACAGGGGACATACAACTCTTGCTGCCACAGGCTCTTTGGTGGTGACTTGGGGCCTTTGTCTGCCACCAGCCCCTTGGCTTGTTGTAACAGGAGCCCTTATCTGAAGATAAGCAAATGCAATCAGTGATCATAAATGGCTACAGAAATTTGAGATTAAACAAATAATCAAGTGGGTTAAGCATACCTTTGGCTGGGGCATCCGATCAACACCTTTTCTAGCTGGAAGGAACAACGGAATATGTTTGTAAGTTATCAACAGCAGGCAAAGCTCACTAGAGTTAAACTTTTAGATGCTACGCAGCACATTGCATCGGCATTTGAGGCCTGTTACCTGCAACTCGAGGTACATTTGCTTTGTCCTTTGGGAGGTTTGAGCCAGCAACAGGCCGACCTGGAACTTTATCAGGTTTGCCAAGAGACCTCTGGATCGAAGCACGGACATTGTCAAATAGTTCAGTCTCAAGGCTCTCCATCGCCCAGGATTCACTTTCCAGAGTTGATGTAGTTGACTCCCTTGATCTCCTCATTTCCTCCATGATTCCAGGAAGCCTGGAACCCCGGGTCTTACGGAAGGTGCTGTTTACAATGGCCAATTCCTCAGTATCGAGAACACCTGCAAAGATCAGGAAAGATCAAGAGTTGCTATCAATCTGCATCATCAATGTTTACCCGAGCAAGTGACTGCAGCAGTTCCAGAACAGAAATGTTTAGTTCATGAGAATTAGGCAGTGATCATGAATAATAATAGGTGCGAGTCTATCTACTACAGCAAACGACAACGGCAATCACAACAAAAAATGGTAACATTAAGTGAACTTCTATGCATACATGTAAGATGCTCGGGTCTATAACAAGAGGCCATAATTCCACAATATTGATAGAATTTAGATCATGGACGGGGATCAGGAAAAAACAAAAAGCGAAACGAACCTTCAGAGGTAAAAAAGGCGCTGTCCCAGGCCAAGCTCTTGCGGAGGTTTACCCCCTTCTTGGCCTTGCGCTGCTCCGGGGACTCCGTCTGCTCGGGGGCCGCCTGCTCCACCATCACACCGTGCGGATCCGCAGCCCGGCCGGCCGCAGATGGAGAACCGTAGTAGGAAGTCGTCTCGGCGCCCACCATCAGAGACCCTAGAGGAAATTCGTCTCCCGTCGGATCCACAAATCGCAACCAAAACAGCAGGCACCAATCCCGCGATTCCTAAATCCTCCCGAAATGGGGGCGGAACACCTCACCTGCGTGGGGCGGATCGGGATGCCGCGGGGGCGGTGATGCGAGGTCGAAGAGGAGATCGTCCTCGGCGGAGACGTCGATGAGGGAGAGCCCCTCCATGGGCGCAGCGCGGAGGCCTGCGGCCGGTCGGAGTCGCCGGAGACCGGTGGGGGAACCCTAGATCGCACGCCGGTGTGCGGATCGAAGGGGGAGCGAAGAAGGCGAGGCGAGCTGGAGAGACGTTGGAGAATGGACGGCGAGGGTTAGGCGGGCTGGGTATAAAAAAATGTTGGGAGGACGCCAGGAGGGCTTGAGGAGGGGGCGTTGCGGCCGCTGCGAGCCTAAAGACCGACGCGTCCTGATGTTGCGGCAGAGACTGACCGGTGGGCCCGGAAACGGGTCGAGCAGAAGGGTATTGTTCAGCATCGGTTATTATCGCCTTCCTTTTAGAGGAGAATGCGTGATCACATGGGCGGGATGGTTTGAATTTCGGAGAGTTTGGGATGTACTACTATTTTTGTTGGGCCGTATTTAGGGTTGGATACTGGATTTGTGGGCCAAGTTCCATGGGCTTTGTGCTTCAGCGGCCTGCCTTTTATTATTATACTTTATAGGTGATCTATAGGGCATGTTTGGTTGCTAGTCATACTCTACCACAATTAACCTTAGGCAAGTGTGACAAGCAAATTAGTTGCCACACTTTGTCATGCCTAAATGAATCTTGCCACACTTTTTACTCTATGACATGTGGAGCCTAAATTAATTATGCCTAAGCTTAGTTGTCAACCAAACACTTGTTAACTTGGTCAAACTTGCCTAAGGTGAAGTGTGACAAAGTGTGGCTAGCAACCAAATAGCCCATAATATTTATTAGTATATGGTAAAGATTATTAACTCTATAATATGTAAATTTGTTAGTAATGCGGCAGTATTTCAAAACCATACATACATACATACATACTCCCTCTGTATCACAATTAGAGTTCGTTTTGGACAGCGACACGGTCTCCAAAGCATAACTTTGACCACTTATTTCTTTAAAAATATTTGTTATAAAGTGATATATATATACATTTATGAAAGTACTTTTCAAGATAAATTTATTTATATGATTTTTACATTTCTAAACTCAATAATTTAAAAGTTATTCATGATTTATATTCCCAATGTATGACCGAAAGCTTTTCCAAAACAAACTCTAATTGTGATACGGAGGGAGTACATACGTTGTTTTGTTGTGAAAGAAAAACACTAGTAAATGATAAATCTGACTGATGCATTTAACTGAACAGGGCGATGCATGTCGCTGATGTATATTAAGTCAGTCTCAGTGGAGTTTTATTTGTATTAAATATGCTGTCACGTAAGCGTTTTTGATGACATGTCAGTGTATTTAAAAAGAGAGAAAAGAAATAAGTTTTATCTAGATGAAAACTCTCTTGACATGAATATCAACTCTCTATAAGTCATGAAATTTAATGTCTATGAAACTCTAGAACGAAACTCTATGAGTTTCATTCAAGTTTCATTTTATTTCATATGACATGCTAGTCTTAAAAACAACATAATGAAACTCATCACTGACACTGACCTTATAGAATACTCCCTTTGTCCGTGAAATAATGCAATTGTAGGGAGAAGTTGATGTCCTATAAAGGATGCGATTTTAGGATGTCAGCTAGCTGTCCCACTAGCTATGTGTAGGGGGCCTACTCTTTTGCCAGGAAATATGAATCGCTAGTTGGTTTGGTGGCAAGATCGAGGTGCAGTCTTTGCATGCTTGTGTGTCTGAGAGAGAATTGAGTAGGGATACTTGCGTTATTTGGCTTGTTCACTGAGTTCTCCTCGAGAATGTAGAATTGCATCCTTTGATGGATGGAGGGAGTATATAGATTAGAGTATAATAAGATGACATGGATTATGAGCGATCCCATATGGAATCATATCCGACAGGTTGCAATCAATCAAATGTCGTCGATACTACTGCAACAACAACATAATCCTACCATAATAGCCAGGTCCAATCCATCTATAGAAATTGCTTGTATTGTGGCAGACACGCACGCATGCTAATGATTTTGCCCTTCGAAGGGTGGGCAATACACAAACGCAGGGATGCATGTCGCATGCGAAACGACACGACGTTTTTGGCAGGCGCAGGCGCGGCGATAGCATTGCCATGATGCGCACAGATAGACATAGGTATGCTGATCGATGCTCAAAAAAAAAAAAAAAAGATCCATTCATCCATCACACGCGCCCAGCTCCGTTACTCATCTTGCTTTCCATTGATCATGCACGTGTTTGCTGCTTTCGCTCGCCTTCCGTGTACACCACATGGAAATCGGCCCCAAGCAACACTCTTTTGGTTTTTAGCTTAGGCTTTGTTCGGTTCGCGAAATTTTTGGTGAAAAGTTCTTGTAACATTTTTGTTGTTATTTGTCAAACTTTGTCTAAATATGACCTAATTAGACTCAAAAGATTTGTCTCGACATTAACAGACTAAAAGTACAATTAGCTATTTTTATCTATATTTAATGCTTCATGCATGCGTCTAAAGATTCGATGTGACGAGTACTGTGTAAAATTTTGGGGGGAATTTTAGGAACTGAACTAGGCCTTAGCTTCTGTTTGAAATCGAATTGGACCATAGGTTTATTTAACAAAAAAACATCTATCGAATTGGACCATAGGTTTATTTAACTAAAAAAACATCTGATGATCTGAAGCAGCATATGTGCGGCAAAGATGGTCTGAATTAGACCATAGTTTTATTTGCATCACGGTGAGCCAAACTTCATCAGAACTTTTGCATGAAACCGCGCATCTGACAACAGCAATCAGGTGGTTCGATTACAGTGATCTGCTTGGACTGGACACTGGTGCTCATTATTTCAGTATGTAACTACAACTAGGTGGAGCAACATCTCATCTCACTCTCTGATCTTCCAACTTCCAAGGTGGAGCAACTAAGACAATAGCTTGATGGTTGATGCAGCAGCTTAGGTAATTGTTGAGCACGGATAGCAGCCAAGGACACGCAAGAAACTTGTAAATTCCTATAAACACAGACATATATATATACCCTTGGGTGTTAATAACTCGAGAGAAGGACGCAAAGTATATGCTTAGGCCTAACATTTCACTTGAAAAATGTTTGCATATATAGTAATAGTAGCATGTTCATCTCGAGCAAATCGATCGAGTGATATCTGATCTCTACTTTGGATGGACGTCATGGATATGTCTTTTCCTTGCCAACGACTGGATTTTTGAGTACTGACTATGTTTTAGAAGATGTATGTAAATCGTATCATATCCCTCGACTGTACTACTAGTATGCAGATGACACAACACGAATGACGACTAACCTGTAGATCCTTCAAGGCATTTTGTGCATTCAAATCTGCCATCGATGCTTCAAAATCGACGTAGAAAATGTAATTGAACTGCCTGCAACCAAGACGCTGAATTTGAGATGAGACTAGGAGATGTCATCAATGCATCTGATGGGAGGAACATGAGATATGTCCCGACCATCCCAGGACAACATTTCGTTATTTGCTGAAAAGGGAAGAAAATACTTGAGACGTGTTACTTATATAATAAACAACAGCAACACAAGAATAGCGTTTCAGTCTGGCCTAACTATTGTTTTACAGCAGAGAAGCATAAGCAGAAACCTTAAGTTCTGAATTTCTTTTCGTCAGACACACATAGTACAGTAACCCCCTCGATTGTTCTTTAGGTTCGTGAGTTCAGGTAGTAATTCTAAACGGAATTTATGCATTAGCGAAGATAAATGCGAGTGTCATCAGGATCAGATCAGAGGATAACTTAGGCCTCGTTCGGTTAGGGGTGGATTGAGTTCTGGAATAATTCCAAATGGAATTGGTTCACTAACTTACATAGTTTTTATAAGCTGGAATACTCTCTGGTCCTAATCTAGGTGAAACGAGGCAGCCTTGGTTGGTGGGAATTAATGAAACAGGAGAAAGAGACTAACCAGAGGAAACATTCACATAGATTCCACAGCCCCAAAATAGCATATTCAAGTAATGATTATTTAACAGGCAGACATAGTAGTAGTTCTATATTCCTCAAAAGAAAAAAAATAGTGCTAGTTCTATGCTGAAAGTTTAATAGTAGCATACCTTTCAGATCCTCGAGTCCTCATTATTGGTTTGCCTCTGTTTGGCCTGCTCTCAATCTTGAGGTGGGCAAATAGAGAGCAAATTGTTTAGAAAAAGGAATCTTGTAACAATTTTGAAAACTCAAGACAAACTGTTCCAGTATCACCTTTGTCAAACTTATACCCCTCTTCCAAAATGCCCCTATAACTTTGTAAAGTGTTCCAGGTCCTTCTTCGAGACCGAAAACAACGCTTGTCTGATATATAATGTCAACAATTTAACATATATATTTTTCATCACTGAACACCTAATACAAACAGGTATTTGATTTTACTAACATAGCAAAATATAAATACCTTATATTGACCGTGTTCTTTGGGAAGGTTAGCAGTTTTTGCCAATACCAGGTACCTTGTGACATTCGGTGATTCATCCTGCAACGTTTTTGTCTTGATAGTGTTAGATTTCTGAATGAGATGAACATGAACATGAACCAAAACCTAGCAGGTTAAGAAGAGTTCCTGGCAATATTTATTAGAATAAAAATATGCGCATTCAACAAAAAGGAAAATATACCAAAGAAAGATCTTTCAGCCCTTTTGGAATGCAGAATTTCACAAGAATATTGCTCTTTTAGCCTATTCGGTTATTAATTATTAATACTCTTTCCTATAACTTAATAAAACTTAACATAAGCTTAACTTAACACAAAGCTAAAATATTAGTCTTTGACGGCCGGATCTTAGACGTATACTTTGGCATGGAAAGACAAGGAGATCTTTTCAACATAGTCTCAAAATTCGCTACCACAAGAGTCGAACTTAGGACCTAAGAAGTGCTACTCAAGCCTCCTAACTGACTCAACTAGAGGCCCTTTGGCACACACCCACCAATATGTACACAGACTATTGGAAAAGCTCTAAAGTACAAAAAAGGTTTTAATACCTGAAAGTTATATTCTAAGATGTTAAGCCCATATAATTCCGCTGCTCGAGCACTACCTATAACTCCAGAATCCCTTAAATTTTGCTTGGATAAAATCTGCAAAAGAGGTACTCAGAATCACATATCACCAAAAAACATATGAGAAGGACCATAAACATGCTTTTATCACGTACCTCAGCACCAACAACTCCATAATCCACATTTTTCTTTGAAACACTTAAATTAGAAATGGAATTCTCGCACTGAGCAAGATACTGCATACAATACTCACATATGAGGAGGAGATTGAAACATAATACATTTGTCAAGTCTAAAGTGTGCTCTAATTTTGGTCTTTTTGGTAGTTTCTTCACATGAAATGTATAGGAATGTTTGGTCTTTTGCATAACCTGTGGATGGCTGAAAATTGTCTTCAAATCATCCTTATCCACACCAGGCAAAGCTAGAAGACATAGCTTTACATCCATTTGTACTTCTTGCACAATTTGCAAATCGTGACTAAGAAGTATATCATAACTTTTATGGAAGCTTCCAGTGTATGAATTTTCGATAGGAAGAACAGCTATGTCGGCAAGTGAAGACTCGACAGCCTATCAGTTAGCAAATGCATAAGACAACTAATAGATTTTTAAGACCCTAGATGAGATAGTAAATAAATTTTATAACTTATGAGCATGACAACCTCAAGTGCAGCTTCAAACCTTTTATGGGGAACTGTTGTACACTTTGAGAAAGCTTTAAGCACAACTGTCTCAATGACTGTACCAGGCGATCCCTATGATTCAAGAGAAGTTGCAATAAACATCATATAGACTTTTTTAGTTCAAAAACCATCATATAGACTTTAAATCCACTTTAGATAAATTTGTTCGCTCCCAATACATATGGATTAGAGAGAGAAATGAACTGATCTCTCCTTAATCTCTCCTGATCCACGTGAATCCCCACAGGCAATGGGTATGTCCAAATAAAACATATGCAAGGTTATACCTGATATGCCACACAAACATCACACGATGGAATGGGTGGCGATGTACCTGCAAAAGAAAGAAAGAGAAACTATTAGATCATACTAAATGAATATGTTGATAAAATAGCCATCATAGTTGTTTTCAGAACACAATAAAGATGCAGATGCTCATGTGCATGCACGCTCATCTCTATCGATGGCTATAAGAGACCACTTGTCACAAAGAACATACCAAATGAATCCGTTGATAAAGTATGCATAGTACATTTTTCTTGTAACACATCAAAGATGTGATGCTCATACCCGCGCGCACGCACACACCTACTCCTATTTGATTGTCAAATCAAGGGGTTGATCCTTGGTGACCTTTGCTATCCAAATATTCCTTGGTCCAAATTCTAAACTTTCTTTCCTCATTAATAATTTGGTGTATGCAACCCAAGAATTAAGGTGCGTGAGAAACTAAATAGTAACTTGAAAGAGTATTCTCCCTTACCCATACACGTAGAGTATTCTCGAATATCTAGTATAAAAGACATTATAGCATTAAAAAATTGTCCCCCGAATAAGACTATATATAAATTCTCACTAAAGGTATTGGGGTGATTTGGGTTTGATCACTAATGTTACCATCCCATAACATCTAGCTTTCTTGGACATATGGAGTATATGCCATTAGTGATGCCTTTTTTAGCCCTAAAAGCTTGCCAAGTTTATCAACAAAGTTTCTTTTTGCAAGTTACTGTCAAACCTTGTCCGGTAGCCTCCCGATAGGAAGGTCCTACCACCTATGCCCTTAGGTCAAATCCAACTAACGGTATGGTAACGTGACATTTTATTTTCTTCCATGCTTACCTACCTTTTTCTCTTAGGTTCAAGATAACTTATACCATGTGTGATGAGTTGGCTCTAGGCTCCAAATACTTTGGGACCATGTCTCATATGATTACTTTCCTAGGACCATTGCAACCATTTTGAATGGTAGATATGGATTAGACATTTCTTGTTGGAATGTTGACCAAACAGAAAAATATAAAATGGAAGCACTCTAAATTGAATAGGGCTAGTAAATATGATCATGCTGGCTCAATGTAGGATGACATTGTGGATGATTGTTATAGAAAGAAAATTTATGTGCACCTAAGGCACACATGGTGGTGAACTAAATATGCCAATGCCATAAACGAGGGATATGTTTTTGACATGATGGACTAGCTTTTACATCCCGAAAATTGAAGGTTTCTTAGTGAAGAGCCAAGTAATAGTTGTATGGCCGACCAAGTTATCTAGGCAATTTGAGAACTCCCTTCTGGTTGATGATGCAACCAAAGGATCAAGAGATAATTCCATATGAGTCAGTAAATCTTTTAAAAATACCTTTAAGTTTTTTTTCTCTCTAAGCTACTGTCTTCAGCATCGTTACCCATTTCCTTCATCATCCAGTGATCCGGTAGCATATAATTTCCAAAATGGTTGTTTTGCCCTTGGTCCTCTGGTTTACATAGACAACTAACCAAGTGATGTAGTGGTTCTGTTATTCCACCTCTCCCCGACCCCGTCCCTATCCCTTCTCTCCATGAAACCAGTTGAAGTCTGGTAGTGACAAGGTCGATTCAGAAGCGGAAACCTACATTCCATCTATTCTCCTTCCTAATCATGCAAATCCTAACCAAAATCGAATGATGGGCTAGGTTTTGAAGCTGATTCATGACTTAGGTCTGTAGGAGGCGACCCGAGGCAAGCATGGCAAAGCCGATGGAAAAAGCGATCACAAAACCTCTAGACTGGCTCCTAGATGGGTAAGTCCTTGTGCCCTTCTCGTGGTTTTCTTTGGTTTGTCGTAGTCTTGAATCATAGATGCACTAGAATTGATATTGTGTTCATTTGTAGGATGGACCTAAGAACAAGTTTCTTCCTTGATATGCGACCGTTTTGTAATAGCTTTATATCATAATGTAGATGATATAGTAGCAATAACCAAGTTGTAGATTTTGATATAGTCAATTTCAAGGTCTCCACGTATCCTAGTGGCACAAAAGTAGTGTAATTTTTTTGTTTGTATGAATCCAAGTGTCTTATTGAGTTAAAATAGACCAAGGCCTAGTTGTTATGTTTGCAAAACAATAGATTGTCAATCTGCATGTCTATTGGGTACTTTGATCCTAATAAGCCTCCTATTCTTGTTCCTAAATGGTGCTTACCCATTGCTTTTGCCTACGAACCTTGATGATATGCCGTGTACACCATCTTTGGTAGATAAAGCCCCTAGTACTAATACCTAGCCTAGCCAAACTATTGAAGCTAGTGTTGGAACCTCTGATTCTAGAACTCAAGGTATTGAACCAAGAGGTGGTACCCGAGCACAAAATACCATTGTTGACACCTACCTTTTGAACCTTTTTTCTCTAACCTACAACTTGTTCATCCAGGATGTCAGGTTCAGGTTCAAACAATGTTGAACCTATTCCACTTGTCATTGTTTCTCCTTTGGAAGATTTCGAAATACACGCTCCAAACAAGATAGCGGAGAAGGGAAAACAGTGCAAGCTACAAAAGGCAAGAAAATCAAGAAGAAGGAGATTGATACTAAACTAGTATTTCCAACTCCACAAGGTAATCCAACAATGTGCACTACAAGCAAAGAGAGGTCAGTCCACTCCTGAAAGCCGAGCTATGTGCACTAGAAGCAAGAGGAAGCTACATGTCTAATTTCCTAGAGTGTAGTTTTTTTTCATGAGATAGTCACAAAAACTTAATTTTGTCAGAACATGTTATTTGTATGCATTTGATCATATTTTGCACTTATGTGAACTTTATGCATGTACAGGTCATTAGGCCAGTCAGCCTTCATGTGACAATTTTGGTTTGTAATGTGTTTGTTGAATCTTATGCGCAACTATGTGAACCTTATGCATGTCTGTTGGTGAGTCTCTCTGTTGAATCACTACATAGAAATGCCATTTTCTTCATGGTTTGTCAATTTTTCTTAGATCAATGGCAACAATTTTGATTCATTACATTGTTACTACCAAAGTCCCTTACTACTACTACCACCAGCCATAAGATAGGTGCAGATACTACAACACTAGTGTACTATATGAAGATAGCATACATGAGAAGCAGAATAGCCACAGACTAGTTTTTTCCTTCAGCACAACATTGATCGCTTCAATGGTAGTAACATTAGTTGTGGCTTCTCCCACGCATGGTATTAGAGCAACAACAATTGTACCCTGGACTGCTTGTTCATGATGAAAAACCCTACCATGCTCATTTGGAAAATTCATCATATCCTCCAACTAGAAGTATTGGCACCCTCTAGCCTTAGACAAGATCACAAACAATTCGATTAAGAGTGATGATGTAGGTGGAGAGCAATTGTATCGAACAAAACAAAAACTTACACAAAAGCATGGCACTTGAAGAATATGTGTCCATAGTTCTCTCTAGTCATTGTCCTGTTCGAGTTACACAATACATTGCAATTGGGACATAAGACCCTCCTTGCCGTCCTGCAGATGCTACTAGATGCTTGTGACATAGTCACCTTTGAGACAAGAGTTAAGACAGAGACAAGTCAAGAGAAGATAGACAACCAGAGGAAGGAGAAGACGAATAAAGAGTTGTGAGCTCACCCTATTAAGTAGGAAAGGATTTCCCAAATTGACACCAAGATGCCTAGTTTTGCGCCAAGATGCCCACTTGGTCATTTTGCTCTATAGCACATAAAGAACAAAAATCTTCTTTGCTTGTGGTTGTAAACCAAGGGCATGATGGTCCTTTCTGCCTCTACTTAATAGGCATTTTATGGACTTATAATGGTAGTGGCTTGTACACAACACAAAATTGAAACGACAGTTCAAATGTGATGAGAAGTTTTCTAGTGGCATGCAAAGCATTTTGTGAAGATTCAGTTGCTCACAAGGAATTGACTCAAGGATCAACCAAGGAGTCAAACACACTTTTAAGGTAAATGGAGTTCTCCTCCTTTTTGTTGCGGAGAATGGATTTCATGTAATCATGTATGTCCAACGGGTGTATGTGCTGCGCATAGACATGCCTCCTTGGAAATAGTTAGCATTTTGTGGAAATGTGGTTTTATATACAACAATGTCACGATAAGTGTACACATCATGGGATCATGTCAGGGCCCATAGGGTGTCGTTCTTGATATGAGTTAGGATACCATTTGCGTGTGACAATGTGTATGACCGTTTTGTGTGAACACAACTTCATTTGTAGCCTCGCCCTCTTATGGTCTATACAGTCATGAGAAGTTCAGGACTTACCACATATCAGTGGTAATTTTAAATTTACTAATATCACCCTTAGTCTCATGCATTTTGCTCTCTTTCTTAACATTTCTTATTTTTTAGTTCTTCCTTTCAAGGGCACGTTTTGTCACATTAAAATGATTTTTATTGCAAGTATTGTTTTACATCATGCAACCTATGCTATAAAGGACAATGATGGCACAACGACAATTAACATTTTTAATTGGGGTTGTAATAAGAAAGACAAACAACATATTTATTTTGCAAATAGATATATTTATTATCGTACCAACCATATAGTCTTGAAAATGGCATCCAATGGGTGGTGCAACTAATATGAACGAAAAAAATACGAGAGAGTCATGTAGTAATATTGGTGGAAACATGATATGAAAAGGATGAACAAACCAAAGTTATGGTGATGAGGTTAGATTGGTGGGAATGCCTAAATATATATTTAGAGTTATACCCAACCTAAAGTTCCAAGATACTATATAATTTGTGTAAAATTTCTATGCAATCAGAAAATTTGAATAGAAAAGGCAAATGGTAAATAATATTAGAGTGTACTCATAAAGTGTGGCATGCCATAGTTTCAATTGAACATCCACAAAATATCTATTTCCATTAGCTAATTGGATGTGAAATACGTTGAGTTATGAGATGAGGAATGAACAAGTCGACATTAGGAGTCCAATATTAATGCCAAATAGCCCCCTAATGTACTCAACAATTATAGAGTAGTCTCCTTTGCTTGTGAGAACTCCTTGGTGGAAGCACACCACCAGCTAACTAGCAGTTGTGGAGCTCCACATGATGAATTTGCAGTATGCTAAGAACTTGAACTATAACGAGAAGAAAGAATGACGTAGGAGATAAGAGGCCCCTGGGCACAACATTGCAAGACCTACCCTTGTATGGACTAGAAGAAATCGTTTTGATTCCGAGTTTGGCACAAAAAGTGAGGTTTTTATAGTTTCTCTATGAATAGTTCTATGAAGTGTAGTATTCATCTTATAAGCAATTATCTACCCTAATCAATTTTTAAGAGAAATCAAGTAAGTTGGAGGGGTTTGAAGAAAATTTCTATGAAGAGCTATGACAATTGAGGCTTTTTTAGAAGGAAAGTAAAAATTATACTAACTCTAAGCTTTATATTAAAGAACTTATTCCATATAAAAATATATATAAATAAAAGGTACATATTTGACCTACGGAAGCATGTGGTGCTATTCATTTAAAAAAAGTGTAACAACTTATGCTGTGATAGGGTATCTCGAGAATACATAAGTTTATAGCGGCCCATGGTGGTTGGTCCCGCCACAAACCAAATAGCCACTACTACTATAAATGTTTTTAGAGAGTAAAAAAACACATAGACTAGTGCACCCTCAACTCCAACAGAAAGTCACCGTTAATCAATATTTACAGAGGTGGGCATCTCTGCCTTTTTAAATTACATAAAAACAAAAAAGTCATAAGGTCAATGTCAAGCCTGTTCTCGAGCCCAACGTTGCTCCTCGTGAAACCTGCCAAGCCCACCCGACGCTACTTTGACTTGGTTGCATTGGCGAAGGGTGGATGAAAAGCAAGGAGGGCTGGTGTCGGGGACCACAAAAGGGGTACCCCAATAAATGCAAAACAAACAAAGACCTAACTAGTCTAAATCTCCTAAAAAACCAACCCCTCGAGGCCTACAACGCCGGTCCACCGCCAGGAAGCCCGGGCCCGCCAAAGCCTCGCCGACCGCCTCATGGTAGCCTACCTCTCGAGCCCCGGCACATAGGCCTCGAGCCCACTACGGCCGTACACCGTTCCTCGAAACCCCACGTGGGGACCTCGAGCCTCTCTAACACGGTGACCTATCCCTCGAGACACATTATACCCCCTCGAGCATCGCCAGACATCGGATACCAGCCTCATACTGCACATTTAATACGTCCACCTACTCCGGTCACATCCTCTGGTACACGACGTCTCCAGTCACATCCTCTGGTACACGACGTCTCTTGTCACATCCTCTAGTACCCGACGTATGCCACAGTGAACCGGGGCCAGAGTCAAACCTCGTTTTCACCACAAGCATGGGCAAAAAGGCACAAGTACAATACTGTTAAGCCATACCCTGCACTGTAGAACACTCGAGCCACATCTCGAGACCTGGATTCCCACTGTACGGCCGGTTTTTTCGGGACTTACCCATACCTGCGGGGGTTCGAGCCCCCCGTAGGCACCACCTCGAGGCCGGCCCTGCGCCCCTCGAGCCCTGCTGCTTTCATGCTATTGGAGGACAGGTACCCCAAGACCCGGAGGGACCCTGCCACGTCCTGTACGTGCCAGAATGGGCGCTGCACGGCCTCCACGACGCCGCGCCTTCACGTCCGCGCCCGGGATGGAAGCCACGCTTCATGGACGCTTCAACAGCAACCCCCACGCCAGCTCCAGTGACCTTGACAAGACAGAATACCGACCCTTCGCCGTATTGGACGTTGTACATGTCGCTCCTGTGTAACCCATGCCTCCTCCTGTTCTATAAAAGAGGACACCAGGGCCCTCCCCGCAGACGAGTCTACACGCATACGGGTCACACGAGTCCGCACGACACACACGAGTCCAGACTCTCGTCCACGCTTGTTGAGCTTGTATTGCCCCTGTACAAGCACTTAGGTGCAAGTAATACAAGAACCTCCTCCCCCCGCTGGACGTAGGGCTTTCTTTGCCCGAACCAGGATAAATCCTTGTGTCATCTTGCATCACCATCTAGGAAGAGAGCACGCGATCATATTACTAGTTGGTGTCATACCCTCGGGGTCGAAACACCGACAATTGGCGCGCCAGGTAGGGGCCTTCGCGTGTCGGAGTCGATTTCTCGTTGTTTTCTGGATGGCTTCTCCCACTCCTCTGTTCTCTGCTGGTGCCGTCGTCTGGTTCGGGAGCCTCGAGTTCCTGGCCACCGGCAGCGGCAACGAGTTGACCTTGCTCTCCACGGAGAGCCCGAGCGGAGGGCGTGTCACGCCACCCCGCGCGGGGGGCGTGACGCGTCGCCCGCACCACCACGCGTCGCCACCTCGTGAGCGGCGCCGTCGTCACCATCGTCGCCAAGCACAGGCAGTGCCCGCGGCGTACACCCACTTCCCTGCGGCCGACGCGAGCCCCCGAGGAGAAACCTGCCCAGCGCGCGGCCAGAGACTTCTAGGGCGCGCGCACACTCTCCCAGCGAGTTCGCATTCGTCATGCGCACGGACCGGGAGCCTGGCCAGAGGCCCCCGAGCCGTGCTCCGACGACGTCACCTGGTCTCCTCCCGCACGGGGTGTACCGCGCTCGACGCCAGCGGCCCCCGTTCGGCCTCAACAACTCCGCAGCTGTCTACGCCCACCACCTCGACGAGCGCTGTCAGGACCAGGCGACGGCAGAACGGGAGGAATGTCCGGGCGTGCTCCTACGAGCCACCACCGACCTGGAGATCGTCTACCCCGCGCACGTCAACCGCGGCTTCTCAGGAGTCGTCGAGCCACCCCGCCAAGCCACCATCGGAGAGTGGTACCACAAGCTGCAGTCCCAGCACGAGCCAAGGCGGCGCGACATCAACAGCTCCGACTCCGACGAGTACGACTACCACGACCCTGACCTCTGGGATCCCACCAGGGAGTGCTTCCAGCTCGAGGGGGACGTGGGCGACGCCGAGGACGACGATGGCGACGACGCCAGGCCGGCGCTCAACCTCGAAGAGCCCAACGACGTGGCTGCGGCGGGCGGATCACGTGTTCGGGGGAGGAACGAACCTCCGGCACCGGCTGCACCACCTCAGCACAACGATGACCGGGCGGCGCAGCTTGCGCAGCTGCGGGAGGCGATCACCTAGGCTGAGGAGGACCGACAACGTCTGCTGCAGCTCGAGCAAACTCTTGTGCAGGAACAAGCCCAGCCTCGAGGCGCCGGCGCCCGTGGTCGCGCTCGAGGGGTCCACCGGCAGATCCTCGAGGATGGGGCACCAGCACGCCCTGAGGTGCGCTTCCCGCGAGCCGGGCAGAACGTGGTGGCGGCCACGATGCTGCTCCGCGATCTACCCGCCGTCTCCAACCCTGACGCCAGGCGCATGCTCGGGGAAATGAAGAACCTCCTCGAGACAGCCGCTCTGCAGCAGGCCGAGAGCTCAGCGTCGCGCCGGCGCGGAGCGGCCTCAGGGAAGCCAGCAGACACGCCCCGCAACGAGCGTGAGATGTCCGTCCACCAGCCGGACGCCTCTCGAGCCAGGCCAGTCCGGGAGCGGATCGTCGACAACCGGCCACCTCGAGACCCCAATGACGCCCGCAACAACATCAACCGCCGACGCAAGGACAAAGGGGCCGAGGAGCGTGGCTATAGTGCCCATCGAGGGGGGCGCTCCGACAGTGACGAGGACCGGCAAGCCCTCGAGCCCCCGGACCCTAGGGTCTTCAGCCGGGCCATCCGCAGCTCAACCCTCCCCGACCGCTTTCGACCACCGACCAACATCGTGAAGTATGACGGGGAGGTCGAGCCCAAGCTATGGCTCTCCGACTTCCGCCTCGGCTGCCAACTGGGCGGGGCGAAGAGCGATGACCGCGTGATCATACGCCAGCTCCCACTCTACCTCTCGGACACCGCCCGTCGGTGGCTCGAGGGGCTCCCGCTGGATCAGATCCACGACTGGGCCGACCTAGTCAGAGTCTTGGATGGGAATTTCAAGGGGACTTGCGTGCGCCCAGGCAAGCCCTGGGATCTATGATGTTGCAGGCAGACAGCGGACGAGCTCCTCCGCGACTTCGCTCGACGATTCTCGAAGCAGCGCCTCGAGCTCCCCCACGTGCCTGATGAGGATGTCATCTCATCGTTCCTCGCGGGCATGACATGCCAATAGCTACTCCACGAGCTAGGGCGCTACCGTCCCAGGACGGTCGAGGATCTGATGGATCGTGTCACCAGCTTCGCCTCAGGCGACGAGGCAGTGGGGGCCTTCTTTGGCCGCTCCACGGACAAAGGCAAGGTGGTGGCCACGCCGGAGGGCTCGGGCAAGGGCAACAACGACAAGAACCGCAACAACAACAACAAAAAGAAGAAGAACAAAGGCAAAGGTCAGAAGGCGAAGCGCGACGCCGATGACGACGACGATGAAGAAGTGTTCATGGGCGCCCTCGAGCATAAGAAGCCTCGAGCCCCCCCTGACGGGGCTGTCTTCGACAAAATGCTCGAGGACCCCTGCCCTTATCACAAGGGTCCCACGAATCACAAGTTGAAGGACTGCCGAATGATGAAGGGCTTCTACTCCAAACTCAGCGAAAAGAAGGAAGACGCGCCTAAGGGCAAGAACAACAATCGACACGACGACGGGGACGCGGACGGCAACTTCCCCCCGGTGCGCGACTGCTTCATGATCTACGGGGGCCCAACCGTCGGGCTCTCAGCTCGAGAGAGAAAGAAGGAGCGCTGGGAGGTCTTCGCACTCTGCCACGACGCCCCCCGGTATCTTGACTGGTCTGATGCGCAGATCACGTTCGACCGTGACAACCATCCGGACCATGTCGTAAATCCGGGGGCGTACCCCCTCGTCGTCGACCCCGTCATCGTCGACGTACGGTTCATCAAGGTGTTGATGGATGGGGGCTCGAGCCTCAACATCATATACCTTGAGACCCTTGACCTCCTGGGGATTTCGAGGGACCAGCTCCGACCCAGCGTCGGGGGGTTCCACGGAGTCGTGCCAGGGAAGAAGGCCCATCCCCTCGGGCGCATCAACCTACCTGTTTGCTTTGGCACGCCAGCCAACTTCCGCCGGGAGACGCTCTCCTTCGAGGTGGTTGGGTTCCAAGGGACCTACCACGCCATCATCGGCAGGCCTGGCTACGCAGAGTTCATGGCGGTCCCCAACTACACATACTTGAAGCTCAAGATGCCGGGGCCGAAAGGGGTCATCACCGTCGACACCTCCTACGAACACGCGTACCACTGCGACGTGGAGTGCGTCGAGCGTGGGGAGGCCAACGTCCAAGTCGACTCGCTCGAGGCCCTAGCTGCCCTGACCTTCGAGCCGGCAGAACATACCAAGCAGATACCCGTCAACCCGACCTCGTCCGACGGCAAGACGCTGGCCATCAGTGCTAGCCTTGAGCCTAAATAGGAAGCAGTGCTCGTCGACTTTCTCCGCGCGAACATCGACATGTTTGCGTGGAGCGCCTCGGACATGCCAGGCATACCGAGGGGAGTCGCCGAGCACGCCTTGGAGATCCAGGCTGGGTCCAGACCGGTGAAGCAACGCCTGCGCCGCTTCGACGAGAAGAAGCGTAGGATCATCGGTGAGGAGGTGCACAAGCTTTTGGTGGCTGGATTCATCAAGGAGGTATTTCACCCGGAGTGGCTAGCTAACCCTGTACTAGTTAGGAAAAAGAATGGAAAATGTGGATGTGTGTAGACTACACTGGTTTGAATAAAACATGTCCAAAAGTTCCATTTCCTTTACCTAGAATTGATCAGATTGTCGATTCCACTGCGGGGTGCGAAGTACTTCCATTTCTCGATGCGTATTCCGGCTACCACCAGATTAAGATGAAAGAATCCGACAAGCTCGCTACCTCTTTTATTACGCCTTTTGGTATGTATTGCTATGTTACAATGCCATTCGGCCTTCGAAACGCCGGGGCAACATATCAGCGTTGTATGCAGCATGTCTTTGGCGAACACATAGGCAAAACCGTCGAGGCCTACGTCGATGACATCGTGGTTAAGACCAAGAAAGTCGGGGACCTCATCAGCAATCTCGAGACCACATTCGAGTGCCTCCGGGCCAAGAATGTGAAACTCAACCCCGAGAAATGTGTCTTTGGTGTGCCTCGAGGCATGCTACTTGGCTACATTGTCTCACAGCGGGGGATCGAGGCCAACCCCGAAAAGATCTCAGCAGTCATGAGGATGGGCCCAATTCAAGACCTCAAGGGCGTACAAAAAGTGACAGGCTGTCTAGCCGCTCTCAGCAGGTTCATCTCGAGGCTAGGGGAAAAGGCGCTACCCCTCTACCGCCTGCTGAAGAAAACGGAACGCTTTGCGTGGACCGTCGAAGCCGAGGAGGCCCTAACCAAGTTGAAGGGGTTGCTGACCTCCGCGCCAATTCTCGTGCCACCACGACCAGCCCAGGGTAACGATCCCCCCGAGCCTCTCCTCCTCTACGTGGCCGCAACCACCCAGGTGGTCAGCGCGGTCGTAGTCGTCGAGAGACACGAGGAGGGTCACGCGCTACCAGTCCAACGGCCGGTGTACTTCATCAGTGAGGTGCTCTCCGAGGCCAAGGCCCGGTACCCGCACATCCAGAAGCTGCTCTACGGCATCATCACCACGAGGCACAAGCTCCAGCATTATTTCCTCGCTCATCCCGTGACGGTGGTATCGTCCTTCCCCCTCGGAGAGATCGTCAACAACCGGGAGGCCACGGGGCGCATCGCCAAGTGGTCTGCCGAGCTGATGAGGGAGGCCATCACCTACGCTCCACGAAAAGCCATCAAGTCACAAGCGTTGGCGGACTTCGTTGCTGAGTGGACTGACACCCAGCTCCCGCTGGCACAAATCCAAGCCGAGCTCTGGACTATGTACTTCGACGGGTCCCTCATGAAGACAGGGGGAGGCGCAGGCCTGCTCTTCATCTCGCCCCTCGGAGTCCACATGCGTTACCTGCTGCGCTTGCACTTCCCCGCCTCCAACAACGTCGCTGAGTACGAGGCCCTCGTCAACGGGCTGCGTATCGCCCTCGAGCTTGGGGTCCGATGCCTCGACGTTCGAGGTGCCTCGCAGCTCGTCGTCAACCAGGTCATGAAGGCCTCAAGCTGCATCGATCCCAAGATGGAAGCATACTACGGAGAAGTGCGCAAGCTAGAAGACAAGTTCTACGACCACGAGCTCAACCACATCGCTCGAAAGTACAACGAGGCCGCGGACGAGCTAGCTAAGTTAGCATCCACGCGCGACACCGTCCCACCAGATGTCTTCTCGAGGGACATTTTCGAGCGATCCGTCAAAATTGGCCCAGGGGCTGGCCCCTCGACGCCACCCCTCGAGCCGGGCACGGGGGCTCGACCTTCAACGCCACCCCTCGAGAACGACCCCTCGACATCTGCTGAGGCAATGCAGGTCGACGCACCCGCCTCTTCTTCATCATGACCCCTCGACTGGCGGACGCCCTTCCTCGACTACCTGACGCAAGGCGTGCTACCAGAAGACAAGACGGAGGCCCGACGCATCGCTCGAAGGGCCAAGACCTACGTCATCTATGGCGACGAACGAGAGCTGTACCGTCGAAGCCCATCAGGAATCCTTCAGCGCTGCATCCCCCTCGAGGAAGGACGCAGGCTCCTCGACGACATGCACTCGGGGGCTTGCGGCCATCACGCAGCACCAAGGACCTTGGTGGGGAACGCCTTCCGCCAAGGCTTCTACTGGCCAACCGCCATTGGAGACGCCAAGCGCTTGGTTCGAGCCTACCAAGGGTGTCAGTTCTACGCCAAGCAAACGCACCAGCCCGCGCACGCCCTGCAGATGATCCCCATCACTTGGACGTTTGCCGTCTGGGGGCTCGACCTCGTGGGTCCCCTCAAGATGACAAATGGAAAGTACACGCATGTGCTCGTGGCCGTCGACAAATTCACCAAGTGGATCGAGGCTAAGCCTATAGGCAACCCCACCTTCGAGAAGGCCGTCGAATTCATCTCCGACATCATGTACCAGTTTGGGGTGCTTAACATCATCATCACCGACAATGGCACGCAATTCACGGGCAAAAAGTTCACCAACCTCTGCGACGACAACAACATTCGCGTGAACTGGGCCTCGGTGGCATACCCTCAATGCAACGGGCAAGTCGAGCGCGCCAACGGCATGATACTCCACGGGCTGAAGCCGAGGCTGTTCAAGACCCTCAAGGATTTTGGAAAGAGGTGGGCTGCAGAGCTCCTCTCGGTGCTGTGGGGCCTCAGGACTACGCCGAGTCGAGCCACCAGGTTCACTCCGTTCTTCCTAACCTACGGCGCCGAGGCTGTCTTGCCTACGGACCTCGAGTACGGCTCCCCTCGACTTTGAGCCTACAACGAGCAAACCAACGACGAGAGGCTCGCCAACGCTAAGGACCAGCTCGAGGAGGCTCGAGACGTGGCACTCATCGACTTCGCGCGTTACCAGCAAACACTTCGACGCTACCATGACAAGCAGGTGCGCAAAAGGGACCTGGCGGTGGGGGACCTCGTGCTTTGACGGCTGCAAGATAATCGAGGGCGCCACAAGCTCACCCCTCCATGGGAGGGCCCATACACCGTAGCTAAGGTGCTCAAGCCAGGAACATACAAGCTCTACGACGGTCAAGGCAGGATCCTGGCGAATGCGTGGAACATATCTCAGCTACGTCGCTTCTATCCTTAAGGGCCTCGAGGCCTCGTACATTTTGTTGCTTTGTACACACACGTCAAATATGAATGAACAAACTCGTGCACTGTCTTTCATTCTACTTAGCAACTTAAGGTAGCCTCAACCCTGCCTTGCTCAGGGTCGAGCCTCCCTCGGGGGCTGACAGGGGAACCCCCCCAGACTCCGGAAAAAACGCGCTTTTCTTTTCAAAAATTCGACCCTTATCTCGATTCATATCTCAAGCGTACTAGCAACGTCTAAATCCGGGGATACCTCGAGCCTCCAAGAGGTGGGGGCGTCGACATAGACGGCCACCCACGCCCCCGGGCTACGGTACCCTACCTACGCCTCCCCTCGAGGAACTCGTGACACGTATCAAAAGAACATAGACCAAGCCGGTAGAAACTCGAGCTAGCGACAAAGAGAAATGGTCGAATAAATTTGAAAAGAAAACAACTTCTTTAAACAAATAAGTCATACGCATGTGTTGGCCTCGACGGGCCATAAGTCATGACACAAATTTTTACAAGGGCCTCGACGCCCAAATTTGTCACGCAGGCCTCATTCCTCATCAGTCTGGAACTCCTCCTCAAGATCTTCTGCTGCGGGCTCAGCCTCAACGTCCGAGCCAGGAGGAGGGGAGCCATCTACACCACTGCCTGCATTGGGAGGCAGCACGTCCTCCTCGAAGAGCTTTGCGAGCACCGCCCCTGGCCTCTCCACCTTCTCCAGGATCTTGTCGACGCGGCGGTCGTTCCACTCTTCGTCCTTCCCCTCGATCTCGACGAAGCCCTTGGCGACGACATTGACCGGGTAGCGGAAGCCGGAGCGGACGGCCGCGAGCGCCTGCTTTACGCCATGATGGAGAGCACTCTTGATGCGGTCCCGCGCGGCCTCGTCGAGGAAGCACAGGGCATCGACCAGGGCGTCGCCTCGAGCCACCGCGCCCTCTGCCGTGGCCACCGGGTCGACACCCCATGGGGAGCTGAGCCTGTCGAGGGTGCTGCGCGCCCGCTCCGCCACCATGGTCTCACCCTGGAGTTGCTCCACGAGAGTCTGATTCATCTCGCGGAGCTCCTCGGCGGTCTTCTCCAGATCTGTGCAACAAACAGAAAAGAGTAAGTCCGCGGCGTGGCAAGAATCTCGAAATCAAAGCAAGACAAAGCCTGAAGATTACGACCGTACCTTGTCAGTGCACGCCCAGAGCGTCAAATTCGCTGGTAAGGACCCCGACGCGCTGCTCGAGTGTATGCTTTTGGGACAGCACGTCAAGCTTTTGGTCCTTAAGCTCCTCGATCAGCTTGCCCGTCTGCGCAAGGGCCAGATCCTTCTTGATCACTGTGACGGAACAACCCTAATCTCATGGCCCACGTGTCCCTGTCAACCTCTGACAGCCGAACCCATGTTCCATGTGATTAAGACCTGTTCGCCACCGGGCTACATCAGTGCCCAATGTCCGCAGGATCATCTCACAATTCGGTTACAACATTGCATACTTTTACAAATAACATCGGAATAAAGAGCGGAAGACTTAAATAACATTAGTTTTACAAAGCAGGGTTCCAAATAGAAATTAAGGTGCAGTTATTACAAACCAAGTTCTGATAATAGAAATAGACAAAGGCAACGTAGCGGAGTACAACAAAATAAAGATACTGATAATCACCCAGCCCGAGGGTGCACAACTATTCTTCGGCCTCATCGGCCTCTTCCTGGACGATGGTCATGCAGCAGGGCGCAAGACACATCGGGGTCTCAGTCATACCTGCAGCATGGGTAACAAACCCTGAGTACTGGGGTACTCAACAAGACTTACCCGACTAAAGAAAAGGGAGAAGACTCAGGAATGAGAGGCTTAGGGTAGTCAAGGTAAGGCTTAAGCAAGATCAGGTATTTTGCAGAAAAGCATTTTGTAAACCTTATTTTATTTTGGAAAGATTCAGTATTCCTCAATTCTTCATCGTTCCTGATTCATTTTACATTTCAAAACATTCCTAGTTGAGAACCACTCTCCGTTGACAGTCAGTGACCAAGTCTCCATAACCGAGGAGCAACGTTAATCCGGATAAATAATACTCAGCTGAGGATCCCTATCCACACTGCATATGTAGCACCCAAGCTTGCATATGCCAACTCGTCTACCACGATTCCTCCAAGATTGGGCCTGGTCCTACGCCACCCGGAAGTACAGTACACCACTCCTATCCAGGTACGACGACCACGTGGGTACATGCTACTTCCGCCATCTCTCCACTCCCAGTGCGCGGTTGTCGGTCCAATAAAGGATTCCTCGGAGCCAGAGCTTTCCGAAGTATGTGAATAGTTACAAGTCTTGACCAGCAGGCCCCCATACGGATGGTCCCTAAAATTTTTCCGTCAGCAACAAGCACCTCGGGACTCTAACCCAAGAGTACGGGTCCTGTCGGTTTTTCAACCCTGTCCCGGTCGGTGTCAACTGTTGAGTCCCGGACTACAACATGACGGCACCGTACGCGCGGACAACCTCTTCTCGACAATGACCACATGCTAGCTAGGCAAGCAGTCATCGAACGGGAAGTAAAGCCAAATTCCCATAAAGATTCTTTCAGTGATCACACTTTTAAAAATGTCATTTTATTGCAAAGTCTAATTCAATAAGCATTGCTAAGCATTTTTTCAAATACTTTTGAAAAGCAGGTATCGGGTGTATCAGTGGTCAATGTGGATAGTGCATCAATTAGGATAGCACACAACTCCTATAAACCTAATGGAATAATTTAACTCAAAAGCATTTAAGGAAATCATTTTATAAATTCAAGGAAAGGGGTTAAATGCACCGGGGCTTGCCTTGAAGAGCAAAGACAGCTGGCTCAGGGTTGGAGGTGCAGAGGTCGAAGCTCGGGGTTACTTCGGGAGCAGGTTCGTCAGCGGCTGCCTCGACTTTGATTCCTTCTCCTTCGGTCACTATACGGATGCAATGATGTATGCACATGAGTATGCTAGCATGAACAATACAACACAGGGCATACAACATGAACTCTACTTGATTTTTTTTATTTTTCCTAATTATATAAAAAGGTCATTTTATGAAGTTACTCCAAAAGGCCTCAAAAATCTACCAGAGACTAAGCATGACATAACTAGCACATAAAAATTTATCTCATGATTTTTGGAGCTACACATGTTTTTCTAAAAATCTAAAACCATTCATTTCTTAATTAAAAGGGAGATTTTTCATTTTCAAATTTTTGCACAAAGTCCAAGTTTCATATTTTTCTAAAATACTACAAGGTATAAAGAGTTAACTGTAAAATTTTCAGAATTTTTGGAGCAACACAGAAAATCACACAAAAAGATGAAAAAGGAATACTATTCATAACTTCCAAAAAGGAAAAGAGCATTGTGCTCCTCCCTCGCAGGGCTCGGGCGAAGCGGAAACAAACGGCCGTCCGAGGCCTGGCCGGAGGGAGGCTCGGGCGAGACGGAAAACGATCATTTCGTCCGAGGCCTGGCCGGGAGGCTCGGGCGAGACGGAAAACGATCGTTTCGTCCGAGGCCTGACCGGGAGGCTCGGGCGAAGCGGAGGGTGCATGCTTGCTCGAGACTAGGCTCGGCGAAGCTGAGGGTGCGTGAGTCCGCTCGAGGCTAGGCTCGGGCGAAGCGGTGTGTGAGTCCGCTCCGAGGCTGGGCTCGGTGAAGTGGCGAGGGTACGTGTCTGCTCGAGGCCTGGCTCGAGCGAGTGCTTGCTCGAGGCCTGGCTCGGGCGAAGCGGAGTGGAAGCAGAGACCGGGGGCTTCTAGTGCTTACCACGTGTCGGAGGCAGGGCTCGGCGGGACGGAACAAGGGTCGAAGGAGGGAGCTCGACGTGGCGGTGTTTCGGCGGAGCTCTCTCGGTGGCGAGCGGCGTGCCGGCGACCCTGTACACCAGACACGGTCACCAGGAGCGGGTTAAGAGCGCACCAAGATGAGGAAGATGAAGCAGGGGTCGGGGAGGAAAGATCACGGCCGGGGAGAGAGTATTTCTCAATCCCGTGCTCACCGGTGTTTCGCCGGAGTTTGGGAAGATGGGGTTACGCCGGGCGATTGGAGGCGGCGGAGGTAAAATTGAGGGGCTGGGAAGCTTCGCGAGCTCAAGGCGGAGCTTCTGGGCTAGGTGGTTGAGCGGCGGAGACTCTGGAGTGAGCTGGCGATGGTGGCGGAGGAACGACGGCCGACGGGTGGCTTTTATAGCCGCGCTCGAGGACGGATGAGCGTCGCGTGCAGGCGGATAAGCTTGGCCGAAGCGTGCGCAAACGATTGCACGCTGGCGGAAGGACGGGCGTGCGCGCAGGGACCGGGTGTGCGTTCGCCGGCGACGGCCACGCGGCGGCGACGTGCTGGGAGCAGTGGGGGACGAGAGAGAGGGTCAGCGCTCGCGTGCGGGTGCGGAATGAGCACGGTGTCAGCGGCGGCAGACTGGTGGCAGGCGAGGAGCGGCCAGGCGTGCGGCACGCGCAGCGCCGGCGGCTCGGCCACGGCCGGGGCCCCCCGTAGCTCTAGGTTGAAGATGAACAGGGCTAGGTCTAGGGTTTGACTTTGAACTGATTTCTGTATTTTGCAAATTACTTCCAAAATTTGAACTGAGCAACAAAAACTCAAAACACCAAAGTTGTGCAGAAAAAGGAGATCTACAACTTTGTCAATATGAACATTTTCAAAATCCAAAAAGTTTTTGAACCACATTTGAAATCAGAAAAGGGGACACTTTTGGGATTTGAATAAATTCAAAATTACTTTTGATTTTTCATTGAAAGTTGGAAATCTGCAAATATGAAAGTTATTCCTTTTGTCAAAACCTATAACTTTGCTAATATACACTTTTTCTGAAACTCATTAGTTTTTGAATTAATTTTGAAAACTGAAAAGGGGACAAAAACTGGAATTTGAATGAATTTGAAATTACTTCAAACTTTGTATAGAAACTTGAAAATTTGTAAATACCAAAGTTGTTCCTCTTCACAAGATCTACAACTTTGCCTTTTGGACCAAGTCCAAATTTTGAATAGTTTTTAAATTATTAAAAGATGGGTAAAAGCCAGGGTTTGGAAATTAGGGTTTTTCAAAAGGACTTTGAAATCTGATTTTTGATTTTGATTTTTGAACAACACAACAAAGCTTCAAGACATCAAATTGAACAAGAATTACACAAGACTTGGCACAGAGTTGAAATTACCATTTTGCCCTTATAGGAAGATTTGGGCTTTTAGGGTTTTTAGAAAAAGGGATCACTACACACAAAAATACCTTTTAGGAAAAGGTAAAGGCAAGCAACCACTAGACAAATATTAATGCATGACAATTATGATTATGACTAATGATGATGACATGTCAGGTTAATTACAGATTAAACACCAGAGGTGTTACAATCACCTACTGCCGAGCGGCCTTGAGCTTGAGCGACAGGTCATTAGCTCTGTCGAGAGCCTGATCCAGGTCGATCTCGAGGCTTTGGATCCTCGAGCCCGCGGCAGTTAAGGCCTCCTGGGCCTCCTTCCGCGCTGCCTCCGCCACGGACAGGGCGGTGGCGGCCTTGCTCCTGGCTTCCTCGGCCTCCTTCCTCGCCGCCGCCGCTGCAGACCGGGTGGTGGCAGCCTCACTTCGGGCGTCGGCAGCCTCCTTCCTCGACGCCTCCACCACGGACAGAGCGGTGGCAGCCTCCCTCTTAGCTTGGGCGGCCTCGTCTCGAGCCGCCTAGGTCTCCGCCCGAGCGTCGTTGAGCCGGCCCGCCATCTGCGCGTTCCGGCCCAGCTCAGCGCGGAGCTCCTGGAGCTCCCCCTCCGCCCTCACGAGGTCAGCCGCCACCCGCGCACCTGTCCGCCTCCTCCACGAAGGTCATCTCTGCCCGCGCCACGAGCACGATCACCTCCTTGAAGATCGACCGCGCCTCCCGGTACGGCCCCTCGGCCATCTCCTCTTGTTGCTCCGTCCCCTCCCGAGGCGACGGTGCGGCATCGCGTAGAGGCGGGGGCTCGAGCGGTAGCGGATTGCTCGAGGGGTGGCTCGTCTCCAAGCTCACCTCCGCGCCGGCCGAGGGACCGGTCGTTTCCTCTGCCTCGTTCCCGGCCGGCCCCTCGAACCTCTCCTCCCTCACAGGGTCTCCTGGCGTCTCGTCGTCCCTGGCCGGTGCCTCGGGCGCCCCCTCCAGCGCTGAGCCCTCGACCGGGGATGGCTCCTTCTCCAGCTCGTCCAGGAGCTCCTCCACCGTCGGTATCCTCTCCACCGACGCCTCCCCCTCCTTCTCCTTCTCCGCGGGCGCGCAAGTCTCCGTCGGTAGGGGATCCTGTTCGGCGGGTTGGCTCGCGTCGACTGGGGTCTCGAGGGCCGCTGTCCCCTCAGCCTCGGACGCCGACGGAGCCGCGCCTGCCTCGGGTGCTCCCTCCGAGATGGTCGTCGTGACGGGGGGAGGAGTGGCCCTCTCGGTAGGCGCCACCGGAGGAGGTGGAGGAGGAGGAGGAGGCGGTGTTGCGATGGACGCAGTGGCGGCGGGCTTGGCGCCAGGAGCCGCGGTCACTGCTGAGAAAGAGAACAACGTCGTCAGAATCAGGAAAAAGCCTCAACCTCCGTGGTCGACGGCGTCGGCCTCACCAAGATCCGCGGCGGCCATCTGACTTCCCCGAGCCATGGCTGCTCGAGCCCTCACCAGCCAAGCGGCCATTTCAATGGAAGGAGCCATACCTCGAGGTGCTCGGTCCTCAGCAGAGCTCGAGGTCTTGGCCCGCTTGGACACCGCGGAGTCCGCCTCTTGCCGGGAGCGCTTTTCCCTGGAAAACCAGAAACGACACACATTACCAAAGGTAAAAAGGTAAAGCTTCACTACCAACGGAATTGAGAAACGTTACTTACCCAAAGCGACGGCGGGACTTCTTCCCCGAGTCGCCGGACCCGCTCGGGGGCCTCGAGCTCGCCCCAGGGCTCGAGCCATGCCCCGAGCCGTCTCCGTATGGCTCGGATGAGGGGAAGGCTCCCGGTGCTTCCCGTGGCTCGCCCCCGGCGGGGAGCTCTCCTTCTGTCTCTCGTCCTGGGGGGACGACCGCGTCTCCTTCAAGCGGTCCTCTTGGCGCCTTTCCTTGCGCGGGCTCCGGGACCTGCTCCGGCGCTTGTGCCGGCGGTCGCGCCCCCCCGCGTCTGCCTCCTTCTCCCGGCGATGGTGCGGCGATAGGCTCCGGGATCACTCGCGACTCCCGTCATGAGACGACCGGGAGCTCCCCCCTCGACGGTCACGGTGGCGGGGGCTCGACGCCCCCTCATGTTGCCCGCTCTTCCGCGGGCTCGATGTCGTCTTCGACGACTTGCGGCGGTCGGGCCCGGAGTCCTTCTCGGCGTGCTGACTGCTTCTCGAGGTCCGGCCCTTCTTGAGACCCCCCGCCTGGGTCGACGCGGTCGTGACCTCCTTCTGCGCCACGGCAATGGCGCCCCGAGTTCGAGGCCTCTTCACGTCAGGGGGCACGTCCGGCACGGAGCTCGACGTTCCCTGAGCATCCGACGAGGCGGGGCCTGGCGTGGCCTTCCGCTGTTGCGTCCCGCGTGATCCCTTCGTCGGGGGGATCTCCAGGATATTCTCCTGCACAGACGAGCCGTCAGCCCTGATGTCGACGACCCCCGCGCGCCTCAGACGCGCATCCATCCCTTCATCGTCGCTCTCCTCCTCATCGTCATCCTCCTCCTCCGAGCTCGTGTAGTTGAGCTCAGGGGACTCCTCTCCAGGCTGCCGGTTACGACGAGCCTTCGCTAGCCTCTAATCCCGGTCCACCCGACGCAGGTTCTTCTCTTTCTCTTTCTTCTTCTTTGCATCCTTACTCTCCTTATCTTTCTGAGCAGAGAGGCGCCTCACCTGTCTTTCCGCGGCGTCCTCCTTCACCGGGGGCCTCGACGCGTGAGATGTGAACGCCCCCTGCAAAAAGAAACTTGATAAGAAAAACCGCAAGGAGAGTAAACAAGGTTCGAAGAAAGAGAAAGGAGGGGATGCTCGAAACAACCTAGCTTGAGGAAGGCTTACCGGGTCGAGACACCCCGCGTCGGGTGCCATGGCGATCAGGCTGGTCTCCTCAGGGCGGAACGGCCCGTGGATCGTGACCGACACCCGGGAGGCACCCTCGTTCCGAGACAGCCTCTCCTCGGCCATCCTCGACCTGTTCAGCTCCTCGAGCGGGGCATTTGGCCCCATCTCGTACATGAGAAGGGGGCAGTCTGCCAGAGGAAGGACCCTCCGCTGATGGAATGCCCAAATGACCGCCTGGGCGGTCAGTCCCTTCTCCTCCACCAGCGACCACATCGTATTCATCAATGGCACCAGGTGGCGCTGCCTGTCCGCCACAACGCCCCAACTCCACTTCTCAGGGCGCTTGGTGATGATCCTCCCGGTGTACTGTGGAAGGAGCTCGTCCTCGTTCCGCAGGTAGAACCAGTGGTCGTCCCACCCCGCCTCGTTGGTGGAAAGCTTGTAGTGGAGGTAGTGACGAGGGACGTTGGCCAACGAGGGACTGGTCCTCGCGGTGATGGTGAGGGAGCCCACGCGCGCGAGCCTCCTCCCGCTCGGCTTCACGGCCTTGTGAAAGAGCTCGCCCCGGAAGAGGTGGACGAACATCTCCTAATGGGGCTCAATCTTTAGGTATCCCTCGCACACCGCGGCGTAGATGGCGGCGTGCGAGATTGAGTTGGGGGAGAAGTGCTGCAACTCCACCTCAAAGTGGTGAGCCAGCCCCCGCATAAAGCGGCTTGGCGAAACGCCAAGCCCCATGCGGTGGTAGCGTGTGAAGCTCACCACATACCCCTCCGGCAGGTGCGGCTCCTGGTGGTCCGCCGACGGGAGAATCCACCACGCGGGCCCCCCCTGCGGGTTGGGGCGAAGAAGGCCCTGGTTCACCAGCGACTCCAGCTCGGGTTGCGACGTCTTCGTCGGGTGCCAGTCTTCGGGCGGCAGCACCTGGGTCTGGGCGGCCATGGCGGCGACAGCACGGATCTGAGCGGCGGACGGACGGCCGGGAAGATTCCCAATCGCTAGCTTGGGGAGAAAGCGTGTCGGAGCTGCGGCGGCTGTGAAGGCAAAGGCAAAGTAAAAAATCCCACCCCTCACTCGATATTTATAAAAGAAAACCCCGACGGGCGGGGTCTCCCACGGCAGAGAAAGGGTAACCGCACGCATTTAATGCGCCCACCTAACCACGTCTCGAGCCGGTTGACAGGTACACGCGGCAACTCCCGATTCACTCCACTACCAGGGCCCACCACGGCTGCCGCTCTGACTTCGCGTTCGTCACCCTGGCGCCACGATCTCCACTCCCTGACGGTTTCCGCCTAAAAAGGCGCGCCCAACGGGCAGAAGGATTCCAAACGACAGAGGCTTCTTCGAGAAGGTAAAAACGGGCCCCGACCCTTCCAAGTCTCGAGGCAGCGAAGGCTGGCCCTCGAAGAGGGTTCGACAGCCGGCTTCGAGCACCCGAGTCAGGGACACCAAGGGGCGCCACTCGCAGCATCGCTCGAGGGCCAAGCCCTCGAGGCCCCTCATGTGTATCCAAGGCAGGGCGCATGACATGTAGTGAAATCCCCCCGGAGGGAGGCATCGAGCCACCAGGTCCTATCGAATGGACTCGACATTCCTGCAGACCGAGCGCCCATGCTTTATGAGATCGCCTCCGGGCTTCAGTCGACCCTATCGAACGGGGCACGAGGTCTCACTTGGATTCCCCCGTTACCAGCTCACCGAGAACCTCGATACTCGCCCGCTCGTGGTAGTACGAGGCATCCCCCCTCGCATCTGATCGAAAGGACTCGCGGGATGACAAGCCAGGGCAACTGGCGTGCCGGACAGCTCGAAGAGCCGGCCGGTCGGTTCAGCCTGGCACCCTTCGACGAAAGAGGGTCGAAGAATTCGGGGGCTCGACACTCCCGAACCTAAAAAACGTAACTAACACTCACACTCGTGAAAAAGCCCACGAGGGAATCCTAACCACTCCCCCGTGGCCTCGGGAGCTACACCCGCGGGTGTCGCTCGCGCGACACCCACGGAATCAATACAACCAAACCCTCGAGAACCAGTTAGCTAACCCTCGAGATCCCGGTAGGGAGCCCCTGCTCGAGTACTAGCACTCGAACAAGGGCTCGGGGGCTACTGTCGGGGACCACAAAAGGGGTACCCCCAATCAACGCAAAACAAACAAAGACCTAACTAGTCTAAATCTCCTAAAAAATCAACCCCTCGAGGCCTACAACGCCGGTCCACCGCCAGGAAGCCCGGGCCCACCAAAGCCTCGCCGACCGCCTCATGGTAGCCTACCTCTCGAGCCCCGGCACATAGGCCTCGAGCCCACTACAGCCGTACACTGTTCCTCGAAACCCTACGTGGGGACCTCGAGCCTCTCTAACACGGTGACCTATCCCTCAAGACACATTATACCCCCTCGAGCATCGCCAGACATCGGATACCAGCCCCATACTGCGCATTTAATACGTCCACCTACTCCGGTCACATCCTCTGGTACACGACGTCTCCAGTCACATCCTCTGGTACACGACGTCTCCGGTCACATCCTCTGGTACCCGACGTATGCCAAAGTGAACCGGGGCCAGAGTCAAACCTCATTTTCACCACAAGCATGGGCAAAAAGGCACAAGTACAGCACTGTTAAGCCATACCCTACACTGTAGAACACTCGAGCCACATCTCGAGACCTGGATTCCCACTGTACGGTCGGGTTTTCCGGGACTTACCCATACATGCGGGGGCTCGAGCCCCCCGTAGGCACCACCTCGAGGCTGGCCCTGCGCCCCTCGAGCCCTGCTACTTTCATGCTATTGGAGGACAGGTACCCCAAGACCCGGAGGGACCCTGCCACGTCCTGTACGTGCCGGAATGGGCGCTGCGCGGCCTCCACGACGCCGCGCCTTCACGTCCGCGCCCGGGATGGAAGCCACGCTTCAAGGACGGTTCAACAACAAGCCCCACGCCAGCTCCAGTGACCTTGACAAGACAGAATACCGACCCTTCGCCGTATTGGATGCTGTACATGTCGCTCCTGTGTAACCCAGGCCTCCTCTTGTTCTATAGAAGAGGACACCAGGGCCCTCCCCGCAGACGAGTCTACATGCATACGGGTCACTCGAGTCCGCACGACACACACGAGTCCAGACTCTCGTCCACGCTCGTTGAGCTTGTATTGCCCCTGTACAAGCACTTAGGTGCAAGTAATACAAGAACCTCCTCCCTCCGCTGGACGTAGGGCTTTCTTTGCCCGAACCAGGATAAATCCTTGTGTCATCTTGCATCACCATCCAGGAAGGGAGCACGTGATCATATTACTAGTTGGTGTCATACCCCCGGGGTCGAAACACCGACAGCTGGTGGTCAAAACTATTGTTGTATTATCTAACTGCAAAAACTATTGCTATTTTATAGGTTATCAAAATTAGGATTATACACTAACATAAGTAATTTTATCACGAAGGAAGGGGGCGAAGGCCTAGTTTCACCTCCATGATCCTTCGCCCCTGCTTGGTTGCTATCGTGGATGCTACCCTCACCGTTGTTGTCTCAGGGCCGAACCTAACTAGATTTAGTGTTACGAACTCGATCGGGCCATCAAAGACTGAATCCGGCAATGGAGATTAAATAAATGGGAGTCAGATTATGCTCATCGGATCAAGAAAGGGGCATGGACCTCGGTTGGGCCATTGAGACGCCAGCACCCTAACACCATCGTTGGGGTTGTTAGCATATAGAAAGATGGAGAGCATCACACCTGTACCAGCCACGACCCCACTAGCCGCTCTTGCTGAGGTAGAGAAGACAAGATGCAGTCCCTACTGCAGTGGCCGCATGAGGCAACTCTAGCGAAGAAGACGAGCCGAGGTCCACACTTGAGACATGTAGAGGAGTAGAGAAGACGAGCCAAGGTCCCAGATATCGCGTTTGTGCGAGACACATCCAACGAAGAAGACAAGGCGAGTGGAGGTAGTGGCAGCCATGGGCGTTATGAATGACGATGTTTGAGTGAGAGACAACAACTATGGGGATGTGTGGCTGGTTTGGATCGACATCAAGTGTCCTTATGGGCCTTGGGCCTATTTTTTTGTAGGTGGCACTTTTACTTTGTTTGTCTCTATAAATTGATTTAAGAAAGTAGATTTTATGTGGGTCATCTCTGAATAGAGTATTTAAAGAGACAATCACTTAAGAACCCTCCTTCGTAAATCAATTTATAGAGACAAACTTTATTCAACTGTCTACTACTAAAATAGGTGTTCTGTCTTCGAAAATTTCATAGATATTTTATGAGACCATGCAATTTTTAGACCACCTTCGTAAATAAAACGCTCCATAGTAATCTATTTTGTAGTCGTGAGTCTACATTCTACAAGTACCAAATATTTAATATATTTGTATAATTTTCCAAAAAAAAACCTAGGTATTCTGACTTATGTTTGTCGCTGAAGAGCCATGAGAAGTGTAGTTTAGTATTTATCTTCCCAAATCGGATTTGAAGAGAAATCAAATTGGAGGGATTTGAAGAAAAAAAATTACCATGTGCTATATTGCTATATGTAACTGGGAATTGTAAGAAGAACAGTAAAAAATTATACAAACTCTATGAGCCAATAAAGAAATTATTTCAAAATAAAAAATATAAATAAAAGACATATAATTAACCTTCGAAATTATGGGACATCACACTAACTTTGTCGAAGGCTTAACAAATTAGGTTGTTGATAGGTGAACATGCATACATCTGCCAAGAAAACATAGATATAACGGGATATAATGGTTATCAGGGTGTTTAGATCTTAGAGCTAATAACTAGCTCGTGTTTTTGAATATCAATTAGAACGTCTAAATGTGAGCTAATTTTAGACTAATAAGAGCTAATGAGAACTAATTTATGGTTAGAGTCCATTACCTCTTATTAGCCTAGAATGATTAGCTCATGTTTAAACCATTTTTACAAGAAGAGCTAATTTTTAGCCTTGTGATCCAAGCAGGCCCTAAGTTAGTTGTTATATCTAGGATGGTGTTTGGTTCACATAGATGTAACATGGCTTCATTGCGACGGGTAATAGGTCCCATTACTCGATGTTTGTTTCCGTACTCCAGTATTCGAGTCCCTACGGTAACTAATACCGTTCTATATAAAAGTGATATAGCTCCAAAACTGGTGTAATCAAATACCGTTTCATCGTTGTCCCCTGCAATCCTCTCCCCTTTGCGTTTCCCTTACCATTTTACCAACCAAACGGCTCGTAAGATATAATGGTCATATGGTGGTTGGACCACCCTGGGTCAAACATAATCTATACTCTAGACATGAGTACCAAATATTTCTTGTATTTTTTTCCAAAAAAACCTAAATATTTTGTCTTAGTACGTTACAAACAGACCACTTGTGCCATCTTATTAAGACGGTCTGGACGACGAGATCACGAGAACGTACACGTATGTACTCCCTCCGTATAGGAAAAGAAATTTATTTTGGATAATGACATGATCTCCAAAGTATAACTTTGACTCTTATTTTTATAAAAAATATTTATTGAAAAATAATATATGTATACTTTTATGAAAATATTTGTCAATATAAATCTATTTAAATAGCTTTTATATTTTAAAACCCAATAATTTAAAAGTTATTCATGATTTATAATCTCAATGTTTAACCAAAACCTTGTCCAAAACGATTTACTTCTCCTATACAGGATCACCCTGGGCATTTTTGAACTGCAAACCGCAAATTGAACTGAGTCGAACCGGAATGTCGGTTTATTCAGTTTTCGGGTGCGGGTTTGGTTTTTGATTTTCTGAACTTCGGTTATCGGCCTCGGCTTCGGTTTTCTACTCAAACCGAACCGACTAGCCGAACAAACCGATGTATACACCTGCCGCACCCACTCGGCCACTCGCCCACTCCAGCAGGTCTCCGACTCGGCGACTCCCACTCGGCCCACCAAGGGTCCACGACCCAGACGACCAGACCCGCGCTCGCCCAGACTCAGTCGCCCCCCACGACCCCAACTGTATTTCCACTGGGTGACCAATTCATTCCGCGATTCGGCGATTCCCCAACAGGCCAGCACCCCACCCTACCCTAACCCTAACAGGCGAGTGCGGCGGTCGGCGGCGACTACCCGAGCTGCGACGAGCGCGGGGACGCGGGTGCGCGGTGAGGCACCGGGCGGCGGGCGCGGTCGCGCGGCGGGGCACCGTGCGGCACTGCGGCGGGCGCGACGAGGCACCGGGCGGCGGGGCACGAGCTACGGGGCGAGCGCGGCGACAGTGACACGACGGCTGCGGGGCGAGCTCGGTGACGCAACCGACACCATCCTCATCGTGAAGTTCTTCGACCAAAACAACGGCGCCGCGCACAGAGGAGTCCTCCAATGTTAGTTTTGATTTGATCTTCAACTCTTTTGGTCTTCTCCTACTGTCCTTGTTGTCGTTCAGATTTGATTTAATTGAACCATTTCATTTCTAGATGGGGGACACCGATGAAACTGTTGCTTGTACTGAGGTTAATGAGAATCAAGTTGTTGAAGTGGTAGAGGTAGACAAAGACAAGGACAAGGAGGAGCAGCAGCAGAGCAAGGATGGAGAGAAAGAGGATGAAACCAAGAAAATAAAAGTCATGGCTCCAAGATCTGATGTATGAGATAGTTTCAGCAAGATCAAACTCGATAATGGGGAGGAGAGAGCTAGGTGCAAGTGGTGTACCAAGCTGTTTCATTGCGGCTCAAGAACAAATGATACGTCATCCTTGAAAAATCATCTCAAAAATTGCAAAAAGATTCCTTGGTGGGTTGATAATGTCTGTAATTACTCAACAGATTAACAGTGAGGGTGGAAGTGTCAAATCTGAGGTAGACAAGTATTTATCAGAAGATAACGAGCAGGATATAGCAGAGTTTGACATTCTAAATTGGTGGAAGGCCAATTCAACAAGATTCCCAGTATTATCTCGTTTGGCCCGTGATTTGTTGGCAATTCCTATCACCTCAGTTGCCTCTGAATCAGCCTTTAGTGCTGGCGGTCGAACTCTTGATGACTTTAGGAGTTCACTCACCCCAACAATGGTCCAGCGCCTCGTTTGTGCAAATGATTGGATTCATGTAGGAAACTATGTTAGTGTTGAGGAGGATACCGAACAAATGACTAAGCTTGAAGAACGTAATATATAGTAATTGATAATTGATAAAAGTGTACTAATATGCTTCATGATGCATACAGTGTACTAATTGAGATCATTAATTATTTTAGAACTTGGTGTGTTGTCCATTCCCAAGGATGATACTCCAGCTCTATAGTCCTGATCACTTAGTACAAGGTAAATTTATTGGAGGTTTTGCAGTTTTGCACACTGTAACACCCCTGGTGTTACTAATGTAATTAACTTGACATGTCATCATCTTAAGCATTAATCATTTTGTGATGCATTTGGATTGCTTAATTGCTATGCTTAAGTCCCTTTTCAAAAACCCTAAAAGCCCAATTCTTCCTATGAGGGCAAAATGGTAATTTCATCTCTGTGCCTAGTTCTATGTAATTCTTGTTCTAATTCTAGTGCCCTGATGTTTGTTGCATTGATCAAAGTTCAAAAATCAGATTTGATTTGATTTTCCTTTTGCAAAACCCTAAAATCCCAAATCCTGGATTTATTCCCTTTTCGATAACTTTTTCAAAATTCAAAATTCTGGGTTGGTTCAAAAAGCAAAGTTGTGAATCTGACCTAGAGGAACAACTTTGGTGTTTACAGATTTCCAAGTTTCTATATAAAATTTGAAGTAATTTCAAATCCATTCAAACTCCAGTTTTTGTCCCTTTTGAGTTTTCAAAAGTTATTCAAAAACTATTGAGTTTCAGAAAAAGTGTATATTAGCAAAGTTGTAGGTTTTGACAAATGGAACAACTTTCATATATAAATATTTTCAAGTTTCAGTTTGAAATCCAAAGTAATTTTGGTTTGAATCAAATTTGAAAAGTGTTCCCTTTTCTGTTTTTGATTATAGTTCAAAAACTATTTGGAATTTGAAAATGTTCATATTGACAAAGTTGTAGATCTCATTTTCCTGAGCAACTTTGGTATTTTGAGTTTTTGTTGCCCAGTTCAAGTTTTGGAAGAAATTTGCAAAATACAGAGATCAGCCAAAAGTCAAACCCTAAGACCTAGCCCTGTTCATCTTCCACCTACAGCTAGGGGGCCCCGGCCGTGGCCGAGCCTCCGGCGTTGCGCGCGCCACGCGTTTGGCAGCCGCTCGTCTGCCCCCGACTTGTCGCCCGCGCCCGCGACATCTTTTCGCACCCGCACGCGCACAGTTGACCCCCGCTCCCGTCCCCTACTGCTCCAGCGCGTCGCCGCCGCGTGGCCATCGCCGGCGCTGTCTGCGCCCGAGCCCCGGCCGCACGCCTGTCCTTCCCGCCTGCGCGCAATCGAGAGCGCACGCGTCCGCCGAGCTTATCCACCCCGCCTCGAGCTCTCTACCGGCCCCTGGCCGCGGCTATAAAAGCCCGCCGGAGCTCCGACCTCCGCACTCGACCCCGCCGCCGTGGCCAGAGCACTCCAAAGCTCCCGTCGCTCAACCACCTAGCCCGAAAGCTCCGCCTTGAGCTCGTGAAGCTTTCCCACCCCCCAATTTCACCTTCCCCGCCTCCAATTGCCCGGCGTAACCCCATCTTCCCAAACTCCGACGGAACCCCGGTGATCTCGGGTTCGTCAAATACTTCCCCTCCGGTCACGGATACCTTCTCCCGACCCCTGTGTCAGCTTCCTCGGTTCCGTGCGACTCTAACCCGGCCCTTGCGGTCTCGTGTGTTGAGCAGGATCGCCGGATCGCCGGAGCGCCGCCGCGGTCGTCTCTTCCTCGAGCCTCACCCTCGAGCGCGTGTAGAGCCTCACCCTCGAGCCCTGCCTCCGACCCGTGGTAAGCATCCGAAGCCTCCGGCCTCTGCTTCCACTCCGTTTCGCCCGAGCCTCCAAGTCACGCCTCGGACGGAGGCTTGTTTTTCCGTCTCGCCCGAGCCCAAGCCTCGGCGAGCGCACGCCCTCCGCTTCGCCCGAGCCCAAGCCTCGGCGAGCGCATGCTCTCCGCTTCGCCCGAGTCAGGCCTCGGACGGAGGCTTACTTCTCCGTCTCGCCCGAGCCTCCGGGCCAGGCCTCGGACGAAGCTGTCGCTTCCGTCTCGACCGAGCCCCGCGCGATTCGCCCGAGCCCCCGCGATTCGCCGAGCCCGGCCTAGAAGGAGCACAGTGCTCTTCTCTTTTTCTGAGAGATGTGAATAGTGTTCTGTTTTCTCTTTTTTGTATGATTTTCTGTGTGCATCCAAAAATTCTGAAATTTTTGTGGTAGACTATTTATGCTCTGGAGTATTTTATAAAAATATGAAACTTGAGTTTTGTGCAAAAATTTGAAAATGTAAAATTCCCCTTTTAATTGAAAAATGAAGGTTTTGGTATTTTTGGAGAGTGATCTATAACTCCAAAAATCTTGAGATAAATTTTTGTGACCTTTTTATGACATGCTGAACCTCTGGTAAAATTTTGAAGACTTTTGGAGCAAGTTGATTTTTGAGCATTTATCTTTAATTATTAAATAGTGCCTTTTGTTAATTAATGTCTGGAATTATTTGAACACCTTAATGACCTCCAAAAATTATGAAATTTGTTTTGACATCTATTTATGCCATAATTAACTTATGTGATTAATTTGGTAATTTTTGGAGCAACTTCATAAAATGACCTTTTTAATTAATTTAGGAAAATAGAAAAAGTGATTAGTGTTGGTAATAAGTGTTTGATGATGTGATCTTTGGATTGATTGATGTTCATAGACCCCTACCCTTTGGTCTATGATGGTTGTGATGCTATGATTTGACGATGCTTAGGATAAGTATAATAAGGCCTAACATCAATAATGCTTAAGAAAGAAATGGTTACCTTTTATGCTCAACCTAGATTTTGATTATGCCTTGCCTAAGAGTAATCTAGATTCAGTGGTATTGTCTTGCACCATAAGCCCATATCATCATTCTCATGAGCATTCATCATTGCATCCGTATAGTTGACGAAGAAGGTACCAGAGTCGAGGCCGCTGTTGACGAACCAACTCCCGAGGCGACCCCGAGCTCCAACACCTATACCTACCCCGAGTCTGCTGTCTTTGCTCTTCAAGGCAAGCCCCGGTGCATTTAACCCTTTCCTTGAATTTTATAAAATGATTTCCTTAAATGCTTTTGAGTTAAATTATTGCATTAGGTTTATAGGAGTTGTGTGCTATCCTAATTGATGCACTATCCACCTTGACCACTGATACACCCGATACCTGCTTTTCAAAAAGTATTTGAAAAATGCTTAGCAATGCTTATTGAATTAGACCTTGCAATAAAATGCCAATTTCAAAAGTGTGATCACTTAAAGAACTTTTATGGGAATTTGGCCTTACTCCCCGGCTGTTGGCTAGGTATCTGATCCGTACCTAATCAATAGCGAGGAGAGGTTGTCGCGCGTACGGTGCCGTCATGTTGTAGTCCGGGACTCAACAGTTGACACCGACCGGGACAGGGTTGAAAAACCGACAGGACCTGTACTCTTGGGTTAGAGTCCCGAGGTGCTTGTCGCTGGCGGAAAAACTGACAGGACTATTACGCTTGGGTGAGATATAACCAAGGTATAGTTCTAGCTGGAAAATTAGGGACCATCCGTATGGGGGCCTGCTGGTCAAGACTTGTAACTATTCACATACTTCGGAAAGCTCTGGCTCCGAGGAATCCTTTATTGGACCGACAACCGCGCACTGGGAGTGGAGAGATGGCGGAAGTAGCATGTACCCACGTGGGTTAAAGTCCCGGATTGGTGTGGTGTACTGTACTTCCGGGTGGCGTAGGACCGGGCCCAATCTTGGAGGAATCGTGGTAGACGAGTTGGCATATGCAAGCTTGAGTGCTACATATGCAGTGTGGATAGGGATCCTCAGCTGAGTATTATTTATCCGGATTAACGTTGCTCCTCGGTTATGGAGACTTGGTCCACTGACTGTCAACGGAGAGTGGTTCTCAACTAGGAATGTTTTGAAATGTAAAATGAATCATGAATGATGAAGAATTGAGGAATACTGAATCTTTCAAAAATAAAATAAGGTTTACAAAAATGCTTTTCTGCAAAATACTTGATCTTGCTTAAGCCTTACCTTGACTACCCTAAGCCTCTCATTCCTGAGTCTTCTCCCTTTTTCTTTAGTCGGGTAAGTCTTGTTGAGTACCCCGTACTCAGGGTTTGTTACCCATGTTGCAGGTATGCCTGAGACTCCGATGTGTCTCGCACCCTGTTGCGTGACCTTCGTCCAGGAAGAGGCCGATGAGGCCGATGAGTAAACGTGCACCCTCGGGCTGGGTGTTACATGTATCTCTATGTTAATGTTTCCACTACGTTGTCTACTTTGAATTTCCCGAACAATGGTCTGTAATAATCGTACTCCTTACCTTATTTGAAACCTCAGTTTGTAAAACTAATGTTATTTAAGTCTTCCGCTCTTTATTCCGATGTTATTTGTAAAAGTATGCAATGCTGTAACCGAATTGTGAGATGATCCTGCGGACATTGGGCACTGATGTAGCCCGGTGGCGAACAGGTCTTAATCACATGGAACATGGGTTCGGCTGTCAGAGGTTGACAGGGACACGTGGGCCATGGGATTAGGGTCGTTCCGTCACAGAGTGGTATCGGAGCATCTCACTTTAACGTTGCAGTGTTTCTTTTGCGAAAACTTCAAAAGTTCTTTTGAGTCCAAACAAAATTTAAACTTGACTATTTTGAGTCCAAATTGCTTCTCTCATCTTGTCCCTCTTATGGCAACACTAGCTAGTGGAACAACATGTTTTAAGCCCTATATATATGTTAAGTATTGCATTGCCTTGTTCCGTAGGAACGATTCATGCATCATGTCATATTCACTTAAGTAAATAAATGAGTTCGTTGGGATAGTGTACCTATACCTTTTCTTGCTAGCCTTTCTCATCTATAACCTCTTGTCCAGATATGGCTCGCATCAAGCTGACCGCCCGCAAGTCGACTGGACCGAACGGTGTGCCGCGTCACCAGCTGGCGCCACACACCGGAGAAGAGACTGGAGAATCCTCCAATGGTCGTCGTTTTCCCCGCCGCACCCGCAAGAACCTGAAGGAGGAAATCAAGAATCTGAAGGCTGAGATAGAGAACATGGAGCATGACTTCTACCTTTCCCGCCTGGAGTTCTACGAGGCACGAGCCGCTCTTGAGGAAGCTAACCAGAATGTGGTTCGCGCTATCCAGCAGCGTGATGCAACATGGATCCGAGAGGATGTCACCAGAGCCCAGCTCCATGGACTGCAGCAGTACACCGCCCAGATCGAGCAGTTCAATGATATGCTTCATGAGGAAGTACACCAACTGCACAACCAGCTTCACCCCGTGATTCCACCAGTTGTTGAGGACCCCGAAGACGGAGTCGTGGAGGAACCTGAAGTGGAACACGAGCCCGATCAGAATGAGGAAGTGGAACCTGCTGAAGATGTCCACGTTGAAGATGAAGATGAGGAGGAAGAGCCTGAGCTCATCATCGAGGATGATGATGATGACGAAGAGTTGATCTTCATCGATGACGACTAGACTCCTTGTGTCTGTACCATCTGCTTACCTAAAACCTTAGTCTAGGTTTGGGGGCGTTAGTCTGTCTGTTGCCAAGTCCGGCATGTATCTTTCTTTTCGTATCTTTTCCCCTTTATCAGCCTGTATCAGTCTGTTGTCATCTTTATCAAGCCAGCTATCTTTGTATCAATGAAGCTATCAATCGGTCGTTTCAGAACCTTTGTCCATATATGCTGAGTTCCGAGTTGCTTATACAGATGCCTGTGAACACCCGTACCGGAGCTGGAGGTTCTGATGATGCCAACATCCCAAACCCTCCGCCTGTCCCAGCTACCCTAGCAGATGCCATTGCAGCCCTGGCCGCCGCTGCCAATCTGATGGCTCAAAACCAAGGACAGCAGAATGTTGGTCACCGTGGTCGTCACAACCAAGAGACCACCTATGTGGATTTCACTGAAACCCGTCCACCAGTTTTCACCAGAGCCGATGAACCCCTCGAAGCTGACGATTGGCTCCGCACCATGGAGCAGAAGTTTGGTCTCATCCGATGCACTGAAATCCAGAAGCCCCGGTTTGCTTCGCAGCAGCTTCGTGGCCCAGCAAGCGCTTGGTATGCCAACCTCTTGGCTGCCCAGCCTGAAGGTCATGAGTTGACCTGGGAAGAGTTCCACACCGCTTTCCGTGCACACCACATCCCATCAGGTCTGATGAAGATGAAGCTTGATCAGTTCCTAGCCCTGCAGCAGAAGGACTCCACAGTGATGCAGTATGTGGGTCAATTCAACCATCTGAGTCAGTATGCAGCGGAATATGTCAACACGGATGAGAAAAAGAGAGACTGTTTCCTTAGGGGATTGCACCCTAAGATTCGCAGAAGCATGTCAAACAACCTGACCGGTTCTTATCATGAGGCTGTTGACCGGGCAGTTGCTTTTGAAGAGAGTAACCGTCAGTACCAAGAGGAGAAGAAGAAGAAGAAAGCAGGATCTAGCAGCCACTCTGGCAATCACAAGCGCCAGAGGGTCATATATCATCCTAGTCACCACCACAACCGTCCACCTTACCCTCACCAGCAAGTGGTTGTCCGTACCGCGGCTACCACCCACAACGCCAACCAACAAAGTGCCACTCAGCCGAACGCCCCAGGTGTTCGTATCACCACCCCACAAACCGCCTATAACCATCCCTGCTACAACTGTGGTCAACTTGGCCACTGGTCTCGTGAGTGCCCAAAGCCCAAGAGGTATGCCCAAAATGCTCAGAAGGGTCCTGGAGGACCACAGCAGCAGCAACACCGTGCTCCACAGCAGCAAGTGCAGAAGGGCAAGTTCGTCAAGAAGCACGGGCAAGTCTACTACACCACTGTCAGCGATATTCCAGAAGGGGAGCCCGTCATGATCGGTAGGTTTCCCGTTGCCAATCATCCTGCAGTTGTGTTGTTTGATTCTGGTGCATCGCATTCCTTCATCAGTCGTACTTTTGTCATCAAGCATGAAATATCAATTGGGGAGTTGAAAGAAAGTTTTTGCATTTTATCGCCTGGAGGGCGTATAAACACCAAAGAGGTGGTTCGCAGTATACCAGTGATGTTGCGAAATCATGCGTTCCCTACCACCATGATAGTGTTGAAAGATCAGGAGATAGATGTCATTTTAGGCATGAATTGGATGTGCCAGTATAAGGCCATGATCGACATCTTGAATAGAGTTGTGAGAGTGGATATTCCTAACAGTACCGCCAAACTCCTTCTCCAACTTCCTATGCCTTCAAAACTAGATACCACACAGCTAAATGCTACCTATGATCAAGGGATCCGTGACATCCCTGTAGTCTGTGAGTTCCCTGATGTCTTTCCTGAAGACTTACCGGGTCTACCTCCTGACCGTGATGTTGAGTTTGCCATAGAGCTAAAGCCCGGGACTGCTCCCATATCCCGCAGAGCTTATCGTATGCCTCCTAGAGAGTTGGCAGAACTAAAAATCCAATTACAAGATTTGTTGGACAAGGGTTTCATTCGCCCAAGCTCGTCTCCTTGGGGCTGTCCTGCAATCTTTGTAAAGAAGAAAGACAAGAGTCTCAGACTTTGCGTTGATTATCGCCCACTCAACGAAGTCACCATCAAAAACAAATACCCCTTGCCTCGTATCGATCTTCTGTTTGACCAGTTAGCTGGAGCCAAGGTATTCTCCAAGATTGACCTCATATCTGGTTACCACCAAATAAAAATCCGTCCTGAAGATATTCCTAAAACAGCTTTTACCACCAGATACGGTCTATATGAGTATTTGGTCATGTCCTTCGGTTTGACCAATGCCCCTGCTCATTTCATGTACCTCATGAACTCTGTGTTCATGCCAGAGCTTGATAAATTCGTGGTCGTGTTCATTGACGACATCCTTGTCTACTCAAAGACCCCTGAAGATCACGCCAAGCATCTTCGTATTGTTCTATCCCGTCTCAGAGAACATCAGCTCTATGCTAAGTTCAGTAAGTGTGAATTCTGGTTGGATCAGATACAGTTTCTTGGCCATGTCCTATCCGCAGAAGGTGTGTCAGTCGACCCCGGAAAAGTGTCAGATATCCTGGATTGGAAGCCACCTACCTCTGTTCACAAGGTCCGCAGTTTTATGGGAATGGCTGGATATTATCGTCGATTCATCCCAGATTTCTCCAGAATTGCCAAGCCTATCACCGAGTTGCTGAAGAATTCTGTGAAGTTCTTTTGGTCACCAGCTTGTGAACAAGCTTTTCAGACTTTGAAGAAGTTGTTAACCACGTCACCAGTGCTAGCTCAGCCAAACGTCGAGAAGCCCTTTGATGTCTACTGTGATGCATCTGGTACTGGTTTGGGTTGCGTGTTGATGCAAGAAGGAAGAGTGATCGCTTATGCCTCGCGGCAGCTTAAGCGACATGAGGAAAATTATCCAACTCATGATCTTGAGTTAGCAGCAGTGGTTCATGCCTTGAAGATATGGCGTCATTATCTGTTGGGCAGTACCTGCAATGTGTACACAGATCACAAGAGCCTGAAGTATATCTTCACCCAAGAAGAGCTGAACATGAGGCAGCGAAGATGGCTTGAGTTAATCAAGGACTATGATATCGAAGTGCATTACCATCCGGGTAAGGCGAATGTGGTCGCCGATGCACTCAGTCGCAAGTCATACTATAACTGCCTGGTTATGAAATCCTATGAATCTTCCCTATGCTATGAACTAGAGAAGCTGGGTATTGAAATGGTTCCACAAGGAAGTCTAGGCAATGTCAGAGTAGAAACCTCTATCAGAGAACAGATCATAGCTGCACAGAAAGATAACCCCGGAATCAAGCACATCATCGAAAAGGTTCGAGCTGGAAAAGCCGACTGTTTCAGGATTGATGATGAAGGAGTGGTATGGTTCAAGAACCGTCTGGTAGTTCCCAAGGTACCTGAGCTGAGACAGATAATCCTTGATGAAGCACACTCAACCAGAATTGCCATCCATCCTGGCAGCAACAAGATGTACCAAGACTTGAAGCAAAAATTCTGGTGGACAAAGATGAAGATCGAAATCGCTCGACATGTCGCTCAGTGCGATACCTGCCAGAAAGTCAAAGCTGTGCATATGAAGTCCGGAGGAGAGCTGCAACCTTTGTCAGTACCTGGTTGGAAATGGGAGGATATCAGCATGGATTTTATCAATGGATTACCCAAGACTCAAAAAGGATTCGATTCCATTTGGGTGATAGTGGACCGTCTCACGAAGCAAGCTCACTTCCTACCGGTCAAAACAAGTTATACCGCCCCAACTTATGCCACCTTGTACAAGAACAACATAGTAAAACTCCATGGCATACCCAAGACCATCATCTCAGATCGTGGTACTCAGTTTGTCGCTAAGTTCTGGAAAGCGTTCCAGTGCCTCACTTGGAACCAAGCTATTGTATAGCACGGCTTATCATCCGCAGACTGATGGACAGACTGAGAGAGTCAACCAAGTGTTAGAAGATATGTTGAGAGCCTGTGTGCTTACCTTCGCAGATACTTGGGATCAGTGTTTGCCCTTGGCAGAATTCTCCTACAACAATAGTTATCAAGAAAGCATCAAAATGGCACCCTTTGAAGCACTGTACGGCCGCCGTTGTCGTACACCTCTCAGTTGGTCTGAACCCGGAGAAAGGGAATTCTTTGGAGTTGATCTAGTAAAAGATATGGAAGAGAAAGTCAAGCAAATACAAGAGAACATGAAGATTGCACAGTCTCGACAGAAAAGTTATGCTGACAAGAGACGTCGACCTCTGCAGTTCGAGATCGGGGATTATGTGTACCTGAAGGTCTCACCCACCAAAGGAGTCACTCGCTTTGGAGTCAAAGGAAAGCTAGCGCCCCGCTACATTGGTCCGTTTGAGATTCTGGATCGTTGTGGCAAGGTCGCTTACAAGCTAAGTTTGCCCGATCATCTTTCAGCAGTTCATAATGTGTTTCATGTCTCCCAACTCAAGAAGTGTCTCCGAGTACCTGAACATGTGGTTGAAGTTGAAGGCGTTGAGCTAGAACCAGATCTGTCATACACTGAGTATCCAGTTCGCGTGCTGGATCACAAGGATCGTGTTACCCGAAGAACCACCACAAGATGGTATAAGATCCAGTGGAACCAGCACTCTGAAGAAGAAGCCACTTGGGAATCTGAAGATTTCTTGGCAAAGAACTATCCGGACTTCCTCGAATCCCTATAGGTGTGAGTTTCCTCTTTTGTTCTTTAAACGACGCGGAATCTCGGGGCGAGATTTCTTTTAGGAGGGAGGGTTGTAACACCCCTGGTGTTACTAATGTAATTAACTTGACATGTCATCATCTTAAGCATTAATCATTTTGTGATGCATTTGGATTGCTTAATTGCTATGCTTAAGTCCCTTTTCAAAAACCCTAAAAGCCCAATTCTTCCTATGAGGGCAAAATGGTAATTTCATCTCTGTGCCTAGTTCTATGTAATTCTTGTTCTAATTCTAGTGCCCTGATGTTTGTTGCATTGATCAAAGTTCAAAAATCAAATTTGATTTGATTTTCCTTTTGCAAAACCCTAAAATCCCAAATCCTGGATTTATTCCCTTTTCGATAACTTTTTCAAATTCAAAATTCTGGGTTGGTTCAAAAAGCAAAGTTGTGAATCTGACCTAGAGGAACAACTTTGGTGTTTACAGATTTCCAAGTTTCTATATAAAATTTGAAGTAATTTCAAATCCATTCAAACTCCAGTTTTTGTCCCTTTTGAGTTTTCAAAAGTTATTCAAAAACTATTGAGTTTCAGAAAAAGTGTATATTAGCAAAGTTGTAGGTTTTGACAAATGGAACAACTTTCATATATAAAGATTTTCAAGTTTCAGTTTGAAATCCAAAGTAATTTTGGTTTGAATCAAATTTGAAAAGTGTTCCCTTTTCTGTTTTTGATTATAGTTCAAAAACTATTTGGAATTTGAAAATGTTCATATTGACAAAGTTGTAGATCTCATTTTCCTGAGCAACTTTGGTATTTTGAGTTTTTGTTGCCCAGTTCAAGTTTTGGAAGAAATTTGCAAAATACAGAGATCAGCCAAAAGTCAAACCCTAAGACCTAGCCCTGTTCATCTTCCACCTACAGCTAGGGGGCCCCGGCCGTGGCCGAGCCTCCGGCGTTGCGCGCGCCACGCGTTTGGCAGCCGCTCGTCTGCCCCCGACTTGTCGCCCGCGCCCGCGACATCTTTTCGCACCCGCACGCGCACAGTTGACCCCCGCTCCCGTCCCCTACTGCTCCAGCGCGTCGCCGCCGCGTGGCCATCGCCGGCGCTGTCTGCGCCCGAGCCCCGGCCGCACGCCTGTCCTTCCCGCCTGCGCGCAATCGAGAGCGCACGCGTCCGCCGAGCTTATCCACCCCGCCTCGAGCTCTCTACCGGCCCCTGGCCGCGGCTATAAAAGCCCGCCGGAGCTCCGACCTCCGCACTCGACCCCGCCGCCGTGGCCAGAGCACTCCAAAGCTCCCGTCGCTCAACCACCTAGCCCGAAAGCTCCGCCTTGAGCTCGTGAAGCTTTCCCACCCCCCAATTTCACCTTCCCCGCCTCCAATTGCCCGGCGTAACCCCATCTTCCCAAACTCCGACGGAACCCCGGTGATCTCGGGTTCGTCAAATACTTCCCCTCCGGTCACGGATACCTTCTCCCGACCCCTGTGTCAGCTTCCTCGGTTCCGTGCGACTCTAACCCGGCCCTTGCGGTCTCGTGTGTTGAGCAGGATCGCCGGATCGCCGGAGCGCCGCCGCGGTCGTCTCTTCCTCGAGCCTCACCCTCGAGCGCGTGTAGAGCCTCACCCTCGAGCCCTGCCTCCGACCCGTGGTAAGCACCCGAAGCCTCCGGCCTCTGCTTCCACTCCGTTTCGCCCGAGCCTCCAAGTCACGCCTCGGACGGAGGCTTGTTTTTCCGTCTCGCCCGAGCCCAAGCCTCGGCGAGCGCATGCCCTTCGCTTCGCCCGAGCCCAAGCCTCGGCGAGCGCATGCTCTCCGCTTCGCCCGAGTCAGGCCTCGGACGGAGGCTTACTTCTCCGTCTCGCCCGAGCCTCCGGGCCAGGCCTCGGACGAAGCTGTCGCTTCCGTCTCGACCGAGCCCCGCGCGATTCGCCCGAGCCCCCGCGATTCGCCGAGCCCGGCCTAGAAGGAGCACAGTGCTCTTCTCTTTTTCTGAGAGATGTGAATAGTGTTCTGTTTTCTCTTTTTTGTATGATTTTCTGTGTGCATCCAAAAATTCTGAAATTTTTGTGGTAGACTCTTTATGCTCTGGAGTATTTTATAAAAATATGAAACTTGAGTTTTGTGCAAAAATTTGAAAATGTAAAATTCCCCTTTTAATTGAAAAATGAAGGTTTTGGTATTTTTGGAGAGTGATCTATAACTCCAAAAATCTTGAGATAAATTTTTGTGACCTTTTTATGACATGCTGAACCTCTGGTAAAATTTTGAAGACTTTTGGAGCAAGTTGATTTTTGAGCATTTATCTTTAATTATTAAATAGTGCCTTTTGTTAATTAATGTCTGGAATTATTTGAACACCTTAATGACCTCCAAAAATTATGAAATTTGTTTTGACATCTATTTATGCCATAATTAACTTATGTGATTAATTTGGTAATTTTTGGAGCAACTTCATAAAATGACCTTTTTAATTAATTTAGGAAAATAGAAAAAGTGATTAGTGTTGGTAATAAGTGTTTGATGATGTGATCTTTGGATTGATTGATGTTCATAGACCCCTACCCTTTGGTCTATGATGGTTGTGATGCTATGATTTGACGATGCTTAGGATAAGTATAATAAGGCCTAACATCAATAATGCTTAAGAAAGAAATGGTTACCTTTTATGCTCAACCTAGATTTCGATTATGCCTTGCCTAAGAGTAATCTAGATTCAGTGGTATTGTCTTGCACCATAAGCCCATATCATCATTCTCATGAGCATTCATCATTGCATCCGTATAGTTGACGAAGAAGGTACCAGAGTCGAGGCCGCTGTTGACGAACCAACTCCCGAGGCGACCCCGAGCTCCAACACCTATACCTACCCCGAGTCTGCTGTCTTTGCTCTTCAAGGCAAGCCCCGGTGCATTTAACCCTTTCCTTGAATTTTATAAAATGATTTCCTTAAATGCTTTTGAGTTAAATTATTGCATTAGGTTTATAGGAGTTGTGTGCTATCCTAATTGATGCACTATCCACCTTGACCACTGATACACCCGATACCTGCTTTTCAAAAAGTATTTGAAAAATGCTTAGCAATGCTTATTGAATTAGACCTTGCAATAAAATGCCAATTTCAAAAGTGTGATCACTTAAGAATCTTTATGGGAATTTGGCCTTACTCCCCGGCTGTTGGCTAGGTATCTGATCCGTACCTAATCAATAGCGAGGAGAGGTTGTCGCGCGTACGGTGCCGTCATGTTGTAGTCCGGGACTCAACAGTTGACACCGACCGGGACAGGGTTGAAAAACCGACAGGACCTGTACTCTTGGGTTAGAGTCCCGAGGTGCTTGTCGCTGGCGGAAAAACTGACAGGACTATTACGCTTGGGTGAGATATAACCAAGGTATAGTTCTGGCTGGAAAATTAGGGACCATCCGTATGGGGGCCTGCTGGTCAAGACTTGTAACTATTCACATACTTCGGAAAGCTCTGGCTCCGAGGAATCCTTTATTGGACCGACAACCGCGCACTGGGAGTGGAGAGATGGCGGAAGTAGCATGTACCCACGTGGGTTAAAGTCCCGGATTGGTGTGGTGTACTGTACTTCCGGGTGGCGTAGGACCGGGCCCAATCTTGGAGGAATCGTGGTAGACGAGTTGGCATATGCAAGCTTGAGTGCTACATATGCAGTGTGGATAGGGATCCTCAGCTGAGTATTATTTATCCGGATTAACTGTTGCTCCTCGGTTATGGAGACTTGGTCCACTGACTGTCAACGGAGAGTGGTTCTCAACTAGGAATGTTTTGAAATGTAAAATGAATCATGAATGATGAAGAATTGAGGAATACTGAATCTTTCAAAAATAAAATAAGGTTTACAAAATGCTTTTCTGCAAAATACTTGATCTTGCTTAAGCCTTACCTTGACTACCCTAAGCCTCTCATTCCTGAGTCTTCTCCCTTTTTCTTTAGTCGGGTAAGTCTTGTTGAGTACCCCGTACTCAGGGTTTGTTACCCATGTTGCAGGTATGCCTGAGACTCCGATGTGTCTCGCACCCTGTTGCGTGACCTTCGTCCAGGAAGAGGCCGATGAGGCCGATGAGTAAACTGTGCACCCTCGGGCTGGGTGTTACATGTATCTTATGTTAATGTTTCCACTACGTTGTCTACTTTGAATTTCCCGAACAATGGTCTGTAATAATCGTACTCCTTACCTTATTTGAAACCTCAGTTTGTAAAACTAATGTTATTTAAGTCTTCCGCTCTTTATTCCGATGTTATTTGTAAAAGTATGCAATGCTGTAACCGAATTGTGAGATGATCCTGCGGACATTGGGCACTGATGTAGCCCGATGGCGAACAGGTCTTAATCACATGGAACATGGGTTCGGCTGTCAGAGGTTGACAGGGACACGTGGGCCATGGGATTAGGGTCGTTCCGTCACAGAGTGGTATCGGAGCATCTCACTTTAACGTTGCAGTGTTTCTTTTGCGAAAACTTCAAAAGTTCTTTTGAGTCCAAACAAAATTTAAACTTGACTATTTTGAGTCCAAATTGCTTCTCTCATCTTGTCCCTCTTATGGCAACACTAGCTAGTGGAACAACATGTTTTAAGCCCTATATATATGTTAAGTATTGCATTGCCTTGTTCCGTAGGAACGATTCATGCATCATGTCATATTCACTTAAGTAAATAAATGAGTTCGTTGGGATAGTGTACCTATACCTTTTCTTGCTAGCCTTTCTCATCTATAACCTCTTGTCCAGATATGGCTCGCATCAAGCTGACCGCCCGCAAGTCGACTGGACCGAACGGTGTGCCGCGTCACCAGCTGGCGCCACGCACCGGAGAAGAGACTGGAGAATCCTCCAATGGTCGTCGTTTTCCCCGCCGCACCCGCAAGAACCTGAAGGAGGAAATCAAGAATCTGAAGGCTGAGATAGAGAACATGGAGCATGACTTCTACCTTTCCCGCCTGGAGTTCTACGAGGCACGAGCCGCTCTTGAGGAAGCTAACCAGAATGTGGTTCGCGCTATCCAGCAGCGTGATGCAACATGGATCCGGGAGGATGTCACCAGAGCCCAGCTCCATGGACTGCAGCAGTACACCGCCCAGATCGAGCAGTTCAATGATATGCTTCATGAGGAAGTACACCAGCTGCACAACCAGCTTCACCCCGTGATTCCACCAGTTGTTGAGGACCCCGAAGACGGAGTCGTGGAGGAACCTGAAGTGGAACACGAGCCCGATCAGAATGAGGAAGTGGAACCTGCTGAAGATGTCCACGTTGAAGATGAAGATGAGGAGGAAGAGCCTGAGCTCATCATCGAGGATGATGATGATGACGAAGAGTTGATCTTCATCGATGACGACTAGACTCCTTGTGTCTGTACCATCTGCTTACCTAAAACCTTAGTCTAGGTTTGGGGGCGTTAGTCTGTCTGTTGCCAAGTCTGGCATGTATCTTTCTTTTCGTTTTTTTCCCTTTATCGGCCTGTATCAGTCTGTTGTCATCTTTATCAAGCCAGCTATCTTTGTATCAAGTGAAGCTATCAATCGGTCGTTTCAGAACCTTTGTCCATATATGCTGAGTTCCGAGTTGCTTATACAGATGCCTGTGAACACCCGTACCGGAGCTGGAGGTTCTGATGATGCCAACATCCCAAACCCTCCGCCTGTCCCAGCTACCCTAGCAGATGCCATTGCAGCCCTGGCCGCCGCTGCCAATCTGATGGCTCAGAACCAAGGACAGCAGAATGTTGGTCACCGTGGTCGTCACAACCAAGAGACCACCTATGTGGATTTCACTGAAACCCGTCCACCAGGTTTTCACCAGAGCCGATGAACCCCTCGAAGCTGACGATTGGCTTCCGCACCATGGAGCAGAAGTTTGGTCTCATCCGATGCACTGAAATCCAGAAGCCCCGGTTTGCTTCGCAGCAGCTTCGTGGCCCAGCAAGCGCTTGGTATGCCAACCTCTTGGCTGCCCAGCCTGAAGGTCATGAGTTGACCTGGGAAGAGTTCCGCACCGCTTTCCGTGCACACCACATCCCATCAGGTCTGATGAAGATGAAGCTTGATCAGTTCCTAGCCCTGCAGCAGAAGGACTCCACAGTGATGCAGTATGTGGGTCAATTCAACCATCTGAGTCAGTATGCAGCGGAATATGTCAACACGGATGAGAAGAAGAGAGACTGTTTCCTTAGGGGATTGCACCCTAAGATCCGCAGAAGCATGTCAAACAACCTGACCGGTTCTTATCATGAGGCTGTTGACCGGGCAGTTGCTTTTGAAGAGAGTAACCGTCAGTACCAAGAGGAGAAGAAGAAGAAGAAAGCAGGATCTAGCAGCCACTCTGGCAATCACAAGCGCCAGAGGGTCATATATCATCCTAGTCACCACCACAACCGTCCACCTTACCCTCACCAGCAAGTGGTTGTCCGTACCGCGGCTACCACCCACAACGCCAACCAACAAAGTGCCACTCAGCCGAACGCCCCAGGTGTTCGTATCACCACCCCACAAACCGCCTATAACCATCCCTGCTACAACTGTGGTCAACTTGGCCACTGGTCTCGTGAGTGCCCAAAGCCCAAGAGGTCTGCTCAGAAATGCTCAGAAGGGTCCTGGAGGACCACAGCAGCAGCAACACCGTGCTCCACAGCAGCAAGTGCAGAAGGGCAAGTTCGTCAAGAAGCACGGGCAAGTCTACTACACCACTGTCAGCGATATTCCAGAAGGGGAGCCCGTCATGATCGGTAGGTTTCCCGTTGCCAATCATCCTGCAGTTGTGTTGTTTGATTCTGGTGCATCGCATTCCTTCATCAGTCGTACTTTTGTCATCAAGCATGAAATATCAATTGGGGAGTTGAAAGAAAGTTTTTGCATTTTATCGCCTGGAGGGCGTATAAACACCAAAGAGGTGGTTCGCAGTATACCAGTGATGTTGCGAAATCATGCGTTCCCTACCACCATGATAGTGTTGAAAGATCAGGAGATAGATGTCATTTTAGGCATGAATTGGATGTGCCAGTATAAGGCCATGATCGACATCTTGAATAGAGTTGTGAGAGTGGATATTCCTAACAGTACCGCCAAACTCCTTCTCCAACTTCCTATGCCTTCAAAACTAGATACCACACAGCTAAATGCTACCTATGATCAAGGGATCCGTGACATCCCTGTAGTCTGTGAGTTCCCTGATGTCTTTCCTGAAGACTTACCGGGTCTACCTCCTGACCGTGATGTTGAGTTTGCCATAGAGCTAAAGCCCGGGACTGCTCCCATATCCCGCAGAGCTTATCGTATGCCTCCCAGAGAGTTGGCAGAACTAAAAATCCAATTACAAGATTTGTTGGACAAGGGTTTCATTCGCCCAAGCTCGTCTCCTTGGGGCTGTCCTGCAATCTTTGTAAAGAAGAAAGACAAGAGTCTCAGACTTTGCGTTGATTATCGCCCACTCAACGAAGTCACCATCAAAAACAAATACCCCTTGCCTCGTATCGATCTTCTGTTTGACCAGTTAGCTGGAGCCAAGGTATTCTCCAAGATTGACCTCAGATCTGGTTACCACCAAATAAAAATCCGTCCTGAAGATATTCCTAAAACAGCTTTTACCACCAGATACGGTCTATATGAGTATTTGGTCATGTCCTTCGGTTTGACCAATGCCCCTGCTCATTTCATGTACCTCATGAACTCTGTGTTCATGCCAGAGCTTGATAAATTCGTGGTCGTGTTCATTGACGACATCCTTGTCTACTCAAAGACCCCTGAAGATCACGCCAAGCATCTTCGTATTGTTCTATCCCGTCTCAGAGAACATCAGCTCTATGCTAAGTTCAGTAAGTGTGAATTCTGGTTGGATCAGATACAGTTTCTTGGCCATGTCCTATCCGCAGAAGGTGTGTCAGTCGACCCCGGAAAAGTGTCAGATATCCTGGATTGGAAGCCACCTACCTCTGTTCACAAGGTCCGCAGTTTTATGGGAATGGCTGGATATTATCGTCGATTCATCCCAGATTTCTCCAGAATTGCCAAGCCTATCACCGAGTTGCTGAAGAATTCTGTGAAGTTCTTTTGGTCACCAGCTTGTGAACAAGCTTTTCAGACTTTGAAGAAGTTGTTAACCACGTCACCAGTGCTAGCTCAGCCAAACGTCGAGAAGCCCTTTGATGTCTACTGTGATGCATCTGGTACTGGTTTGGGTTGCGTGTTGATGCAAGAAGGAAGAGTGATCGCTTATGCCTCGCGGCAGCTTAAGCGACATGAGGAAAATTATCCAACTCATGATCTTGAGTTAGCAGCAGTGGTTCATGCCTTGAAGATATGGCGTCATTATCTGTTGGGCAGTACCTGCAATGTGTACACAAATCACAAGAGCCTGAAGTATATCTTCACCCAAGAAGAGCTGAACATGAGGCAGCGAAGATGGCTTGAGTTAATCAAGGACTATGATATCGAAGTGCATTACCATCCGGGTAAGGCGAATGTGGTCGCCGATGCACTCAGTCGCAAGTCATACTATAACTGCCTGGTTATGAAATCCTATGAATCTTCCCTATGCTATGAACTAGAGAAGCTGGGTATTGAAATGGTTCCACAAGGAAGTCTAGGCAATGTCAGAGTAGAAACCTCTATCAGAGAACAGATCATAGCTGCACAGAAAGATAACCCCGGAATCAAGCACATCATCGAAAAGGTTCGAGCTGGAAAAGCCGACTGTTTCAGGATTGATGATGAAGGAGTGGTATGGTTCAAGAACCGTCTGGTAGTTCCCAAGGTACCTGAGCTGAGACAGATAATCCTTGATGAAGCACACTCAACCAGAATTGCCATCCATCCTGGCAGCAACAAGATGTACCAAGACTTGAAGCAAAAATTCTGGTGGACAAAGATGAAGATCGAAATCGCTCGACATGTCGCTCAGTGCGATACCTGCCAGAAAGTCAAAGCTGTGCATATGAAGTCCGGAGGAGAGCTGCAACCTTTGTCAGTACCTGGTTGGAAATGGGAGGATATCAGCATGGATTTTATCAATGGATTACCCAAGACTCAAAAGGATTCGATTCCATTTGGGTGATAGTGGACCGTCTCACGAAGCAAGCTCACTTCCTACCGGTCAAAACAAGTTATACCGCCCCAACTTATGCCACCTTGTACAAGAACAACATAGTAAAACTCCATGGCATACCCAAACCATCATCTCAGATCGTGGTACTCAGTTTGTCGCTAAGTTCTGGAAAGCGTTCCATGCCTCACTTGGAACCAAGCTATTGTATAGCACGGCTTATCATCCGCAGACTGATGGACAGACTGAGAGAGTCAACCAAGTGTTAGAAGATATGTTGAGAGCCTGTGTGCTTACCTTCGCAGATACTTGGGATCAGTGTTTGCCCTTGGCAGAATTCTCCTACAACAATAGTTATCAAGAAAGCATCAAAATGGCACCCTTTGAAGCACTGTACGGCCGCCGTTGTCATACACCTCTCAGTTGGTCTGAACCCGGAGAAAGGGAATTCTTTGGAGTTGATCTAGTAAAAGATATGGAAGAGAAAGTCAAGCAAATACAAGAGAACATGAAGATTGCACAGTCTCGACAGAAAAGTTATGCTGACAAGAGACGTCGACCTCTGCAGTTCGAGATCGGGGATTATGTGTACCTGAAGGTCTCACCCACCAAAGGAGTCACTCGCTTTGGAGTCAAAGGAAAGCTAGCGCCCCGCTACATTGGTCCGTTTGAGATTCTGGATCGTTGTGGCAAGGTCGCTTACAAGCTAAGTTTGCCCGATCATCTTTCAGCAGTTCATAATGTGTTTCATGTCTCCCAACTCAAGAAGTGTCTCCGAGTACCTGAACATGTGGTTGAAGTTGAAGGCGTTGAGCTAGAACCAGATCTGTCATACACTGAGTATCCAGTTCGCGTGCTGGATCACAAGGATCGTGTTACCCGAAGAACCACCACAAGATGGTATAAGATCCAGTGGAACCAGCACTCTGAAGAAGAAGCCACTTGGGAATCTGAAGATTTCTTGGCAAAGAACTATCCGGACTTCCTCGAATCCCTATAGGTGTGAGTTTCCTCTTTTGTTCTTTAAACGACGCGGAATCTCGGGGCGAGATTTCTTTTAGGAGGGAGGGTTGTAACACCCCTGGTGTTACTAATGTAATTAACTTGACATGTCATCATCTTAAGCATTAATCATTTTGTGATGCATTTGGATTGCTTAATTGCTATGCTTAAGTCCCTTTTCAAAAACCCTAAAAGCCCAATTCTTCCTATGAGGGCAAAATGGTAATTTCATCTCTGTGCCTAGTTCTATGTAATTCTTGTTCTAATTCTAGTGCCCTGATGTTTGTTGCATTGATCAAAGTTCAAAAATCAAATTTGATTTGATTTTCCTTTTGCAAAACCCTAAAATCCCAAATCCTGGATTTATTCCCTTTTCGATAACTTTTTCAAAATTCAAAATTCTGGGTTGGTTCAAAAAGCAAAGTTGTGAATCTGACCTAGAGGAACAACTTTGGTGTTTACAGATTTCCAAGTTTCTATATAAAATTTGAAGTAATTTCAAATCCATTCAAACTCCAGTTTTTGTCCCTTTTGAGTTTTCAAAAGTTATTCAAAAACTATTGAGTTTCAGAAAAAGTGTATATTAGCAAAGTTGTAGGTTTTGACAAATGGAACAACTTTCATATATAAAGATTTTCAAGTTTCAGTTTGAAATCCAAAGTAATTTTGGTTTGAATCAAATTTGAAAAGTGTTCCCTTTTCTGTTTTTGATTATAGTTCAAAAACTATTTGGAATTTGAAAATGTTCATATTGACAAAGTTGTAGATCTCATTTTCCTGAGCAACTTTGGTATTTTGAGTTTTTGTTGCCCAGTTCAAGTTTTGGAAGAAATTTGCAAAATACAGAGATCAGCCAAAAGTCAAACCCTAAGACCTAGCCCTGTTCATCTTCCACCTACAGCTAGGGGGCCCCGGCCGTGGCCGAGCCTCCGGCGTTGCGCGCGCCACGCGTTTGGCAGCCGCTCGTCTGCCCCCGACTTGTCGCCCGCGCCCGCGACATCTTTTCGCACCCGCACGCGCACAGTTGACCTCCGCTCCCGTCCCCTACTGCTCCAGCGCGTCGCCGCCGCGTGGCCATCGCCGGCGCTGTCTGCGCCCGAGCCCCGGCCGCACGCCTGTCCTTCCCGCCTGCGCGCAATCGAGAGCGCACGCGTCCGCCGAGCTTATCCACCCCGCCTCGAGCTCTCTACCGGCCCCTGGCCGCGGCTATAAAAGCCCGCCGGAGCTCCGACCTCCGCACTCGACCCCGCCGCCGTGGCCAGAGCACTCCAAAGCTCCCGTCGCTCAACCACCTAGCCCGAAAGCTCCGCCTTGAGCTCGTGAAGCTTTCCCACCCCCCAATTTCACCTTCCCCGCCTCCAATTGCCCGGCGTAACCCCATCTTCCCAAACTCCGACGGAACCCCGGTGATCTCGGGTTCGTCAAATACTTCCCCTCCGGTCACGGATACCTTCTCCCGACCCCTGTGTCAGCTTCCTCGGTTCCGTGCGACTCTAACCCGGCCCTTGCGGTCTCGTGTGTTGAGCAGGATCGCCGGATCGCCGGAGCGCCGCCGCGGTCGTCTCTTCCTCGAGCCTCACCCTCGAGCGCGTGTAGAGCCTCACCCTCGAGCCCTGCCTCCGACCCGTGGTAAGCATCCGAAGCCTCCGGCCTCTGCTTCCACTCCGTTTCGCCCGAGCCTCCAAGTCACGCCTCGGACGGAGGCTTGTTTTTCCGTCTCGCCCGAGCCCAAGCCTCGGCGAGCGCATGCCCTCCGCTTCGCCCGAGCCCAAGCCTCGGCGAGCGCATGCTCTCCGCTTCGCCCGAGTCAGGCCTCGGACGGAGGCTTACTTCTCCGTCTCGCCCGAGCCTCCGGGCCAGGCCTCGGACGAAGCTGTCGCTTCCGTCTCGACCGAGCCCGTCTCGACCGAGCCCGTCTCGACCGAGCCCCGCGCGATTCGCCCGAGCCCCCGCGATTCGCCGAGCCCGGCCTAGAAGGAGCACAGTGCTCTTCTCTTTTTCTGAGAGATGTGAATAGTGTTCTGTTTTCTCTTTTTTGTATGATTTTCTGTGTGCATCCAAAAATTCTGAAATTTTTATGGTAGACTCTTTATGCTCTGGAGTATTTTATAAAAATATGAAACTTAAGTTTTGTGCAAAAATTTGAAAATGTAAAATTCCCCTTTTAATTGAAAAATGAAGGTTTTGGTATTTTTTTAGAGTGATCTATAACTCCAAAAATCTTGAGATAAATTTTTGTGACCTTTTTATGACATGCTGAACCTCTGGTAAAATTTTGAAGACTTTTGGAGCAAGTTGATTTTTGAGCATTTATCTTTAATTATTAAATAGTGCCTTTTGTTAATTAATGTCTGGAATTATTTGAACACCTTAATGACCTCCAAAAATTATGAAATTTGTTTTGACATCTATTTATGCCATAATTAACTTATGTGATTAATTTGGTAATTTTTGGAGCAACTTCATAAAATGACCTTTTTAATTAATTTAGGAAAATAGAAAAAGTGATTAGTGTTGGTAATAAGTGTTTGATGATGTGATCTTTGGATTGATTGATGTTCATAGACCCCTACCCTTTGGTCTATGATGGTTGTGATGCTATGATTTGACGATGCTTAGGATAAGTATAATAAGGCCTAACATCAATAATGCTTAAGAAAGAAATGGTTACCTTTTATGCTCAACCTAGATTTCGATTATGCCTTGCCTAAGAGTAATCTAGATTCAGTGGTATTGTCTTGCACCATAAGCCCATATCATCATTCTCATGAGCATTCATCATTGCATCCGTATAGTTGACGAAGAAGGTACCAGAGTCGAGGCCGCTGTTGACGAACCAACTCCCGAGGCGACCCCGAGCTCCAACACCTATACCTACCCCGAGTCTGCTGTCTTTGCTCTTCAAGGCAAGCCCCGGTGCATTTAACCCTTTCCTTGAATTTTATAAAATGATTTCCTTAAATGCTTTTGAGTTAAATTATTGCATTAGGTTTATAGGAGTTGTGTGCTATCCTAATTGATGCACTATCCACCTTGACCACTGATACACCCGATACCTGCTTTTCAAAAAGTATTTGAAAAATGCTTAGCAATGCTTATTGAATTAGACCTTGCAATAAAATGCCAATTTCAAAAGTGTGATCACTTAAAGAACTTTTATGGGAATTTGGCCTTACTCCCCGGCTGTTGGCTAGGTATCTGATCCGTACCTAATCAATAGCGAGGAGAGGTTGTCGCGCGTACGGTGCCGTCATGTTGTAGTCCGGGACTCAACAGTTGACACCGACCGGGACAGGGTTGAAAAACCGACAGGACCTGTACTCTTGGGTTAGAGTCCCGAGGTGCTTGTCGCTGGCGGAAAAACTGACAGGACTATTACGCTTGGGTGAGATATAACCAAGGTATAGTTCTGGCTGGAAAATTAGGGACCATCCGTATGGGGGCCTGCTGGTCAAGACTTGTAACTATTCACATACTTCGGAAAGCTCTGGTTCCGAGGAATCCTTTATTGGACCGACAACCGCGCACTGGGAGTGGAGAGATGGCGGAAGTAGCATGTACCCACGTGGGTTAAAGTCCCGGATTGGTGTGGTGTACTGTACTTCCGGGTGGCGTAGGACCGGGCCCAATCTTGGAGGAATCGTGGTAGACGAGTTGGCATATGCAAGCTTGAGTGCTACATATGCAGTGTGGATAGGGATCCTCAGCTGAGTATTATTTATCCGGATTAACGTTGCTCCTCGGTTATGGAGACTTGGTCCACTGACTGTCAACGGAGAGTGGTTCTCAACTAGGAATGTTTTGAAATGTAAAATGAATCATGAATGATGAAGAATTGAGGAATACTGAATCTTTCAAAAATAAAATAAGGTTTACAAAAATGCTTTTCTGCAAAATACTTGATCTTGCTTAAGCCTTACCTTGACTACCCTAAGCCTCTCATTCCTGAGTCTTCTCCCTTTTTCTTTAGTCGGGTAAGTCTTGTTGAGTACCCCGTACTCAGGGTTTGTTACCCATGTTGCAGGTATGCCTGAGACTCCGATGTGTCTCGCACCCTGTTGCGTGACCTTCGTCCAGGAAGAGGCCGATGAGGCCGATGAGTAAACGTGCACCCTCGGGCTGGGTGTTACATGTATCTCTATGTTAATGTTTCCACTACGTTGTCTACTTTGAATTTCCCGAACAATGGTCTGTAATAATCGTACTCCTTACCTTATTTGAAACCTCAGTTTGTAAAACTAATGTTATTTAAGTCTTCCGCTCTTTATTCCGATGTTATTTGTAAAAGTATGCAATGCTGTAACCGAATTGTGAGATGATCCTGCGGACATTGGGCACTGATGTAGCCCGGTGGCGAACAGGTCTTAATCACATGGAACATGGGTTCGGCTGTCAGAGGTTGACAGGGACACGTGGGCCATGGGATTAGGGTCGTTCCGTCACACACACCCTCATTTCATTTGTATTTGTATTGTCTACCTATGTTCATGACTTGATGGTGAACTGCAGGACTGCTGGTGGCTGGTGCTCACGCATGCTGCTGCTGCTGGGTGTTCAGTATTTCTCTATTTGAATAATGAACAAAACTTAAATCTCTGTAATTGTGTATGTGTACTGTTGTTGTCTTGATTGAGATTGAGGCTTGTTTGTTAGAAATAAAGACAATTTCCATGTCATTTTAATTCCATAAATTAACATTATGATGACGACATAAGAGAGATAATATAATAGTGATTTCATAATATCACATATGACCATAGCAGTACGGTACATATGTGAAACAAACATGTGAATCATATATAGGATGATAAAACATAATAAATCATCTAATGCAGAAAAGCATGTGAAACATCGTAACAGGCTTACTGATACATATATGCAGCAACTACTGAAACAACGTAACAGAGCTACTGAAACATTCAGGAAATAAGTAACAGACACCCACCCAGAAAGTATATCTAACAGCAGCACTGCATAACTTACGAAATAATAGAAGACTACTATTACAACATGATCAACAGTACTACTAAAACAATATGACGGAACAGAATTCTGAATCACGAAAAACAAAGAGAAGATGAACAGTTCATACCCGCCCATCCTTAGCGCAGATCCAGATCCTTGTTCAACTTCCTTGGTCATGTCGCAGTAGATGGAGACAAAGACCAATCACCGGGAAGAAGATGAACAACAGCCAATCACCAGGAAGAAGATGAACAGCAACCGCCGGAAAGAAGATGATGACTGTGATCCTCCTGAAGAAGAAGAACGACGGCGAAGATCGCTCGGGCAGTCGCGTAGTCGCTCCCCAAAAACCTAATTGCCGATCCCCCGTGCAAGGTCTCGATCGACACCGGCTCTGGAGGCACCTGCCCTCTCGCTCCTCCGTGCGCGCGGACGAACGAGATGGAGATTCTTACTCGCAGCGGAATTGAAATTCTGGAAGTGTTCTTGTTTCTGTTCTTGGTGAAGAGAAGAGAGAGGAATGGAATAACCAGCGAGCAAACACTTTTTCCTCGTAGAGAGGTTTTGTGCACGCCACGCCACGCCACGCCACGGCCCGAGCCCGGCCCGGCCGGCGGTGGCGGCGCGCGCGCGGCACGCCTTGGTCTGTTTCTCAACTTCTCAAATTAGATGAAATAAATTCCACCATATAAGTTGAGTCAACATCCCTTTAAATTCCAATCCGGTACAAACAATAATTCCCACAATTACACACCATAGAGTTATTAATTTATTAAATATATTAATGGGCTTGGCCCACGATAAATCTAACATTGTTGAATGTTAATTATTTAATTGTGACCGTGAGATGCCTGCTCTGCTAGGCTGCTATTACTTGTTGCATATATTCTGTAATTTTGTGTCAATACTGCCTGACAGAGTATTTCGGTTGATTCGGTTAAAACCGAAAACCGAACTACAATAACCGAAACCGAAATGTGCAGTTTTCTGTTTTCCAGGAAACCGATCGGGTGTTGTAGGCTGAAAACCGAAATTCCTAGGAACCGAAATAACCGAACCGAATTATCAGTTAAAACCGAACGCCCAGACTAATGGAGGGAGTATGTACGTACCCTTTACAGAAAGTTTTGCAGCGCCGGGCGTGGTAGTCACGACGACGGAACGGCCCCGCGGCCGCGGGAACGCCTCATCGCCGTCGTCGTCGCTGTCCATCACCCCACGGCCTGCTGCTGACGGTGCGGCACCCGTCCATCGGGGTGGTCGCCGCCGGTTTGGCCTCGCGGCCACCCGCACAGCTGGGGCGGCGGCGGCGGCGGAAGAGAGCGGGAAGCACGGCAAGCCGGCAACGACTGCCATGGAGTGGGGGTGGGGGACCGGAGGAATTCCTGGGATCGGAGAGAGAGGGAGAGCGAGGCGTGCGACGCGTGAGGAGCAGGATGGCGCGTGCGCGCAGCTGCTTGCATTGGCAAGCGTGGATCACCCGAGAGGCAGGCTAGCTGTATATATGAATCATGTTTATGTTGCTCCCGTGGAAAGCAACGTTGCTTCATCAGCAGCTTAATTGTATGATGAAGCAGTGAGTGATGCATGCATGAACTTTACCGTTTGTTTGTTTCCTTTCCAGGGCTGTGGATTTGGAGTCTCGGTGAAGCGATAGGTGTGACGCTAGGATGACTTGTCCAAGCACAACAAATTAAAGTGTGCGTGTTTTGAGGACAAATTTTGGTATGTTTCGCATACAGACACGGGAAAGTTTACGGTTATATTCGATTCATGCACCTTGTAATAACTTCAGGAAGGAAAAAAGTAGAAGAATACACTAATGCGCGGAGCCTTTTTCAAAGACACGGCTAGGATGGATTTATAGAAGCTGACTATATATTTGTTCCGTTTCTAGTTTCTACTTTCATGTCCACCATTTTTTTTAGAGGGGGTAAGCGTATTCAGAAAAGATGGGTCGAAACTCTGAACATCCATTTCCGGAGGTACTCACTCCGTCCATAAAAACATGCAATTGTAGATCTGTGCCGGTCAATTTAGTTTAAGTTTGACCAACAGTATAATAAAAAGTGTTAGTATTTATGTTATTAAATAAAATTATTATGAAAGTATATTCTATTACTAATCTAATGGTACTTTTTTGGTATCAAGAATGTTAGTACTTTTTTATATAATTTCGGTCAAAGCTCGAATTGTTTGACTCCTCGATAAGCGAGAATTGCATGTTTTGTTAGACGGATGGAGTACAGTGAAACTCGAGCACCTCAGGAAATCATTTCACAGAAGTCACAAAAAAAAGAATTTGTAGTTGGACCAAAAATTGCAACAACAACAAAAAAAAAATCAAACCCACCAAACCGTACGTCACAAGTCACGAGAATGACCACACGGTTAAACTTAAGACCTCGATCAAAACTCGCGCGTTATGATGATTAGAGCAACTCCAACGGTTTTGCATTTTTTGTTTGGCAAAATATGGTATTTGCCAACTCTCAAATTAATATGGCAAAGGTAAAAAGAATCAATCTCTAAGAGTTTTGCATTTAGACTTGGCAAAATTAAAAAATTGTGCGCGCGAGAGAAAAATATCTCACGCGGGTAGCACGCGAGGGCGTTTGTCAAGCGAACCGCGGCTTGACATATATGCCAAATATCGCCCGGTATTTGCCAAGTTGCTAAAAATGCCAAGTTCATTTGGCAAACCGTTGGATAGGAGATGTTTAGACTTTTTTAAAAAACAAGAATGCAAAGCTCATTTGCAAAACCGTTGGAGATGATCAGCTTCCGGGGTCTTGTTTCGAGCGTTCAAGGAGGTTTAACCTCCAAACTCTGGGTCTTCCTTCGGTGGACTTGGAGGCCTTGGAGGTAACTTTCAGCGAGGAAGAAATCTGGGCTGTCATCGAAGAGCTACCAAACGAAAAAACGCCTGAGCCCGATGGTTTAACGGGCCTATTCTACAAAACCTGTTGGCCCATAATAAAAGGGGATATAATCAATGCTTTCAACGCCTTTTGGGCCCAGGATTCCAGGAGCCTGCTTCATCTTGTCAATGAGGCCTTCATGATACTTCTGAAAAAAGAGACTACCCGCACTCACGTTCCTCTATTTTCATCCTCTATACTGCATGGTCATCAAGATTCTCTTCTCTATACTCATTTCTCCTGCATCCATCCATCATCTATATCATCCTTTATCCACTATGGGCCTACTTGTCATTTTATCTAAATATATCCATGAGAGATCTAGTTTTGAGGAATTAATTGTAACGAATTCAATGGTGCAATCGGAATTTAATTTGGATTTTTGATTTTTGAGATATAACATTTTTTAGTAGTTGAAACAATGGGGCCCACCCTGATTCCTCCAGCATATGCACTTGTATCGCTTCCGCTATCTGTTCACTGTCTAGATATAGCGGAAGAAGGACCATCTGAGACTGCTTAGACTAGCTGCACCGGGTACTGTAAAAACATCCTGCAGGAATGTATAAAGGATGGAGAAGCTGCACTGGATCTGGTAAACGAGACTGCATGCAAGCATCGTCCGCTAATTTTAGAGGATACAGTTTGTCCGGTATCTACCTGCTGGAGGGACATCATGTGCAGGAGAGAGAGGTGAGTGGCGGGCCCCACTATTCCAACAAACTAAAAAATGTTATAGTTCACAAACCAAAAAGCCAAATCAAATTTCGATTGCACCATTAAATTTGTTTCGATAAATTCTTCAAAATAAGATCTCACATGAATATATTTAGATAAAATTTACAAAGCATGATAAGTGGGGCCGCTATTAGTAGTTGGTATAGAGGATGAGATATAGAGGATGATGGATGCGGAAGAAACATGTATAGAGGAGAGAATCTTGATGACCAGGATGTATAGAGGATGAAAATAGAGGATAAAGAGTGCGAATAGTCTTACCGGACGCCGCTACAGAGAGTTTTTACTCTATCCGGTACTGCATGCGGATATAGCGTTGCTCACTGCGGGTGGTCTGAGTGCGGATAGTCTTAGGTCATCTGATAGAGGAAAACAAGACTTCATCGAATCTGAATTTCAATAGTTTCGGGTGTGTGTTCGTTGATAATAAGGAATGCAATGGTCATGACTCATGTGAGCCAGCTGTGCTGGGTTATCTATGCGCTATAAGACTGTCCGCATTGGTAACTGTAAATGAAACTGTAAACGTATTTGGCATAGTAAATACACTGCAGCGGAGTACTCTGGTCGTGTTTGGTTCTGCTCGATTCGAACGCGCGACCGCGATAACGCCAACGCGGCCCCGGAGCTGTGTTCGTGATTTGGCAGTGCGCAGGCTATTTCTCCGATTATCGCGTCGTGGGTGGCCGTCGAACGCGCGACCGACGCGGAGCGTTTGACGGGATTTGATCGCTTCTCTCCGTCGTAACGCGCTTATACGCGGAGCCAAACAGGCCCTCTATTTGGTCCGGCATCGCTGAACGTCCGGTATATTGAGCGCGGCAGAGGAGTTTCCGTAAAGCAACTGCTTCGACTGTTCACGCGGGATGGAAGGGAGATGGACTGCATGCGACGTGGACCCTACTACCGCTGATATTTTCAACTTTAAAAAATGTTATAACTCATAAACCAAAAAATCAAATTAAATTCCGATTGCACCATTGAATTTGTTATAATTAATTCTTTAAAACTAGATCTCTCATGAATATATTTAGATAAAGTGGCAAATGGGTCCACAGTGGATAGATGATGATATAGAGGATGGATGGATGCGGGAGAAATAAGTATAGAGAAGAGAATCTTGATGACCAGACAATATAGAGGATGAAAATAGATGAACGTGAGTGCGGAGATAATCTCATATGCTCCATGCTCAACAGCGTGTCTGTAGACTGTAGTTGATGCTAACGGTATAGTAGCCAATGAGTAATGAAGTTATACCTAGTTTCAAAAGAAAAACACCAAGGGACTAATAGATGCCTCAAACGTGATAACCTCCCGATTTCAATGATCAACTTTAATGACTGTCTTTTTTATATCTACTAATATATCTATATCTATATCTATATGTATATCTATAGCATATATAATATTAAAAAGAGAACAAATTCTTCTAACCTTTTTGTACTTCCACAACGTGCTCAGATCTCTATCCCACATTTATAGTATACTACATCATATTAAAGAGAGAAGGTATTCTTCCAACTATTTTTTATATCTCCCACACAATGTTCTCATTGTCTCACACTTTTCTCTATCTCTTATGTGATCCGAGTTACAAGCCATGCTTACATTGAGTTAGAACAATGTGCATCCAAGATGCTAAAATGAACCAGGTGACGCAATCGCTGAATAGATCTCTAAGCCGCAAATTGTTCAAATGCCTAGGTAACAAGTTCTATATTTTGTTGCATGCACAATCTTAGTGCTAGATATTATAACCCATTTGTTAGAGCTACAACTCTAGCTCTAACTCTTTGGTGGAGCAGTTTTATTAGATTTAGCTTTACTTGCTAGAGGAAAGTTTGATAAAACTTCTCTTGTTTTACTCTTGGCTTCGTATCTCTTTCACTTTCTTGCATCTTTCTTTCTCGCATGTGTTTCTACCCTAACCGTTTCACGGAGGCACTAACGGCGTTGAACTTCTTCACCGACCCCATCCTCCACCAGCGCTGAACCTCATGCTCTGACAGTGCCCCTCGGTCCCTCACCCACTCACGATAGGGTAGAGCGTGAGTGTCAATGTTAGAGGCAACACGAGAGGAAGAAAAGCCAACGGCAGTTTCGCCTCGTCTTCTCTAGGGTACAAGGATGGTGGGGCCAGTAGAGCGAGAGTGAGCCAGGTGAAGCTCGATTTTACTCATGTGTCACGATCTAGCTTTAATCAATAGGTTTTGAGGGACTCTATGCATGGAGTTGTTACTTGGGAGCCTGTTTAACGGCGTATGCGGAAGTCAAGGGCAGCTCTACACTATATTTTCAGGATCTGCCAGCTCCGATTGTTGTGTTAATCATTTGTAAATTGAGGTTTTATTTAATTTATAACCCTAATAAAACATCATATTACACTATCTTCTCCGATGATTACACTAATAACTTCAATTTTTAGATCCACTCCTGGCTAAAGTGGCTTGCGTACCAAATGTGATCTTTGTGACGCCATCCAATAAAAGGATAGCCCTAATCGCCCCTGCTTCAGTTTGCCCTCCCCCTGTTACCTCAGTTTTTTTACCCCTATTCTTCCCTCCGGTTTTCTCTTTTTTTACACCTATATGCCCCCTCCGGTTCTCTCTCCTGTTTTACTAACTCTCATGATCAACGATCTAGGAGTACTTTTTTTTTTGAAGAATTCTAGGAGTACATTTTTGACAGGAAGGAATGTTTGTGGCCGCCATGCCCGGTAAAGCCTATGGCATGTAGGCCGATGATTCTGTCCTGCAAAGCGCGGGCACGAAACGCAGGGATTTCATTTGCATGCAAACATCTTTAGTAGGCGCAACACTGGCACTCGCATCATGCCTGGGCCTGCACAAGCAAAAGGAACTATCGATCCATCGATCCCAGCAACATACACGCCCTTCCACTCCATCCACCTCCTCGCTTTCATGGTCAAATATCTCATAGTACTACGCTCTTTGTACTTCCAGATGCACAAGGGAATCATCCATCTCAAGCGGCACAGTAAACACGAAAATGCACATACACTGCAGATATTTTCAGCCAGTCTTCAGAACTGTTCCAGTGCCTTGCTCTTCCATCCACAGGCCTTTTGCAGAAACCAGGGAGATACAACTAACAATGTATGTGCCAGAACTAGCAGAGGAATTCTTGCGTTTTGGCGGTGCCAAGTTTTACAACACATTGCTGAACAATCAGTGAAATGAAGCCCTAATTTAACACTGTCTAACCCCTGTCTCCGGCAGCTAAACCGCTGTGCTTATCGTCGCTGAGCAAGCCCTAATGTCTAGGCATGTCCCAGGCACTTGGTAATTACAGGTGAAGCCGATGATGGCTTATGCATGAGCTTTCGCTGAGTCAATACACCACTGGACTGTATATAATGGATATAATGTTCAGGTCTCTTTGGTCTTGCCCTTCTTGGACTTGGACGACTTCTTGTCATGGTTCTTTGAACCAAGGCTGTTCACCCAGGTGTAGTCGCTCGGAACCGTGAAGGGGTCGGCGTTGTCTGCGACTTGTGACAGGTTCACAGCCTTTGGTCTTGAGTTCTTCGAGCCCCACTTCAGGTAGGAGCTCTTGTGGGTGTCAGCCTTCGCCATGATGCTTCCTGGCCCCGGGCTTGCCAAGAGGCTGGGGCTCGACATCGGGGTGAAGAACTCCTCTGGCTCCACGAGGGGGACAAACTTGGTGAAAGTGATAACCACCCTCACTGTTGGCACAACAGGGATTGCAACCTGCATGAATGGCGAACATGATCAATGAGCTGAATGCAAAGCTGCATTGCATTTAGGAGTAACGAAATGAGCTATGTGCAACAAGATCATTCCAAGAACAGCCTTCGGATACATGATATAAATCACCAAGAAGCAGCAAAAGGTGCACATATAGGCAGCTATATTTCACCAAATGATGGTATCTGCACTTCGGTGAAGTGCCACCTCTGCGAAACATAGAGCAAACTTCGACAAGTGCTCCAAGCTCTAGCCAATTTCTACTTTCTATAACACCGGATGCTTAGTTATTCCCACCAGCTTTCATTTCTAATAGAAATTCCCTACCATTCATCAAACAAGACAGTGAAGATCGTCATCCTTTTTGGGACGGAGGCTGTATCCACTATACAGGTGAGTACCAGCGCTGAATAAATTCCCTTATGTGTCCTAAATGCCTGTACTGTTCTGCAATAAACTAAACAGTGAAGAACCGTTGAAATTATCTGCCCGAATAGCACACTCCACGAGTTGCAGGCCAGTGTACCATAATTCTGGCTCAGCTTCCTACGTGCTACTATTATGTTGTTGTCCCCGTGGCAGCTAAACTGTGGCTTTATTAGCTGCCCGTAAAGCATCAGTTGCCATAAAACAACCTGATCAACAGACAAGAATCTGCAAACATCAAGAGGAGTAACTAATTTGCGCTGATCAGAGATGGTTTGTTGAGTACTGGAACATCATTTGAGCTGGTGGTTCACCATTACCAGAAAGAATTGAAACAAATCGTTTACCAAGAAGGATGAATGATTGCAGAATTTATCAGCCACTGAATCCAGAAACGAAGAAATATATGCAATTTTGTGATTTCTTACCTTCACCGGGAAAGTCCCTGGTGGGAACTTGGTGGTGAGCAGCTCGCGGAGACGGCGCACGGCGCGCACGCGGCTGGCCAGGATGTCCAGCAGTGGCAGGAATTCGTCGACGCTCAGAGGGAAGTCCTCCGTAAGCCACACCGACGGCCGCAGCGTCTTCACCGTCTCCTCCTCCTTCCATTTGGCTCCACCCGTTGTCGTCGTCCCTGGGTGCCGGCCGAAGATGCCGTCCTCGCCGCGCCCCACCGACGCACACGCCGGCAGCCGCCGCGGCACGTCCACGCTGTTCCTCCGCCTCTGCGGGGTCCCCAAATGCGAAGGCGGCCCCGCCACGCTGCGCCGGCCGGGAACGTAGCAGCTGCGCCGCGCTGGGGGCGGCGGGATGTCAGCGACAAGGAAGTCGCCGTCCTCGTCGTCGTCCCGGATCTCCAGTGGCAGGAACTCGTCGTCGTCTTCGTCGCCGTCCTCGTCTCCGGCGAGCTCGAAGGTGAAATCCTTGCGGCCGCCGCTCGCGGCCTTGAGGGTGCGGAAGGAGAAGACGACGTTGTGGACGTCGAACACCCGCGCCTTCCACTCGCCGACGTTCTCCGTCTTCTCCTTCCGCAGCCAGGTGGTCCTCGGCACGAGCCTCGCGGAGGTGATGTTGAGCCCCGGGCGGTAGGCGGCCGCGTCGGAGGTGGCTGCGTCCTCGTCGCCCGCGGCCGCGGCCGCCGCGAAAGCGTCGTGCACCTCGCGCCGGCCGCGGTGTAGCACGAGCAGAGAACCCGGAGGCAGGCGGCGGCCGCCGGCACTGGTCTCCTCGCCGAAGAAGAGGAACGAGTGGTCCGCGCGGCGGATGCGAAGGCCATCGAATCCGGCGAGCGTGGTGTCCGCGCGAAGGTCCGCTCCGCGCTTCCAAATGCGATAGGTGTCGGAGGGCGCAGCGCGCGAGAGCAGCGGCACGACGGAGCTCTCGAAGTGGAAGTCCACCTCGAGGTAGAAATCCTGGACCCGGCGCAGCGCGGCGGAGAGGGCGGGCGCCCGGCGCCGGAGCTTAGCCCAGGCGGCGAGGCGGTGCGCGCGGAGGAGGCAGGCGGCAATCTCCCTGCACCCGAGGCAGAGGGCCTCCTGGAGCGGGGTCCACCCGGCGTGGTTCTGCAGCGTGGGGTCCGCCCCCGCGGCGGCGAGCGCGGAGGCCAGGGAGGGCAGCCGAAGCCGGACCGCGAGGTGCAGCGCGGTGTCCCCGCCCGGGACGTCGCGGCGGTCGAGCGCGGCGGCGACGGAGGACGCGAGACGGGCCTCCCGGGCGGCGTCGGCGGCGGTGAGGACGCGGGACGGGTGCGCGAGCGGCGGGAGGCCTGCGAGGATGGCCTGCAGCCCCGCGGCGTCCCGCAGCGCGACGCAGTGGTGCGTGGGGCTGTGCGCGTAGTCGGCCGGCCGGATCGGCGCCGACGACGTGCGCTTGGGCCGCGCGCCGCCGCCGCCTGCGGCGGAGGGCGAGGAGGAGGGGTCCTGGACCGGCATTGCCTGCACGGAGGCCGGAGGCCGGAGTTGCTGGCCGGGCACTTGGGATTCTCGCGGTTTTCTCGGGCTCGGAGCTTGGCAGAGGAGCTCAGCGTCTGCCGTCTGGTGCGGTGTGGAGTGGGGAAGCGTGCCACCGTTGCTGAGGTGGGGATAGAAGAAGGGGAGGAGGGATGGCGGCCGGCGGTGGACAGGCCGGGCCGGGCCGGGCCGAGGTGGGTTGGGTCAAGCAGCGAGAAATTAATATTTTGTTTTTTTATAAAACGGTAGAAACAAAGTTATAATATCTGACTCAGGCCTTGTTCAGTTGCATAGTGATATTATAGCACTTTCATTGTTATTTGACAAATTTTGTCAAAATAAAAACTAACTGATTCAAAAGATTCGTCTCGACATGAACAGACTAAAAGTACAATTAGTTTTTTTACCTACATTTAATGCTCTATATATATGATTAAAAATTCGGTGTGACGAATACTATGCAATAATTTTAGAAAAATTTTGTAAGCTGAACATGGCCTCAGCGAGGGAGGGCAGAGGTAGATTTAACAGAGAATTTACTACTTCACCGGTCGAACCCATCAGTTTAGGCCTTGTTTAGTTCCATCTATTTCCCAAAATTTTCCATCACATCAATGTTTGGACGTATACATGGAACATTAAATGTAGGTAAAAAAATAACTAATTGTACTTTTAGTATGTACTCCGTACATGTCGAGACGAATCTTTAGAGTCTACGTAGTCTATATTTGGACAAAGTTTGTCAAATAACAACAAAAACGCTATAGGAAAAATTTTGCAAAATTTTTCCATCTAACCAAGGCCTTATGGCCCTGTTTAGTTGCAAAATTTTGCAAAAAATTTGAGGCCTTGTTTAGATGGAAAAAATTTGCAAAAATTTTTAATGTAGCGTTTTCGTTGTTATTTGATAAACTTTGTCCAAATATGGACTACGTAGACTCCAAAGATTCGTCTTGACATGTACATACTAAAAGTACAATTAGTTATTCTTTTACCTACATTTAATTTTTCTTGTATATATTTAAAGATTGATGTGATGGGAAATCTTGCCAATTTTGCAAAAATGGAGGAAAACTAAACAAGTCCACGTGTGTAAAACAATTTCAGCTGTCGTACGTGCTGGACGGGATGTACTGATGTTTTATTTGGCTCTTGCCATCTCACTGTACTGTGCCGTGCAATGTTTTTTTCCAACCTTTCTTCGAATCAAGAAGCCAACAGAGACACGGCAGAAGCATCCAAATCCTTGTTTCGTCTACACATATATCGTCGAAATAGCTCCAGCTTCTCCTTTTCAGTTTTCACCACCCCAAAAGTGCTCCTCCCGTTTGGTTGTTTGGTGCGGCTCTTCGTTGGTGGGCGCTAGCATAGTACTGTACTAGGTCCTAATCCTCTCACAAAATGAAAAATATTATACATAATAGCAAGTGGTTGTTTTCCTCTCTCACACACAAAAAAAATACCAAGCCGATAAAGCTAGCATTTCTAATTTCGCTAGCTCCAGCTTCTTCGGAGAAGTTAGAAAAAACTCTAATAGAATCCTGCATCTGCTATGGGCCTATGGATCACTTGTAGACACTAATTCGAAATGTTAAATATAGATTAATTACATAGGTAAATACTAATTTGTGAGACGAATTTATTATGTCTAATTAGTCTATGATTTGATAATATGATGCTGCAATAAACATGTACTAATAATAATTAATTAATCTTAATAGATTGTACCACGATTTCTACAATTAGTTTTATAATTAGCTCACGTTTAATTCTCCTAATTAGCATCAAACATCTGATATGACAAAGATTAAATTTTATTTCGCACCAAACACTCTAAAACCTAATACATTTTAAATATAGTGTTTCTATGATATCATTTTGAAAACTGACTCAGCAGTAAAATAGGGAAACTAAATTTCGAACCAATTTTAGAAGCCATGTCTAACTCCTACAATAAAGAAAACAATTTCGCAAATTGAGAAGCTCATCAATCTGAACCATCCGTCTGCACCACGTTGACCTGATAAGCATGCAGTCTAAGCACGTGGCAGTTTCCGTGAAGCAATATGACGTGGCAGTAAAACATCTACGTACTTCGTACCACCTGATTCATAGCTGGATTGCATCTCCTATTCAGCATCGAACTTATGGATCGATTTATCAATTGTTTTTTCTTACAAAATATTTTTAACACAGTCAAAATCAGTTATAAGTCCTGTTTGGTTGTAAGTACCTAATTAAAATTTAGCTAGCTTAGGCCTTATTTGGATACAACAGCTAAATTTTAGTTGGCTAAATTTAGCTGCTAGACATCCAAACAACCCAACTAAAGTTTAGCTATATTAGCTATTCTAACTCAACTAAAATTTAGTTGAGTCTATTAGCTGGAGCATTCAAATACCCAGCTAAAATTTAGCTGAGAAATTTTTAGCCAGCTAAAGTTTTACATTAACATTTTAGCTAGTTAAATTTTAGTTTACATCCAAATAGGACCTTAAATTTCAATGTAAAATTTTAGCCAACTAAAAGTTTTTTAGTTAAACTTTAGCAGAGTGGTTGGATGTCTCAACTCACCCTGGGCACGAAATACCGAGAACCGAGAACCGAACCGAAAATACCGAGAACCGAACCGAAAAATACCAAAACCAAAAAAATCGGTTCCTGTTCAGTTCCTATTTCTCAGGAACCGAATTTACCGAGGTAAATACCGAACCGAACCGAATTTACCAAACCGAATTACCGAATTTAGCTAAAATATGATAAGTTTGAGTGTTGTTATATTATTTATTGTACTATTGTAGACTATTATATTATGTATTTTTGGCACTCACACTTATAGTCATGTGGACTTTTACATGTATATGTATTTTGCACTATTATTATCTACAAAACCATGTCAAAATTAGTTTTTGAACATGTCATTATATCTTATATATGATTAGTTCGGTACTATTCGGTAAATACCAGAACCGAACCGAATTTACCGATACCGAACCGAACCGTTACCGAATTTTTCTTGGAACCGATCGGTACCAATTTCTCAGGAACCGAATTTACCGAAGTACCGAGGAACCGAACCGATCAGTTCGGTATTTACCGAATGCCCAGGCCGAGTCTCAACTAATAGACTCAACTAAATTTTAGCTGGTTTTAGCTGAGTTAAAATAACTAAACTTTGCTAAACTTTTGGTAGGCTGTTTGGATGTTTAGCAGCTAAAATTTAGCTGGCATCTAAACAGACCTATATTCGGATCTATTTGCTTAAACTTATGAGTTAACTTATCAACTATTCTCTTTAGATAACAATTAAAATCACTTATAAATAAGTTTAAGCCAGCCTCGGGGCTCGGCTATGAAGAAAAAAAAAGCTGTATGCAACACACACGTTACGACGAAGTGACACGTCATCAGTAAAAGCGGCTCATAAACAGCGTAAATTGCTGCTACCTCGCTAAACGTGGGTGTTCTGAATATTATTATGCTGAGCAGAGGCAGTACGACAAATCTAGCTTTTATAAGGGGGTGGGTCCGGGCCGGGCTGGGCTAGCTGGATTCTCTGGCCCCACAGTTCACATATACTTATCTATCCGTATTTCGGCTTCTTTCCTCTGATTCTGGTCAACAGCCGACTGGTTACTCCTTTCGCTTTTCTTATTTCTCTTCTTTTCTTCACTTTTGCATTAAAGCCCTCCTCAAAATTGCGGTTCGTTGTACCAAAATGTCTTCACAGATTACACCACCAGGCCTCCGATTAGTTAGAGCTCGCTTTGGCAGGGATCCTAGGGCTTTGGCTCTACTAGTACTTTACACTCAAGGGGAGCTAGAGCTTATGGCTCCTGACTAGCTAAACAATTTTTCGAAAATCGTCCTAGGACGATCCAACTAGAGCTACAACTAAACCCACTACAGTCGCTGCCGAGTGTCAAATATCGAACACTCGACGAAGGCTTTGCTGAGTGCTGACATATTTGATACTCGGCAAAGGAAAAACGAAAAAAATCCAAAAAACAAAGAAAATCTTTTATTAAATCGAGGGAGGGGCCCCACTAGTCAGCGCCCACCCGTCTCCCTCGAAATCGCAAGTCCTAATATTTTTCACGCAATTTTCTCTCACGCAGTCAGCAGGATTCAAACTCACAACCTCTCGTTCGCGTGAAGCCTCCTCTACCACTGCACTACACATATACGTTCCATCTCCGTTTCGGTTACACATATATTATACTAAACCGAGTGTAACTTGCTTATTTGAGGCCCTAAACGAATTCAAATAAAAAAATTGTCAACTACAAAGTTTTCTAACTTTTTGAGATCTACAACTTTTATTTTGGTAGTTTTTCCATCTGAGGTCGTTTATAAAAATTTGAATTTCAAATTTGATAATTTGAAACGTAGTTTTCGTTGACAAGATGATTTCAAATCAAAAAGTTGTCAACACCAAAGTTTCATAACTTTTTGAGATCTACAACTTTCATTTTGGTCATTTCTCCATCTAAGGTATTTTGAAAAATTCGAATTTTAAATTTTTCAAATTCGAACGTTGTTTCGCATAACTAGATGACTTCAAATTAAAAATTTATCAACTACAAATTTTCATAACTTGTCAAGATATACAAAGTTTATTTTGGTTGTTTGACCATTCGTGCATCCGACATTGTGGTTCTAATATTATTCACAAACATTATATATCACTCTTGTAGTTTTATAAACTACCAGAGAGATATATAAGATTTGTGAACAAATTTATTTTAAGTTTGTCAAACGAAGAAATCACCAAAACAAAAATTGTTCATCTTGATAAGTTAACCAACTTTGTAGTTAAAAACTTTTTTATTTGGATTAATTTACTGTTTCAAAATGTAATTTAAAAAAACACTAGGCAAAGAGCTCTTTGTCGAGTGTCAGGTCCTGGCACTAGGCAAAGAGCCCCTCTTTGCCGAGTGCCAGCCTGGCGGCACTCGGCAAAGACCCGACCACGTGGCACAGTTCGGGGACACATGCTTTGCCGAGTGCCACGTGGCTGGCACTCGGCAAAGAGGGGATCTTTGCCGAGTGACGGCATCTGGCACTCGTCAAAGAGGTGCCTTTGCCGAGTGCCTTTCTTTGCCGAGTGTCGGACACTCTCCTTTGCCTTGTGTTTGCGCTTTGCCGAGTGCCACGTGGCCGGCACTCGGCAAAGAGGCTCTTTGCCCGGTGCCCGAAATTTGGCACTCGGCAAAGCCCCAGGCACTCAGCAAAGCCTAGGTTTCCTGTAGTGACCATAACCAAGGGGCCCTGTTTTGTTCCCTAAAATTTCTTAAAATTTTTCCAGATTTTCCGTCACATCAATCTTTAGACGCATGCATAAAGTATTAAATGTAGGTAAAAAAATAACTAATTGTACTTTTAGTATGTACATGTCGAGATGAATCTTTTAAGCCTAGTTAGTCTATGTTTAGACAAAGTTTGTCAAATAACAACGAAAGTGTTACGTGATTTTTTCTCAAAAACTTTTGAGAACTAAAAACAGCCTAGAAATTAGTCAAACAACCGATGTGTATTATTGCATCTTATATGGTGCCAAAATCCTATAATAGAGCGATAATTTGTACCCGTTATTAGGATCAATCCTTGTGAGAGGACCTGGTATTTGATTTGAGGAATAGAATGATTTAATTGGTTATTTTCTCGCTGCTCATATATTTTTTGTTTGGCTTGGAAAATACAAATTCGTCAATTTATCACAATCGCTAGCTAGTTCATCTTGTATGAGCATTTGGTTAGTCATGTAATCTAACCAAAAGAAATAGGTTCGCTCCATCTCCATGTAAAATATCCATGGCGGCACGACCTCATCAACTTAACACTGACCATAGTAGACGATAATGGTGTTGTTCAGTGGATCGTTTTTGGACTAATTTTGACTAGTGTCATATGAGAGAGAATAAGACGAAGTATAGCTGATAAGACAAACTATTTTAAATGAGGCGATTTTTAGCTATGTATCTCATGAATGAGGTGGGTGTGGGTCACGTAAAGACCGTGATTCCGTGAGAAGAAGGGAGAGAGGCGCGCTCTCACTGTCTCGCCCTTTTATGCGATTTGCCTTTTCCTTTGTGGGGCGTACGAGAATCTCGCCCGGGCCATCTCCTTCTCTCTCTTTCCCTTTCGGACCGGTCTTGTAGCTGCTAGTACATAGTACACTGGTCCTGTTTGGATACTCTAGCACAGCTAAAGGTTAGAGTTATTTTCTAGCTTACAAGTAGCTCTAAACTAACTCTAGCCAAAAAGATGTTTGGATAAAAGAGTTAGATCGACAATAAATGCACTTTGTCAATCATTTGGTGGGGTGGAGGTAGAGAGAAAAAACACTTTTCTAGTGGTCCAACTACAACTAGCCCAAATAATCACCTCTTGGTGGGGATAGTTTTTTAAGATAGGTTAGTTGCAAATAGCTCAAACTAGCCCTCTTGTTTGGATACTTTAGGGCTAGTCCTGGTGTAGTCACCTCACCTGTGACCTGTTGTGTCCTGTGGCGGAGGTCGGAGGCGGACGGACGGGACGCTGCTGATGAGAGCCGAGAGCCCACCGCGCTGTGATCCGTTCCTTTCCTTTCCTCCCGTCCGTGTACAGTACTAGTGTCGATGCATGGCGTTGTGCGTTGCGTACGTTGTCCACCGAGAATCCGAAATGATATGGCCTCGCTCCCTCCCATAGTCATTAGTCCCGTGCCATCCTCCGCCGCCGGATTTAAAGAGCGTCACGTACGACCTCGCCGACACGCCGACGCCGGGCGCCGTCGGAGCAGCTAAATTTAGCTATTATGCATCTAAATAGTCTACCTAAAATTTAGTTAAGTTTAGCTACTTTAACTTAATTAAAATTTAGCCAAATCTATTAGTTGAAGCATCCAAATAAACACTCAGCTAAAGCTAAACATTTCTAAATTTTAGCTAACTAAATTTTAATTGGTTGCGTCCAAACACAGGCCCGACGTGACGTTGGTCGGTTCCAGCGGTCAGCCCGTGAATGAAGTGGGAGAGGACGATAGACCCCGGATCCCTATCCGATCGTCGTGCGTGCTGGTGCCGATCAGTACGTACTACATGCAGTACGTTGGTGAGATCGAGTATGTAGGATTAGGACGACGGACACACACTCGCCGCAATGGCATGCAGGCACCGACACAGGGGGCCAAACGCACTGTATGCCCGCCTTTTGTTGGCTCGGTCATTCAGATACGTACATGCATGGATGCATGGAGGGTACCTAGAGCCTAGAGGCACGTTCTACTAGTGGCAATAATGTTTTTTACCACGTTGCCGCTTCGATCGCTAATCCCATCCCAACGACGCAAATCGTATCACACCGCCAACACAACACCCATGCTATATGATATGTCCCGATCCGAGAGATTCCGAGGGCGGGCCTGGTCCTGGTGTAGTTTTGCTCAACCGAGCGCACGCGCAGCTGAGAGGAGGGGGTCCGTCGTCCGTCCCATGGGCTATGGACCATGCATGGAGCACGCACACGCAACACGCACACGCACACGCACGAACAAGAACAAGTCGAAGTGGTACACAATTCAGTTTTGGACTTCGGTTTCACTGTTGTTTATTACCCCGAACTCCGAAGGACCCCTAGGCTCCCTCCCTATTAGTAGCACTACTATACTATACTTGTCATCGGAGTACAGTATTAAGGGCATGGTCAATAATAGAGCCAAGCATTTGGCTATAAGCCAAGCTCTAAGAGCCAAGTTATACAATAGTTAGTCTTCTACTTGGCTATAAACCGTTTCTCTTTCCTATTCCTCCTCACATTGGGACCCACTACTACCTATGCTTCCGTGCCCAGCTTGGTACTTGCATGGGAGCCAAGCTCTCCCCTCTCTTCTCACTTCTCTCCTCCACATCAGCATTTGGTTGGCTATAAGCCAATTATTGTATCTGCTCTTATATATACACGGAGTACTCCTACTCCTACACGACGACGACTACTACCAGTCGAGACTAACACCGTGAGGTCCGTCGCGCTAAGAACTAGGGGACAGCTTGGAGCATCGAGTAGATTGAAAAAACACCGTGAGGTCTGTCACGAGAAGAAACACAGACAGACACAGACACAGACACAGACACAGACACAGCAAAAAACCAAAAACCCACGGATGGCGAGATAGAATAGAATACAGTACACTTCAGCTCCAGAAACAACAAGTGCTCAAGCAGTGAAGCCAGAGGGATTTTTTTTATTAATAACCCAATTAAATAAAAATTTCAGAAACAACACTGTTCATTTTTTTTTTGCAAAACTAACCCTTTTGCCGCGCCGTCCCCAATGGCGCGACAAATACGTTAGCCGCGCCATGCATGGCGGCGCGGCAAAAGCGCCACCGTGGCACCGTCCGGCCACGCAGGCCCGCGTGGGCCCCACTCGTCAGTTTGCCGCGCCAATGCGTTTGCCGCGCCAGGCGGGCTGGCGCGGCCAACGGCTTTGCCGCGCCAGGCGGGTTGGCGCAGCAAAGTCGATTTAGATCTGGGCGCACCGCTTTCTTCCTCCTTCCTCCTTCCTCGCCCGCCCGTCCGCCCGTCCCGCCGCCGCCCGTTGCCCGCCGCCGCCGTCCCGTCGCCCGCCGACGTCCCTGCCTCGGCCGCTCGTCTCCCGCTCCGCCTGCCCGAGCACCCCGCCCTCCAACCGGCCGGACAGGGCAGCTCGCCGGCGGCCAGTGGTGCTCGCCGGCGGCCGGCTCCCTCCCCCCATTCGCTCTCCCCAGCTCAAGCACACAAATCTCAGGTTTGTTTGTTAGTTCATTTTAGTTTTTATTTTTTTTGCAAAGTTAGTTAGTTATGTAGTTAGCAAAATGTTAGTTAGTGAGTTAGGTTAGGTAGTTTAATAAGTTAGGTACACCACACCAGCTCTACTGGGGACCACGGCCCGGTACAAGCTTTTCTGCAAGTATCATAACACATTCGAACCGCACTATTAAATCTTAAGAAGTCATAAACTGTACTAATATATATTATTTGGTGATCTGCAGAAAATCAGGAAGGGCTGCAGGAAGCTTGCTCAGAAGCTAGGGTGCATGGACACAGCGTGGGCCCCACCGCACCTTCCTCAGCCTTCGAGCCCTTTAGTGTCTGACACTGTCCCAGCAGCAGCAGCGTCGTCCGACGCCCGGACGGGAGGCACTTCTGCGGATCCACGCGGAAAGGGCACCACTATAGAGGAGCAGCCCGAGGAGGAGGGGGAGGACGAGGAGGAGCATGACGAGCACACCACGCCACCCTACACAGCTAGTGCAGGCTACATGGCCCTCGGCCATAGCTCGCACTACGCTGGAGGGTCCTCCTCCAGAGGTGGCCCACACCACTCCTCGGACGACACGGCATGGCAGATACCTGGTGCATACCAGTACCCTAGTGGCTACTACACCGGTCCAGACTGACAGCCTTAGCCAGAGCAGGGCGCAGCACACGAGCTAGGGTACTCACAGCTAGGTGGAGCTCCACTACCTACTCAGGAGGACGTGCAGGTACATAAGTTGGCCTCTGTTCATTTAAGTTCGTCGAATACATTTAAGTTATTTGCTAACATTTATTTTGAATGTTGCAGGGACCTAGTCAGACGCAAGGGTCACCACGCCGGCAGCCACGCGCACGAGACCGCACGGACATCACGTTCACGCCCAACATGGACCTGTCGCAGCCGAAGCGTCGGAGGCGGCCTCCTCAGCCGTACACACCTAGCTAGGCTTAGTGTTTGTTGGTGTTTCGAACCCGGGGGTACGACACCAACGAGTAATATGATCGCGTGCTCTCTTCCTGGGTGGTGATGCAAGATGACACAAGGATTTATCCTGGTTCGGGCAAAGAAGACCCTACGTCCAGCGGGGGAGGAGGTTCTTGTATTACTTGCACCTAAGTGCTTGTACAGGGGCAAATACAAGCTCAATGAGCGTGGACCGGAGTCCGGACTCGAGTGTGTACGTATGTGGGCTTGTGTGTTGTCTCTCGGAGTTGTGTAACCGTGGACTCGCGTCTTCTCTCTCGCGCGAAGGGCCCTGGCGTCCCCTTTTATAGAACAAGAGGAGGCCAGGGTTTACACAGGATAGATATGTACAACGCTCGATATGGCGTAGGGTAGGAATCCTGTCTTGTCGGGGCCACTGGAGTCGACGTGGGCGTTGCTGTTGAGGCGTCCTTGGAGCGTGGCCTCCATCCTGGGCGTGGACGCGGAGACGTGGCGGCGTGGGGGCCGTACAGCGCCCATTCCGGCATGTACAGGACGCGGCGGGGTCCCTCCGGGTCTTGGGGTACCTGTCTTCCAATAGCATGAAAGCAGTTAGGGCTCGAGGGGCGCGGAGCCGGCCTCGAGGTGGCGCCTATGGGGGGCTCGAGTCCCCGCAGTTATGGGCAAGTCCCATGAAAATTGATTGAGCAGTGGGCATCCAGGCCTCGAGACGTGGCTTGGACGTGCAACAGTGTAGGGTATGGGTTAACAGTGCCGTACTGGCGCCCCTTTTGCCCATGCTTGTGGTGAAAACGAGACTTGACTCTGCCCTGGTTACTGTGGTACACGTCGGGCTGCAGAGGACGTGACTGGAGTAGGTAGATGTATTAAATGCGCGGTATGAGGCTGGCACCCGATGCCTGCGCCGCTCGAGGGAAGCATAAGCGTCTTGAGGGATAGGCTGCTGTGCCAGAGAGGCTCGAGGTCCCCGCGTGGGGTCTCGAGGTATGGTGTTCGGCTGTGGGGGGCTCGAGCCCTAAATGCCAGGACTCGAGGTTTTAGTGGGGTGCTCGCCCGGGGCCTGGCTTCGGAGGGCTCGGGCGAGATGGAGAACGGGCGTCAGCCCGAGGCCTGGCTCGGTTAACTCGGGCGAGACGGAGAGCGCGCGTTCGCCCGAGGCCTGGCTTGGTGGGCCAGCGTTATGGGCCTCGAGGGGTTAGTCTCTTTAAGGGGTTAGACTGGTTAGGTTTGTTATTTGCCGGCGTTCTAGGTTTAACCTATTAGTTTGTGTTGATTGGGGGTACCCCTTTTGTGGACCCTCGACAGTAGCCCCCGAGCCCCTGTTCGAGTGCTTGCACTCGAGCAGGGGCTCCCGACTGGGATCTCGAGGGTTAGCTAACTGGTCTCGAGGGTTTGGTCGTTTTGATTCCGTGGGTGTCATGCGTGCGACACCCGCGGGTGTGGCCCCCGAGGCCACGGGGGAGTGGTTAAGACTCCCTCGTGGGCTTTTTCTTGTGTGAGTGTTAGTTGCATTTTTTAGGTTCGGGAGCGTCGAGCCCCCGAATTTTTTAGACCCTCTTTCGTCGAGGGGTGCCAGGCTGAACCGGCCGGCCGGCTCTTCGAGCTGTCCGGCACGCCGGTTGCCCTGGCTTGTCACCCCGCGAGTCCTTTCGATCGGATGCGAGTGGGATGCCTCGTACTACCACGAGCGGGTGAGTATCGAGGTTCCCGGTGAGCTGGTAACGGGGAATCCAAGTGAGACCTCGTGCCCCGTTCGATAGGGGTCGACTGTAGCCCGGAGGCGATCTCATAAAGCATGGGTGCTCAGTCTGCAGGAGTGCCGGGTCCATTCGATAGGGCCCGGTGGCTCGATGCCTCCCTCCGAGGGGATCTCACTGCACGTCATGCTCCCTGCCTTGGATACACGTGAGGGGCCTCGAGGGCTTGGCCCTCGAGTGATGCCGCGAGTGGCGCCCCTTGGTGTCCCTGACTCAGGTGCTCGAAGCCGGCTGTCGAACCCTCTTCGAGGGCCAGCCTTCGCTGCTTCGAGGCTTAGGGCCGGGGCCCGTTTTTACCTTCGTGAAGAAGCCTCCATCGTCTGGGAATCCTTCTGCCCGTTGGGCGCGCCTTTTTAGGCGGAAACCGTCGGGGAGGGCGGCGGACGCGAAGCCGGAGCGACGGTCGTGGCGGGCCCGGGTAGCGGAGCGAATGGAGAGCTGCCGCGTGTTCCCTGCATCCGGCTCGAGACGTAGTTAGGTGGGCGCATTAAATGCTATACGGTTTCCTTTTTCGTCGCTGTGGGACGCCTCGCCTGTTGGGGTTTCCCCTTATAAATATCGAAAGAGGGGAAAAGGAAACCTTTCACTTCGCCTTTGCCTTCACCGCCGCCGTAGCCTTCACGCGCCCTCTCCCTCGAGCTAGTCGATTGGGGATTTCCCGACTGCCCGTCCGCTGCTTGGGTCCGCGCCGCGCCACCGCCATGGCCGCCCAGGCACAAGCGCTGCCGGCTGAAGACTGGAGCCCGACGAAGGTGACGCAGCGCGAGATGGAGTCGCTGGTGGCCCAGGGGCTTCTCCGTCCCAACCCGGAGGAGGGACCCGCGTGGTGGGTTACCCCGTCGGCGTATCACCGGGAGCCGCACCCGCCGGAGGGGTACGTGGTGAGCTTCACGCGCTACCACCGCATGGGGCTCGGCGTTCCGTCGAGCCGCTTCATGCGGGCGCTGACCCATCACTACGAGGTGGAGCTGCAACACTTCTCCCCTAACTCGATTTCGCAAGCCGCCATCTTCGCCGCGGTGTGCGAGGGGTACCTGAAGATCGAGCCGCACTGGGAGATGTTCGTCCACCTCTTCCGGGGCGAGCTCTTCATCAAGGCCCTGAAGCCCAGCGGGAGGCGGCTCGTGCGCATGGGTTCCCTCACCGTCACTGCGAGGACGGGGACCTCGTCGGCCAATGTCCCCCGCGAATACCTCCGCTACAAGCTTTCCTCCAACCAGGCCGGGTGGGACGACCACTGGCTCTACCTGCGGAATGAAGGTGGTCTTCTTCCGCAGTACACCGGCAGGGTTCTCACTCAGCGCCCGGAGAAGTGGACTTGGGGGGTCGCGGCGGACAGGCAGCGCTACCTGGTTCCCCTGATGGAGATGATGAAGATGCTGGTGGACGAGAAGAACCTGACCGTTCAGGCGGTCATCTGGGCGTTCCACCAGCGAAGGGTTCTTCCGCTGGCGGACCGCCACCTCCTTATGCACGAGATGGGGCCGAAGGCCCAGCTCGAGGCGCTAAATCGATCGAGGATGGCCGAGGGGAGGCTGCCTCGGAACGAGGGCATCTCGCGGGTGTCGATCACGATCCAAGGGTCGTTCATCCCCGAGGACACCAACCTGATCGCCATGGCACCCGACAGGGGGTGTCTAGACCTGGTAAGCCTCCCTCGAGCTAAGCCGTCCCGAGCCTCCTCCCCCTTTCTCTTTTTCCGAGCCTGGCACATCCTTCTTGTGGTTCGTCTTGTCACGTTTCTTCTTTTTTGCAGGGGACGTTCACTTGCCGTGCGTCGAGGCCCCCGGTGAGGGAGGACGCCGCGGATACCCAGGTGAGGGGCCTCTCTGCTCAGAAAGACAAGGAGAACAAGGATGCCAAAAAGAAGAAAGAGAAAAACAAAAACTTGCGTCGTTCGGCCCGGGAGCAGAGGCTGGCGAAGGCTCGTCGCAACCGGCAGCCTGGAGACGAGTCCCCCGAGCTCAGCTCCTTGAGCTCGGAGGAAGAGGACGATGATGATGACGAGAGTGACGACGAGGGGATGGATGCGCGTTTGAGGCGCGCGGGGGTCGTCGACGTCCGGGCTGACCACTCCTCTGTGCAGGAGGGTATGCTGGAGGTCCCCCCGGCGAAGGGGTCGCGCAGGACGCAGCCGCGGAAGGCGGCGCCGATCCCTGCCTCGTCGGGGGCCCGAGGTCCGTCGAGCTCCGCGCCGGACGTGCCCCTGGTCGTAAGGAAGCCCTGGACCCGGAGCGCCTCCGCCACAGCACCAACGGAGGCTGTGGCGGAACCGACCTGGCGATAAGAGCTCAAGTATTATCTTAGCCAAATCCGTCTGACTTCGACTCATACTTGAACCCATATAACCCCGGTAGTCCGGAAATCACGAAGGATTTCTAACACCATAACATACAGGATCGCATCGTTCAAGGTTACATTCGTAAAGATACATCACAGCGAAACGAAATCGAATTTAAAACATCAGAGTGCGGAATTTAAAACAGAGTTATTACAATATTGAGTTTAAAAGTGCGGAAGCTTGAATAAGTTTAAAACACGACCACAACAAACGTGGTCCAAATAAAACATTGTTTGATAAACCCACTCAACACAAGTCATTCCTCCTTTTTAAGATAGTGTGCCACCAGTAGTCTCAGTCTGGCAAAAGAAGGAGGAAAGCTTCTTGACGACCCTGCCCTGGGCCTACTCCTCATCACCTTCCACTGGGTAGAGGCAGTGCTTACAATAGCCAAAGTAGACCTGGCCATCTGCAACAAACGGGATAAACCCTGAGTACGGGAATGTACTCAGCTAGACTTACCCGTCTAACTGAAAATAAAAGACTCCAAGGGTATGCAAGGCTTTTGAGGTGGAGCTGGGATCTTTTAGTTGCGAAAGGCTCAAATTCAGATAAGGGAATAATTAATGATTATGGTGAGCTGTTATTTTTTAAACCTACTCCTTAGTTCTAGGTTATTGCCTGTACTAGAGCACTCACTTGAATCTAACAAACAATAATATAACCATATCCAGTTGACTTATCCACATTTTAGTTGAACCTTTAAACATCACATGGAGTTGTATCGTGGTGAAGCTCGTCATAGTTTCCCACTAACCGGGGGAGACGGCGACTCGAATCGAATTCCAAACCAGCTGGTGAAAGACCTTTAATACCAGCCCACACTTTCCCCGTCGGGTCCATGCATTGGGCAACCGCTCGACGCTTGTTCGTGGTGGTAATCGTCGCGGCTCAAGCACGGACCGCCCAATCAGAGTCTGGCGATGGCCTCACGCGGCAGATCGCAACTTCCGTACTAGAGGGCACGACACGGGTTGAGACCGGCCCGAACAGCTTCTAACCGGCTTTGGGGTCGATGATTACGGCACCGACATATCCCTAAGTAAAAGGGCGCGTTCAAAAATGAACGAGGGCCAACATCGATACAAACCTACACGATCCAACGGACGGACTGCCCCAAGTTTCCAAACTTGTGCCTTGCCTTCCAGTTGACCGTATTTCATTACTACTCAGGTTCTTTTCCACGATAGCAAATATAGCCAACCGTGATCCGGTCAATACCCATCGGGGTATTACGGAAACATCCTTAACTACTACTTTTATTAAGCAGGCTAAGCAATTCTACATTATAAAGCAGTAGCAGGATAACAAGGCAGGTAATAATCAATAATCAAGGAATGGTAATGCAACAAATAGGATTCAATCAACTCCTATACCTAATGCATCACAATATAAAGGACTCAAGTAAATTAATTATAAAAACTGGGAGACTTAGAATGCTCCGGGGCTTGCCTTGAGTGAAAACCGAGGCCTCGTGGGAGGGGCACTCGGGCAGGTTAGTGTCGGCCGCGGGGTCTGCTTCCTCCGACTGCTGGAGCTCCTGGATCTCCGGCTCGACGCTTGGCTCCTGCTCTTGGTGGGGCTCCGGGAGTGTCGATCCTATTGCATGCGATGAATTTATAATTCAATAAATGCGGTGCAAGATGAAGTGGCATGAAAAGAATAACTCTTGCAAACCAACAAAGCCAACTTGTTGAACCACTTTTAACCTTGGGGCAATATCTCATTTATTTCATAAAACAAAATCTGAGTATTCAACTCTTTCTTATTTAAATACATCAAAGGAAACTCAGATTTGAACTGCAAGTGTATTTTTCTGGGCTCAGAAAAATCCACAAAAATTCCAGAAGGTAAATCACGCTTGCTGGACTCTACTGAACAAGTTTCAGCCAAAGATAAAATACAGAGCTGCAGAAACAAAAATGACAAGCAAACTGCCTAAGAAAAAAAAAAGGTACTTTGAACTACAACCCTACTGTAAAAGAGTGCATAGCTCTATTTCCTATTTTTCCCAGATTCTACTTCACATTTCATATTTATTCAGAAAATTCCATGACCAGAACCATCATATATTTTCTTACATGAATTTCTAAAGATCTATACAAAAAAACACAGTTGTAAAGCAACTACAAATTTTTCCATAAAACAGATCAAGTTTATATTTTTCTCAGACTCTTCATGACACACCAAGACTGTACAAATTTTCCCATATTTTATTTCAACATATAAAACACCTTAACACTTATTCTAAGAAATCAGCAAAAAGAGACTTTTAACTATAACCGTAACTTTTTCTACATAAACAGTGCATCATATATTTTTCACAGGTGCCAAACAGTATAATAAACTTACACAAAATTTTCCAGGAATTATCTCAACCAGAAAACACTTATAATCATTTATTTAAACAAAAGCATATAAACTGAAATAAATGAAAACAGTAAAATAAACTGCTATCAAAAATACATTCATATTTTCCCATGATAGATCTATTCATAAGAAAGCTAATAAAACTGGAAGCACTTCATTTGGATTTATAAAACAGGCTACACAAAAATAACAAGCATCTCTGGAAATTAAACCGAAAAAGAAAAACATTTAACTTCTCCGGCTGGCTTGCGAGAACTCGGTCTATGGATCGGTAAGGGACTGACGCGCGGGACCCGTGGGTCAGCAGAACCTATTCGGGCTCGGGCGCACGGCGGAAAGCGAATCGGCGAGGCCTGGCTCGAACGAGACCGCACCCGAGGTTTTGCTCGAGGCCGAGCTCGAGGCCGAGGCCTGGCTCGAGGGCTCGGGCGAGACGGAAAAACGCACGCTCGTCCGAGGCCTGGTTCGAGGCTGAGGCCTGGCTCGAGGGCTCGGGCGAGACGGAAGAACGCACGCTCGTCCGAGGCCTGGTTCGAGGCTGAGGCCTGGCTCGAGGGCTCGGGCGAGACGGAAGAACGCACGCTCGTCCGAGGCCTGGTTCGAGGCTGAGGCCTGGCTCGAGGGCTCGGGCGAGACGGAAGAACGCACGCTCGTCCGAGGCCTGGTTCGAGGCTGAGGCCTGGCTCGAGGGCTCGGACGAGACGGAAACAGGGGAGGGATTGGTCCGGCGATTTCTCGCCGTCGGTGAGGTCGCCGGCGCGGAGGCTGGGCCCGGCGGACTCGTCTCAACGAGGCGCATCCAGCGGTACCAGTGGTTTGGCCAGCGCACGGCCGTAGCGTGCCGGCGGCGAGCGGCAGCGCACGGCGGCGGCGGCATCGCGCGGCTACGCCGTTTCCGGCGGTCGCCGGCTAAACTGGCGGGCGTGTGAGACTCAGTGAACCTAGAGGGGAGTCCTAGGGGTGATGGTTTGGCCGGAGGTGCGCTGGTGCGTGCTGGCCACGTGTGAGGTCCGCGATGGCGGCAATGGCGCTCGGCCGAGGTGAACAGAGAGATAGGGAACGATAGCGTTAGGGCTAGTTGGTGTTCTCACCTTGCCTTGGCTTGGCGAAGCTGGAGGAGGAAGAAGGGAGGCGGTGGAGCTCGGGTCGGGGACGAACGGCTCCGGGCTCCGAGCGGCGCTGAAAGCTTCCGCGGCGGGGCTCTTCGGACTTCGGCGTCGGTGGAGCTCGGCGGATGGCGCGGGGGTGCGCACCGTGTGTCCGAGACGAAGGCGGGGCAGTGGCCGGGGTTAATCGGCCGGTGATGGAGGTGGTGACTGGAATTTGGGAAGGGGCCTTGCGGCGGTGGTTGCAGCGAGCGGAGAGTGCTCAGTTTGCTTCGTGCGCGGGTGAGAGTGGGGAGTGAGAGCGAGAGTGAGTGCGCGAGTGAGTGAGGGAAGGAGCGGAGGGTGGAGTGCTCGGGCTTTTGGTCGGCTCGGCCGGCCGGTGGTCGCTGCGGGGGCCACGGCGGCGCGGTCGGCGAGGCGGCGGCAGGCGGCTCGGCAGACGAGGATGCGCGGGAGTGGCCGGCGAAGATCGCTGGCGTGCTCTGGTGGGAGAAGATCGGAGAGGGAGTGGTCGGCGTGGATTTGGCGCAGAGAAGGGGCGCCACGCGGCAAGCCGGCCGGCGTACGGCGCGGCCGTGTCAGGTGGCCGGCGCGCGGTGCGCGGGCGGGCGCGCGCGCGGGCGAGGCGGCGAGCGCTGGGCCGAGGCGGGGAAGCGGGCCGAAAGGCCGGATGGGCCGAAAGGGTTGGCGCCGGGAAAGAAAAACATTCTTTTTCTTTTTCCAGAAATTTCCAAAGTTTGACTTCTCAAAAACAGTTTGAAAAACTTCAAACCAGGCTTTGACCCAAATATAAAAGTTGCTCAAAATATTTTTCTCTACAACTTTTATATAGAACACTTTTTCTGAAAACCATTTATAAATCCTCCTCAAGAATAAAGCCAAAATCAAAGCATCAAGTCAAATAGAAATCCAATTTCAAATAAACAACAAAAGATCAAAGGCATACTTTTACACATGAAATGATGCAATGCATTGCTTATGCTTTCTTAGTGGCTAATTGCAGTGCCTAATGCAGTGCTTGACACCAGGGTGTCACAGAGGCCGCCCCCGCGTCAGCCCAGATGGGGGTCTCGAGAAGGGCCGGGCTTCGAGAAGCGGCCGATAGGTCGAGAAGGATTTCGGGCCCGACCGCCGCGAGCCGTCAAGGGCGCCGTCGAGCCCGCGGAGGAGCGGGCGCCAGGAGGAGGCGTCGAGCCCGCGCCATCACGAGCGTCGGGGAGGGAGCCCCCGGGCGTCTCGTGACCAGGGGCGTGAGCGTCCCCGGAGCCCATCGCCGCACCGCCGCCGGGACACGGAAGCGAACGCGGGAGGGCGCGACCGCCAGCGCGAGCGCCGGAGCAGGTCCCGGAGCCCGCGCCGGGGCGGGCGCCACGACGACAGCACGAGGGAGGTACGGTCGCCCTCCTGCGACGTGGGGCAGAAGGAGGGCTCTCCCTCGAGGTCGAGCCATGGGAGGCGTTTGGAGCCCTCCCCCCATCCCAGCCCTGCGGAGACGGCCCAGGCGCAGGGCTCGAGCCGTGGGGTGGGCTCGAAGCCCCCGAGTGGGTCCTGCGATTCCGGGAAGAAGCCCAGCCGCCGCTTTGGGTGAGTAGTTTTCTTGGGTCTCGTCGGTAGTGAGGCTTTACCTCTTTACTTTTGATGACGCATGCCATCTCTGGTTTCTCAGGGGGAAGTGCTCCTACCAGGAGGTGGACCTCGCTTCGTCCAAGCGGGCCAAGACCTAGAGCCCCGTCGAGGCACAAGCACCTCGAGGTATGGCACCTTCCTCCGCTAGAGAAGCCGCTTGGCTGGAGAAGGCTCGAGCTGCCATGGCTCGAGGAGGCCAGATGATCGTCGCAAATTTTGGTGAGGCCGTCGCCATCGACCACAGGGGTCGAGGCATCCTTCCCGATTCTGATATCGCTGTCATCTCGTATTGCAGGGGCCGCAGCTCGCGGCGTCGAGCCCGCCACTACCACGCCCACTGAGGTGCTGCCTCCTCCCCCTCCTCCTCCTCCCGTGATGGCGCCAGTTGGGAGCGCCACCCTTCCCCCCACCACGACGGCTGTTCCGGGGGAAGCGCCTGGGGTGAGCACGGCCCCGCCGGTGTCTGGGGCCGAGGAGACTGCGCCCCTCGAGGCCCCGACCGACACGAGCCAGGCTGCGGAGGAGGGAAAGGGGGAGAGGCGTTGGCGGAGGAGGAGCCGACGGTGGAGGACCTCCTGAACGAGCTGGAGCAGGGGCCGCTCCTCGCCGCGGGCTCGATGATGGTGGAGGCGCCTGAGGCGCCGGCTAGCACTGACAAGGCGCCGGAGGGCCCGGCCAGGGAAGAGCCGGGGCCCGTGCCGTCGGGCGGCGGGCCGTAGTCGGGGCAGCTCGGCGCGGAGGAGGATCTGCCCGACATCGAGCTTGACCGACCAGTATGGCCATTTCCCGACGCGCCGAGCCCGTCCCTCGCCATGGTCTCCGTCGAGCAACCGGTCCAGCGGGGGCCCCGCGCGAGCTGCGGTCCATCTTCCGGGAGGTGGCCGAGCTTATGGCGGAGGCGGAGCGGTCCTGCTCCGAGGAGGCGGGCCGGTCCGCACAGGTGTCGGCCGCCCTCGCGAGGGCTGAGGCGGAGCTTCAAGACCTCCGCGCTGAGCTGAGCCGGAACGCCCAAATGGCGAGCCGACTCAACGAGGCGGAGGCGGAGGTCCGGGCGGCTCGAGGTGAGGTCGCTCGATCCAAGGAGGAGGCCGCCGCCGCTCTCGAGGCGTCGAGGAAAGAGGCCACGGACGCCCGAAGCGAGGCCACCTCCGTCCGGGCTGAAGCTAAGGCGGCGAAGCAGGAGGCCGCTGACGCCCGTGGCGAGGCCGCCACCGCCCGAACCGCAGCGGAGGCGGCGAGAAAAGAGGCCGAGGTTGCTCAATGCGAGCCGCCGCCGCTCGGTCCGCAGTGGAGGTGGCGAAGAAGGAGGCCGAAGACGCCGAGAGCGGTGTCGCCACCGCCCGAGCTGCCGAGGGGGCGGCGCGGCAGGAGGTGATCCGAAAGGATCTGGCCCTCGTGGAGGCGGGCAGGCTGATCGAGGAGCTTAGGTCCGAGAATCTCCTCATGCTAGCCGAGAAGCGCAGGCTCGAGCAGCGCGCTGAGGGCCTTACCAGCGACCTCGCCGCACTGGGGCAACATTGCGATGGTGAGGCTTACACCTTGCCCTTGTTTGGGTCTCAAAGTTTTTTGTTACGCCGCAGTCTCACTCTTCCTCGTTCGTTGCGCAGGGGTCGAGAAGACGGTCGAGGAGCTTCGCAGGACGAACCAGGCTCTCTTGGACCAACTCCAAGACGAGACGATGGTGGCGGAGCGGGCTCGCACTTCCCTCGATCGGCTCGGCTCCATGTGGGGTGCTCCTCCGGTGGCTGCGGCAGAAGGTGCGGTGGCCCGAGGCGACGCCTTGGTCGACGCCATGTGCTTCCTCGACGTAGCTGCGCGGGACCGTGTCCGGCAAGCTCTCCACCATGGCGTCAAGCAGACGCTCGCGGTCGTCCGCTCCGGCTTCCGCTTCCCGGTCCACGTTGTCGCCAATGGCTTCATCGAGATCGAGGGGAAGGACGAGGAGTGGAACAACCGTCGTGTCGACAAAATCTTGGAGAAGATGGAGAGGCCGAGGACGTCACTCGCGAAGATCTTCGAGGAGGACGTGCTGCCTCCAGACGCCAGCAGCGGTGTCGAGGACCCTCCTCCCTCTAGCTCGGGTGTCGAGGCTGAGCCCGCCGTGGAAGACCTCGGGGAGGAGTACCACACCGACGAAGATTAGGGCCTGCGTGCCAAATTTGGGCGTCAAGGCCCCTGTAAGAATTTTATGACATGAATGAGGGTCCATCGAGACCCGTTTGTATATGTCGGTGGTACAAAAAAGGGTACCCCCAATCAACGCAAACACCCGAACGCTCTATCTCCGTCTCGCCCGAGCCCTCCCAGCCAGGCCTCGGGCGAACGCTCTATCTCCGTCTCGCCCGAGCCCTCCCAGCCAGGCCTCGGGCGAACGCTCTATCTCCGTCTCGCCCGAGCCCTCCCAGCCAGGCCTCGGGCGAACGCTCTATCTCCGTCTCGCCCGAGCCCTCCCAGCCAGGCCTCGGGCGAACGCTCTATCTCCGTCTCGCCCGAGCCCTCCCAGCCAGGCCTCGGGCGAACGCTCTTTCTCCGCCTCGCCTGAGCCCTCCGAGCAAGGCCTCGGGCGAGCACGATCGCTCTCCGTCTCGCCCGAGCCCTCCAGGCCTCGGGCGAGCGCGCCCCTACACCTCGAGCCTTAACGCACGGACCTCGAGCTGTACAGACAGCCGTACCAGCCCATACCACGCATTTAATGCCTTCACCTACTCCGGTCATGTCCACTAGTGCACAGCATGTACCACAGTAACTCGGTGTAAAGGTCAAGTCTCGTTTTCACCACAAGCATGGGCAAAAGGGCACCAGTACAGCACTGTTCAGCCAAGCCATGCACTGTAACCCCTCGAGGCTGGCTACGCGCCCCTCGAGCCCTGCACTATAACACCTCGAGGCCGGCTCCGCGCCCCTCGAGCCCCATGGCACCACCTCGAGGCCGGCTCCGCGCCCTTCGAGCCCTAACTACTTTCATGCTATTGGAGGACAGGTACCCCAAGACCCGGAGGGACCCCGCCGCGTCCTGTACATTCCGGGATGGGTGCTGTACGGCTCCCACCTTGCCGCGCCACCACGTCCGCGCCCAGGATGGAAGCCACGACCCAAGGACGCCTCAACAGCAACGATCACATCGGCTCCAGTGGCCCCGACAAGACAGGGTTCCTACCCTTCTCCGTATGGGGCACCGTACGCCCCGACACCTGTAATACCCTTATGTAACCCTGGCCTCCCCTTGCTCTATAAAAGGGGACACCAGGGCCCTCATTCAGGAGGACGGACACAACACACGAGTCCACACACAGGCACGAGTCCGGACTCCGGTCCACGCTCACGGATCTTGTATTCTCCCCTGTACAAGCACTTAGGTGCAAGTAATACAAGAACATCCCCCCCCGCTAGACGTAGGGCCTTCTTTGCCCGAACCAGGATAAATCCTTGTGTCCTCTTGCATCACCATCCAGGAAGAGAAGCACGCGATCATATCACTCGTTGGTGTGATACCCCCGGGTACGAAACACCGACAGTTGGCGCGCCAGGTAGGGGACTTCGCGTGTCCGAGCCGATTTCTCGTTGATTCCTGGATGGCTTCATCCCCTCTTCCGTTCTCGGCTGGTGCCGTCGTCTGGTTCGGGAGCCTCGAGTTCCTGGCCACAGGCAACGGCAACGAACTGACTCTGCTCTCCACGGAGGGCCCGAGCGGAGGGCGTGTCACGCCACCCCGCGCGGGGGGCGTGACGCGTCGCCCGCACCACCACACGTCGCCACATCGCGAGCGGCGCCGTCGTCACCGTCGTCGCCGGGCGCAGGCGGTGCCCGCGGCAAACACCCACGCCCCCGTAGCCGGTGCAGGGTCCCCGAGGGGAAACCAGCCCGGCGCGCGGCCGGAGACCTCCAGGGCGCACCCGCGCCCGCCTAGCGACTTCACATTCATCGTGCGTACGGACCAGGAACCAGGCCAGAGGCCTCCGAGCCGTGCGCCGTCGACGCCACTCAGCCTCCTCCCGCACGAGTCGCGCCGCGCTCGATGCCAGCGGTTCCCGGTCGGCCTCGACAACTCTGCGGCTGTATACGCCCACCGCCTCGACGAGCGCCATCAGGACCGGACGCTGGCGGACCGGGAGCAGCGTTCGGGCGCGCTGCTGCAGGCCATGGCCAACCTGGAGATCGTCCACCCCGCGTGCGTCGACCGTGACTTCTCGCGAGCCTTCGAGCCACCTCGGCGAGCCACCGTCGGAGAATGGTACCGCGAGCTGCGGTCCCAGCATCGGCCAAGGCGGCGTGCCGTCAACAGCTCCGACTCCGACGAATACGACTACCACGACCCCGACCTCTGGGATCCCACCAGGGAGTGCTTCCAACTCGAGGGAGTCGTATGCGATACCGAGGACGAAGGCGACGACGACAGGCCGGCGCTCGACCTAGAGGGACCTAGCGACGTGGCCGCGGCAGGCGGATCACGCGTTCAGGGAAGGGACGAACCTCCAGCACCGGCTGTACCGCCTCAGCACGACGACGGCCGGGCGGCGCAACTCGCACAAGTGCAAGAGGCAATCACCAAAGCCGAGGAAGAACGGCGACACCTGCTGCAGCTCCGGCAAACCCTGATGCAGGAACCACCCCAGCCCCGAGGAGCCGGAGCTCGAGGCCGGGCTCGAGAGGTCCACCGGCGGATCTTCGAGGACGGGGCACCAGCACGCCCAGAGGTATGTTTCCCGCGAGCCGGGCAGAACGTGGTGGCGGCGGCTATGATGCTCCGTGACCTGCTCGCCGTCTCCAACCCCGACGCCAGGCGCATGCTCGGAGAAATGAAAAACCTCCTCGAGACAGCCGCGGTACAGCAGGCCGAGAGCTCGGCGTCACGCCGACGTGGAGCAGCCTCGGGGAGACCGGCGGACACGCCCCGCGACGCTCGCGAGGCATCCGTCCACCAGCCGGACGCCTCTCGAGCTAGGCCAGTCCGCGAACGGATCGTCGACAACCGGCCACCTCGAGACCCCAACGACGCCCGCAACGACATCAACCGACGGCGCAAGGACAAGGGGGCCCAAGAGCGTGGCTATAGCGCCCATCGAGGGGGGCGCTACGACAGCGACGAGGACCGGCAGGTCCTCGAGCCCCCGGGCCCCCGAGTCTTCAGCCGGGCCATCCGCAGCTCAACCCTCCCCGACCGCTTCCGACCGCCGACCAACATCGTGAAGTATGACGGGGAGGTCGAGCCCAAGCTCTGGCTCTCGGACTTCCGCCTTGGCTGCCAACTGGGCGGAGAGAAGAACGACGACCGCGTGATCATACGTCAACTCCCACTTTACCTCTCGGACACCGCCCGCCGGTGGCTCGAGGGGCTCCCGCCGGATCGGATCCATGACTGGGCCGACCTAGTCAGGGTCTTCGACGGGAATTTCAAGGGGACCTGCGTGCGTCCAGGCAACCCCTGGGACCTACGGCGTTGCAGGCAGGCGGCGGTCGAGCCCCTCCGTGACTTTGCTCGACGGTTCTCGAAGCAGCGTCTCGAGCTCCCCCACGTGCCTGACGAGGACGTCATCTCAGCGTTCCTCGCGGGCACGACATGCCAAGAGCTTGTTCATGAGCTAGGACGCTACCGTCCCGGGACGGTCGAGGACCTGATGGATCGCGTCACCAGCTTTGCTTCGGGCGACGAAGCAGTGGGGGCCTTCTTTGGCCGTTCCACGGACAAAGGCAAGGCGGTGATCGCGCCGGAGGGCTCCAACAAGGGCAACGACGCTAAGAACGACAACAATGACGGCAACAAAAGGAAGAAAAACAAACGCAAGGGCCAGAAGGCGAAACGTGGCTCCGATGACGACGACGACAAAGAGGTGCTCGCGGGCGCCCTCGAGCCTAAGAAGCCCCGAGGCCCCCCTGACGGGGCTGTCTTCGACCAGATGCTCGAAGATCCCTGCACCTACCACAGGGGCCCCGTAAACCACAAGTTGAAAGACTGCCGACTGTTGAAGGGCTACTACTCCAAGCTCGGCGATAAGAGGGAAGACGCACCTAAGGGAAAGGATACCGATCGACGCGGCGGCAGGAACGCAGATGGCGACTTCCCCCCCGGTGCGCGACTGCTACATGATCTACGGGGGGCCGACCGTCGGGCTCTCAGCTCGAGAAAGAAAGAAGGAGCGCCAGGAAATCTTTTCGCTTGGCCACGACGCCCCCCGGTATCTTGACTGGTCCGATGCGCCAATCACGTTCGACCGTGACGACCATCCGGACCGTGTCATGAACCCGGGGGCTTACCCCCTCGTCGTCGACCCCATCATAGTCGACGTTTGGTTCTCCAAGGTGTTGATGGATGGGGGCTCGAGCCTCAACATCATATACCTCGAGACCCTCGACCTCCTGGGGATTTCAGAGGGACAGCTCCGACCCAGCGTCGGGCGCATCGACCTGCCGGTTTGCTTCGGCACGCCGGCAAACTTCCGTCAGGAAACGCTCACCTTCGAGGTGGTCGGCTTCCAAGGGACCTACCACGCCATCATCGGCCGGCCAGGCTACGCCAAGTTCATGGCAATTCCTAACTACACGTACTTGAAGCTCAAGATGCCGGGGCCAAAAGGGGTCATCACCGTTGACACCTCCTACGAGCACGCATACCACTGCGACGTGGAGTGCGTCGAGCGGGGGGAGGCCAACGTCCACCTCGACTCGCTCGAGGCCTTGGCAGCTCTGGCCACCGAGGGGGCCCCAGAAGCAAAGCGTCACGCCGGCACCTTCGAGCCGGCTGAGCACACCAAGCAAATACCCGTCGACCCGACCTCGGCCAATGGCAAGACGCTGACCATCAGTACCAGCCTCGAGCCCAAATAGGAAGCAGTGCTCGTCGACTTTCTCCGCGCGAACATCGACATGTTTGCATGGAACCCCTCGGACATGCCGGGCATACCGAGGGAAGTCGCCGAGCACGCCTTGGAGATCCAGGCCGGGTCCAGACCGGTGAAGCAACGCCTGCGCCGCTTCGACGAGGAAAAGCGCAGGATCATCGGCGAGGAAGTGCACAAGCTTTTGGCGGCCGGATTCATCAAGGAGGTATTTCATCCAGAGTGGCTAGCTAACCCTGTACTAGTTAGGAAAAAGAATGGAAAAATGCGGATGTGTGTAGATTACACTAGTCTGAATAAAGCATGTCCAAAAGTTCCATTTCCTTTACCTAGAATTGACCAGATCGTCGATTCCACTGCTGGGTGCGAAGTGCTTTCGTTCCTTGACGCGTATTCTGGCTACCACCAAATTAGGATGAGAAAATCCGATGAACTCGCAACCTCTTTTATCACGCCATTTGGTATGTATTGCTATGTTACGATGCCCTTCGGCCTACGAAACGTCGGGGCAACGTACCAGCGATGTATGCAGCACATCTTTGGCGAGCACATAGGCAAGACCGTCGAGGCCTACGTCGATGACATCGTGGTTAAAACTAAAAAAGTCGGGAACCTCATCAGCGACCTCGAGACCACGTTCGAGTGCCTCCGGGCCAAGAATGTGAAGCTCAACCCCGAGAAGTGTGTCTTTGGTGTGCCTCGAGGCATGCTACTTGGCTACATCGTCTCACAACGGGGGATCGAGGCAAACCCTGAAAAAATCTCAGCAGTCACGAGGATGGGCCCGATTCGTGACCTCAAGGGTGTGCAGAAAGTGACAGGCTGCCTAGCCGCTCTCAGCAGATTCATCTCGAGGCTGGGGAAAAAGCACTACCCCTCTACCGCTTGCTAAAAAAGACAGAACACTTTGCGTGGACCGCCGAAGCCGAGGAGGCCTTAACCAAGTTGAAGGGGTTGCTGACTTCTGCACCGATTCTCGTGCCCCGCGACCAGCCGAAGGTGGCGGTTCCCCCGAGCCCCTCCTCCTCTATGTGGCCGCAACCACTCAGGTGGTTAGCGCGGTCATAGCCGTCGAGAGGCACGAGGAGGGTCATGCATTGCCGGTCCAACGACCGGTATACTTCACCAGTGAGGTACTCTCCGAGGCCAAGGTCCGGTATCCGCACATCCAGAAGCTGCTCTACGGCATCATCGTCACAAGGCGCAAGCTCCAGCACTACTTCCTCGCTCATCCCGTGACGGTGGTGTCGTCCTTCCCCCTCGGAGAGATCGTCAACAATCGGGAGGCCACGGGGCGCATCGCCAAGTGGTCCGCCGAACTAATGGGGGAGACCATCACCTATGCCCCGCGAAAGGCCATCAAGTCGCAAGCGTTGGCGGACTTCGTTGCTGAATGGACCGACACTTAGCTCCCGCCGGCACAGATTCAAGCCGAGCTCTGGACCATGTACTTCGATGGATCCCTCACGAAGACGGGGGCAGGCGCAGGCCTGCTCTTCATCTCACCCCTCGGAGTACACATGCGCTACCTACTACGCTTGCACTTCCCCGCCTCCAACAACGTCGCCGAGTACGAGGCCCTCGTCAATGGGCTGCGCATCGCCCTCGAGCTCGGGGTCCGACGCCTCGACGCCCGAGGAGACTCGCAGCTCGTCATCAACCAGGTTATGAAGGCTTGAAGCTGCATCGATCCCAAGATGGAGGCATACTGCGGGGAGGTGCGCAAGCTGGAAGACAAGTTTTACGGCCTTGAGCTCAACCACATAGCTCGAAAGTACAACGAGGCCGCAGACGAGCTGGCAAAGTTGGCGTCCACGCGTGGCACGGTACCGCCAGACGTCTTCTCGAGGGACGTCTTCGAGCCATCCGTCGAAATCGACCCGGGGGCTGGCCCCTCGACGCCACCCTTCGAGCAAGACACGGGGGCTCGACTCTCAACGCCATCCCTCGAGAAGGACACCTCGACGTCCGCGGAGGCGATGCAGGTCGACGCACACGCCTCTTCTTCATCACGACCCCTCGACTGGCAGACGCCCTACCTCGACTACCTGACGCAAGGCGAGCTACCAGAAGACAAGACGGAGGCCCGACGCATCGCTCGGAGGGCCAAGACCTACGTCATCTACGGCGACGAACGGGAGCTATACCGACGAAGTCCGACTGGGATCCTTCAACGCTGCATCCCACTCGAGGAAGGGCGCAAGCTCCTCGACGATATGCACTCGGGGGCTTGCGGCCACCACGCAGCGCCGAGGGCCCTGGTTGGGAACGCCTTCCGTCAAGGCTTCTATTGGCCGACCGCCATTGGGGACGCCAAGCGTTTGGTCCAAGCGTGCCATGGGTGTCAATTCTACGCCAAGCAAACGCACCAGCCCGCACACGCCCTGCAGATGATCCCAATCACTTGGCCATTTGCCGTTTGGGGGCTCGACCTTGTGGGTCCCCTCAAAAGAACAAGTGGAGGGTACACACACATGCTCGTGGCCGTCGACAAGTTCACCAAGTGGATCGAGGCTAAGCCGATTGGAGACCCCACCTCCGAGAGGGCTGTCGAGTTCATCGCCAACATCATGTACCGGTTCGGGGTGCCTAACGTCATCATCACCGACAATGGCACCCAATTCACGGGCAAAAAGTTCACCAACTTCTGCGATGACAACAACATTCGCGTAACCTGGGCCTCGGTCGCATACCCCCAATGCAACGGGCAGGTCGAGCGCGCCAACGGCATGATACTCCATGGGCTGAAGCCGAGGCTGTTCAAGACCCTCAAGAATTTCGGAAAGGGGTGGGCTACAGAACTCCCCTCGGTGCTGTGGGGCCTCAGGACTACGCCGAGTCGAGCCACCGGGTTCACTCCGTTTTTCCTAACCTACGGCGCCGAGGCCGTCTTACCTACGGACCTCGAGTACGGCTCACCTCGACTTCGAGCCTACAACGAGCAAACCAGCGACGAAAGGCTCGCCAACGCCAAGGACCAGCTCGAGGAGGCCCGAGACGTGGCGCTCATCAACTCTGCACGCTACCAGCAAACACTTCGATGCTACCACGACAAGCACGTGCGCAAAAGGGACCTAGCGGTGGGGGACCTCGTGCTTCGACGGCTGCAAGATAATCGAGGGCGCCATAAGCTCACCCCTCCGTGGGAAGGCCCATACACCGTGGCCGAAGTGCTCAAGCCAGGAACATACAAGCTCTACGACGACCAAGGCAGGATCCTGGCGAACGCGTGGAACATATCTCAGCTACGTCGCTTCTACCCTTAAAGGCCTCGAGGCCTTGTTCATTTTATCACTTTGTACAAACATGTCAAAATGAATGAACAAACTCGTACATTGTCGTTCATGTTGCTTCGCATCTTAAGGTAGCCTCGACCCTGCTTTGCTCAGGGTCAAGCCTCCCTCGGGGGTTGACGGGGGGGCCTTCCCCCCCCCCCCCAGACTCCGGAAAAAATGCGCGTTTTCTTTTTCAAAAATTTTGACCCTCGTCTCGACTCGCGCCTCGAGTGAACTAGCGACGTCTAAATCTTAAAGTACCTCGAGCCTCCAAGGTCGGGGGGCGTCGACGTAGACGGCCACCTACGCCCCCGGGCTACGGTGCCCTACCTACGCCTCCCCTCGAGGGGCTCGCGACGTATCGAAGGAACACAGACTAAGTTAGCAGAAACTCGAGCTTGCGACAAAGAGAAGTGGTCAAACGCATTTGAAAGGAAAACAACCCCTTTAAACAAACAAGTCATATATACATTCGGGTCTCGACGTACCCTCATTCACGTCATAAAATTCTTACAAGGGCCTCGGCGCCCAAATTTGGCGCGCAGGCCCTAGTCTTCGTCAGTGCGGTACTCCTCCCCGAGGTCCTCCGCGGCGGGCTCAACCTCGACGCCCGAGCTCGAAGGAGGAGGGCTCCCGACACCGCTGCTGGCGTCAGGAGGCAGCACGTCCTCCTCGAAGATCTTCGCGAGCGACGTCCCCGGCCTCTCCATCTTCTCCAAAATTTTGTCGACACGGCGGTTGTTCCACTCCTCATCCTTCCCCTCGATCTCGATGAAGCCATTCGCGACAACGTGGACCGGGAAGCGGAAACCGGAGCGAACGACCGTGAGTGTCTGCTTGACGCCGTGATGGAGAGCTTGCCGGACACGGTCCCGCGCGGCTGTGTCGAAGAAGCACAAGGCGTCGACCAAGGCATCGCCCCGAGGCAGACCACGACACTGTGCTTCCCGTCGCCCAGACCAAGGCCACAACAGCCCACAGGCGACATCGACAAAGCCCGCTCCCACCAACGCCTCTCTTCTGCCGCGGTCACAGGAGGAGCACCCACATGGGCCGAGCCGGTCGAGAGAGGTGCGAGCCGCTCCGCCACCATCGTCTCGTCTTGGAGTTGGTCCAAGAGAGCCTCATTCGTCCCACGGAGCTCCTCGACCGTCTTCTCGACCCCTGCGCAACAAACGAGGAAGAGTGAGACTGCGACGTAGCGAAAACTTCGAGACCCGAACAAGGACAAGGTGTAAGCCTCACCATCGCAATGTCGACCCAGTGCGGCGAGGTCGCTGGTAAGGCCCTCAGCGCGCTGCTCGAGCCTGCGCTTCTCGGTCAGCATGAGGAGCCTCTCGGACTTAAGCTCCTCGATCAGCCTGCCCACCTCCGCCAGGGCCAGATCCTTTCGGATCACCTCCTGCCGCGCCGCCCCCCTCGGCAGCTCGGGCGGTGGCGGCACCACTCTTGGCGTCTTCGGCCTCTTTTCTTACCGCCTCCGCTGCGGTTTCGGGCGGTGGTGGCCTCGCTTCGGACGTTAGCGGCCTCCTGCTTCGCCGCCTCGGCTTCAGCCCGGGCGGATGCGGCCTTGCTTCGCGCGTCCGCGGCCTCCTTCCTCGACGCCTCGAGAGCGGCGGTGGCCTCCTCCTTGGATCGGGCGACCTCACCTCGAGCCGCCTGGACCTCCGCCTCCGCCTCGTTGAGCCGGCTCGCCATTTGGGCGTTCCGGCTCAGCTCCGCGCGGAGATCTTGAAGCTCCGCCTTAGCCCGCGCGAGGGCGGCTGACACCTGCGCGGGACCGGCCCGCCTCCTCGGAGCAGGACCGCTCTGCCTCCACCATAAGCTCGGCCACCTCCCGGAAGATGGACCGCGCCTCGCGCGGGGCCCCCCGCTGGACCGGTTGCTCGACGAGAGACCATGGCGAGGGACGGGCTCGGCGCATCGGGAAACGGCCATCCTGGTCGGTCAAGCTCGATGTCGGGCAGATCCTTCTCCGCCCCGAGCTGCCCCGACTGCGGCCCGCCGCCTGACGGCACGAGCCCTGGCTCTTCCCTGGCCGGGCCCTCCGGCGCCTTGTCGGTGCTAGCCGGCGCCTCGGGCGCCTCCACCATCATCGAGCCCGCGGCGAGGAGCGGCCCCTGCTCCAGCTCGTTCAGGAGTCCTCCACCATCGGCTCCTCCTCTGCCAACTCCTCTCCCCCCTTTCCCTCCGCCGCAGACCGGCTCGTGTCGGTCGGGGCCTCGAGGGGCGCAGTCTCCTCAGCCCCAGGACACCGGCGGGGCCGTGCTCGCCCCAGGCGCTTCCCCCGGACAGCCGTCGTGGTGAGGGGAAGGGTGGCGCTCCCAGCTGGCACCATCGCGGGAGGAGGAGGGGGAGGAGGCAGCGCTTCGGCGGATATTGTGGTGGCGGGCTCGATGCCATGAGCTGAGGCCCCTGCAATACGAGATGACGGCGATATCAGAACCAGGAAGAGTACCTGTTGGCGCAGAAAGCGGCGCACTGCGCCAGGCACACTGCAAGCCGGAGAAGCTGGCTTCAAATGTGGCCCGGGTGCTCAGAAGTCCGGTGCGTGCCAGTCAGTTTGACCTGCAACTAACAAGGGAGATAAACTGTTAAATACAAAGCTGGAACGTGCCGGGTATGACCAGACAGTTCCAAGATGTACGGCCCTAAAGCCACTTACGACGACATATAGCTATGAAAGCTATCTGCCAACAGGTTTAAAGGTTATTCGGCAATATGAACAGAGTTTTGTGAATAACAGGTTGCCGACACGTTTGCATGAGAATCGTACTTGCATGATGTATTAGATGTAAGTTAAAACTTAACCAACCTCGATTGTACAACCGAGATATAAATTAAAGCATGACTAAGCTAATCTAAAGCCTGCGCCTGCCGCACGACACCTAGCCTTATCATAGATCAACATACTTAACATGCATGGACCCTCTCCACGTGACAATCCAGATACGATCCAATCGGCTATTACGAACAATAGATCTGCTGCATAACAGACCTTTCAATAATAAACGTGGAAGAACAGAGCAGATCTATAAAGATGAAGCCGAACCGAGCTGTATCTAGATTGGCAAAAGTGTTATGATGGGATAAACATAACAAAACATATAACACAGGGTAACTTAATGAATCTATCAGATTGCCAAATCTAACAGAGCCGATAACTATTTTTACTCATGACTCAATCCGCCGCACGATACAAGGCATAAGCAAAAACCTCTCGTCATAAGCTTAAATCCGCCGCACGATACTAAGCTTAACGTACGAGACTACTTGCACCATATCTAAATCCGCCGCACGATACTAGACATGATAACAAGGTTGCCGGAACTTACGGAGGTCGACGGATCGATGGCCCCTCTCGAAGAACACGACGACACGACTTGGACTCGAAGACGGCGCGGGGCCGGGGTTGGTTGTATTGATTGTGAACAGATTTACAATAGTCTCAGGGTCTATATTTATACCCTGGTATCCTACGAGTCCTAGGAGGACACGATTACAACGACAAAATAGGAAACTTATCTAAAATATGATGCCTTTTGCTCCAAGCTTCCCTTAATAACCGGCACGCGCTAAAATGACGAGATCCCCATCGCTAAATCTTCTTGACATGCCGTATTCGTCGCAAACCGTCTTGGCTTGAGATAACCGACCGTAGCGTTACGTTCCGTTGCCGATCTGCTCGCCGTTGACTAATCGCTTTCACACAGCGTCCGAATGCATTGTGTTAGCCGACCGCATCCGCCGTCTGCCGAATCCTTCAGCGGCGGCGTTCGCCGAAATCATAGTGTCAGTCCACTTGTCATAGTGCGAAAACTCGGTGTTAACACATGCCCCTAATTTTGGGATAAATGTTTTATTCTAAAATTCATTTTCTCCTTTTCGCACCACTGCAGAGTCTCTAGAAGCATCCGACTTCCCACTTCATTAATCATCACAGCTGCCGACTCGCCTCCCGATGTACTCGAGATCCTTAAAACCTCCTCTCTATTCCATTTCGGCCCGAGCTTCCCGAATTCCTCTGTTCAGCTTCTTTATCTAGAAAAATCCTCTCTTCTCTTGCCCTGAACCAGAAATGTCCTCCCAAGCAAGCCATTACAGTCTCGAGCTCGGCGACACCAGCACTTCTAAGAGAAGGTTGCTTCTGCTTTGATCTTTTCGCTTTGGATATTTATGCCTCATGTTGTTTCCCCTTCAGGAGGACTGGCGACGACCTCACCGAGGACCTGGCTCAGAAGATTAGAAGATTACAGACCTCCAGTCTGATCTAGGAAAGAAGAATCGAGAGATTATTCAAATCTCTCAGGAGCGCGATACCTTTCGGGAACAAGCCATCGGTAAACATCCCTCAACTGCCCTTTTCTTATCCCTTCCTTCTGCTTGACCCCCTTTTTCCTTCAGCTCTGGAGACTAGGTTCCATTCCCTTGAAGCTGCTATTGCCGACCTTGCTACTTCAGTCAATGTGCCAGGCACGGTGGCTCTAAGGCAGGTGAATGAGATCAAGCGGGTTCTTCCCGACATTTCTAGGGCCGGCATGGGCTACGGCGCAGCACTTGCTTTTAATGCCGTCCGGATCCATTCTGGCGCCGACTATCTCCATTTTGACGTTCGTGAACGAGGGCTAGAATTTAGGATAGCACGTTCTGTTGAGGATATGAAAAAAGCCAGAACAGACTTGGCCGACTCTTTTGATTCTGATCTTCCGATTAGAAATAGAATGACATGGACGAACTGATCCTTCATTTGTAATCGACTCCTGTTATGTGGATAAGAAGTCCTTTTATCTATTTCTTGAAATCAATCTGTGACTGATCCTTCGGAATCAAGGTGTACTCTATTCCATGTACTTGGCCATTTGTACCTTGTAGCATGTCTGCATTTTGCATCCAATCGGTTACCGTTCTGAAGACATCGCGTTTAACCGTGTGAACCTGTTCGGCAATCTGGCCAGTGTTTGTCCCGAACATCTAAATCGGCAGTTTTGCCGAAGCCAGGCGCTCTATTCCCCGCTGAACACGTACGTGAGTGCATTCAGACGGCCCGCACAGCCCATTACTGTAGAGGCCCATCTTGGGAAGCAGAAAAAATCCCAATCCGTCGGTTGATATTCGGCATAAATCGTCCCTGGAGTCCTGCCTTCTCCCAATCTTGCATCTGTTCCTCTAGTACTCTCGCCGCCTCGGCTTCCTTGCTCGCTCCGCCCCAGAAAACCCTAACTCTCCGAGTGCAATGGCGAGCCATGATGACCGCGGCAAGCGCCCGGCGGCTGAGGAGGAGAGGCCGAAGGGAGCCGCGCTCGGCGCCTCCGTCAGCGCGGGTAGGACATCCTCGCTTACGTCCTGTGTGGCAGTTTCTTGAAAACCTCGCTCACGTTCTGTTACTGCTCGCCGACAGGGTTCCCGTTATCTCTTCCGCCGGTGGGCATGCCCGACCTTCTCCAGCACCGGGGAGGCCAGAGGCTCCACCATCGGCCTCGTCGAGCTCCTCCGATAGCCTCTCCTACCACTCCCATCTTGGGAGGCGAGCCCGGACCGGGACTCCGACGGCGGCCTCTACGACCACAACGACGCTTTGAACTTCATGGCGCTGCGGGATGAGTCCCGGGAAGAGCTGGCCGTCGTCTCGAAGCAGTACGGGATCGATCAGCTGGAGTGGGAGGACCAGCGCCGGCAGTTCTGCGACGCAATCACGGGTACGGACACCCGATCCTAGATCGGCTTTCGGTCGTTCTTGTTGATCTTTTAACCGATCCACCCCAATTCGTCGTTCATAGCGCTGTCGGAAGAGCTGGAGCGCCTGAAGATGGCGGCGAACGCCGTCGCAGACCGGGTGAACGCCCAGGGTGACACCGCCGAGGCGCGCCTGGCCAATGTGTTTGGCCGCGTCGAGCAGGTCGCCCTGCAGGGTGTGCACCACGGCGTGGCGCTGGGGCTGTCGGCGCTAACGGTCCGCACGGAGGAGGACTTCTCCGTGACGCCGGTTGGCTTCCCGACGGGGGCATGTCCGGAGGACGTCGAGCAGATTGACGATTTCCTGGACTCCTACGAGGATCATGCTCGCGCCCTCGCCGCAGTCACCAATCCGCAGACGGTCATCAACAGGATGTTCGGTAATTGACCTGCACCTTTTGCACATTCCCCACTATGAACAATGCCACTCTACCACGTTCGTGTATACAACCTGTTCTCCCATCCTGTGCTTGTAGGGTGTTTGTTTTATATTAGCCATTGCACAGCACCGCGTGTACTTGGCCCCGTATTTCTGCGTTTTTGTGCTAGAGGCGACACATGCCGTGCCGGCTGTTTTTTGTTCTAAGGACGATAGACTCTATCGGCCATTTTTGTGCTAAGGGCGATACAACTTCGTATCGGCCGTCGGTGCCCGCAAGACCTTGATTCCATTATGCACCGACCTCCACGCTAGGATGAAATCTCTTTAGATAACGTCCATTAATTGCCCTAGCAAACTCTTCTCCTTGGAGGGTTTTCAGAATGTACGCATTACCCGGAGCACGCCTCAGAATTCGAAAAGGCCCTTCCCAGTTAGGGGACCATTTGCCGAATACCTTGTCTTTGGTACCGACTGGCAAGATAATTTTCCAAACCAAGTCTCCTTCTTCGAATACTTTTTCTCTCACTTTCGAGTTGTAGTACTTGGCAACGCGTATCTTGTTCCTTTCAATATTTTCCAAGGCCTTGAGACGAATCAAATGCAAATCCTCTAGCTCATCCATCATCAAATCTTTATAATCTTCTTTAGCCAGATCGTTCTGCAATGTAACTCGTCTTGACCCCGACTGCAACTCCCATGGTAACACTGCGTGATGCCCGTAGACCAACTCGTATGGCGACGTCTGAGTCGACCCATGACAAGCCATTCGGTACGCCCACAAAGCTTCGTTGAGTACCAAGTGCCACCTTTTAGGTTTCTCTTCGATCTTCTTTTGAATGATTTTAATCATGATTTTGTTAGAAGCCTCTGCCTGTCCATTGGCCTGTGCATAGTAAGGGGAAGAATTATAGAGTTTAATCCCCATCTCTTCGGCAAAGTCACAAAACTCCGAGGAAGTGAATTGAGTTCCCTGATCGGTAGTGATGGACTGAGGAATGCCGAATCGGTAAATGATATGCTCCCTGACGAAAGACACCATGTTCTCTGATGTCACCTTCTTTAATGGGATGGCTTCAACCCACTTAGTGAAGTAATCCGTGGCCAACAGGACAAACTTATGTCCCTTGCTGGATGGAGGGTGAATCTGACCGATCAAATCAATGCCCCATCCTCTGAAAGGCCAAGGCTTAATGATCGGATTCATGGCCGATGCTGGAGCCCTTTGCACACACCGAACGTTGACAATCCTGACAACCTGTAATACTTAAAGCAATCTTCGAGCATAGTTGGCCAAAAATATCCAGTCCTCCTGATTAACCATCTCATACGGTGAGCCGACTGGGTCACATACGCTTCGTGCACCTCATACATCAGTTTCCTAGCCTCGTCTCGGTTCAGGCACTTAAGCAAAACCCCATCTATGGATTTGTAGTACAATTGATTGTCCAAGAGCGTGAACTTAAGAGCCTTGTACCTGAGTTTTCGGGAGACTTTCCTGGATGGGTCTCTGAGGTAATCGGCAATTGTCTCTCCAGTCTTCAATTGCCCGATTATCACTTGGGACTGCCTGATCACCTTCTGGGGCTGTTTGCTCTCCCTCAAGTGCAAAATGTTTTGATTCTCCCTATACCCGGATGCTGCCTGAGCCAACTGGTTTGCTTCTTCGTTTTGCCCCCTAGGAATATGTTGCAAGGTTGCCGACCGGAACTGTTTGAGGAGCTCTTGGCAACCTTCGAGATATTCCTGCAGCGTGTCGTTCTTGCACTCGTATTCGCCGGTCAGTTGCTTGATCACCAATTCTGAGTCACCGAAGATCTCCACAGCGTCTGGCTTAATGTCCACAAGCAACCGCAGCCCTCGGAGCAATGCTTCGTACTCTGCTTGATTATTAGTTATCGGATACTCGATGGTATAGAGTACTTGAAGGGTGCCCCTTGGGAGAAATCAACACGATCCCGACTCCACCACCTTTGCTGCACGAGGATCCATCAAAAAACAATGCCCAAGGGATAATGGTTACCATGTTAGCATTAGGATCACGGTGGTGAGTGACAAAATCAGCCATAATCTGGCCTTTAACACCTTTGCCGATTCAAAACGCAAGTCAAATTCAGAAAGGGCCAAAACCCATTTGCCGATCCTTCCACTTAAAATCGGCATTGATAACATGTGCTTGATTACATCAAACTCTGATACTACCACGCATTCGGCATTCAGTAGATAGTGCCGAAACTTGGTACAGGAATAGAAAACGCACAAGCACAACTTTTCCGTAGCCGAATACCTTGTTTCGGGGTCCAGTAGTTTCGGCTAAGATAGGCTACGACTCTCTCTTTTCCTTCGAATTCTTGCATGAGGGCCGACCCTATTGTTAGGTTGTCGGCCGCCACGTACAACTTGAAAGGCTTGTCGAGTTGTGGAGGAACCAATACTGGTGGTGCCTTCATGTACTCCTTGATCTCATCGAAAGCCTTTTGTTGCACGTCACCCCACACGTACTCCTGATCTTTCTTGAGCTTCAATAGTGGAGAAAATGGCAGCACGTGCTCAGACAAGTTGGATATGAACCTTCTGACAAAGTTGATTTTGCCGAGCAGTGATTGAAGTTCTTTGAGATTGGTCGGCGGCACTACCTTATCAATTGCTTCCATGCTCTTCTTGCCGACTTCGATCCCTTTTTGTGGACCAGGAATCCCAGAAACTCACCAGCCGACACCCAAATGCACATTGGTTGGATTCATCTTTAAACCATGTTTCCTTGTGCACTCCAAGGTCTTCTTTAAATCGGCCAAGTGTCTCTCCTTGCTTCTGGATTTGATCACCACATCATCAATGTAGATCTCTACGATTTTGCCGATCAGCTCATGGAATATGTAATTCATGGCCCGCTGGTAAGTGGCACGGCATTTTTCAAACCAAAAGTCATGACCATCCATTCAAAAAAACCTATATGGCCGGGGCACCTGAAGGCGGTCTTTGCCACATCCTCTGCAGCCATGAAGATCTGGTTGTAACCTGCGTTGCCGTCCATAAAGCTTATGATTTCAAAACCGGCCGAAGCATCTACTAGCAAATCGGCCACCGACATTGGATAACCGTCCATAGGAGTGGCTTTGTTGAGGTTCCTGAAGTCGATGCACACTCTCATCTTCCCGTTCTTCTTGTACACCGGGACAATATTGGAGATCCATTCTGCATATCGACACGGCCGAATGAAGTTAGCTTCTAGTAATCTTTCCACTTCTTTTTTCACGTCGGCCAACACCTCCTCCTTGTAGATCCTGCGCGGAGGTTGTTTGTATGGGCGGTATCCAGGTTTGATCGGCAACTTATGCTCAACAATAGATCGATCTAATCCGGGCATCTCTGTATAGTCCCACGCAAAACAGTCTTTGAATTCCTTTAGAAGATCTACTAGCTGCACTCTGAAATCAGGGTCTAAACTGGAACTTACAAACATCGGCCTCTTCTTACTCATATCACCAATATCCACCTCTTCTAACTTGTCGGCCGACGTGAAACCACGTCCCAGTTTGCCCTCGCTGCTGTCGGTTGGGTTGTCCATCTAAAAGAAGCTTTGAGAGCCGATTGCTTGGATCGGCTGTTGATCCCTGCCGTAGACGTTGACAGGACCTTCTCCCCACGCACGATCGGAGAAGCAGTCTACCCCGTCGAATTCCCAGTAGGTGGGCTCAATAGTGGCAACACTCACCGAGTCATCAGCTTGGACAATCTCGATGTCATCTCCAACCCACTGTATGAGTATTTGATGCATGGTTGAAGGTATGCAGCAGTTGGCGTGGATCCAATCCCTGCCCAGAAGCAAGCTATATGCCCCCTTGCCATCAATGACAAAGAAGGTCGTGATGAGCGTCTTGGATCCAATCATCAGTTCCATGTGCACGGCACCCCGAGTGTCGGAGGGATTGCCGGCAAAGTCGCGGAGTATCATATCTGTTTTGAGTAGGTCTTCATCGTTCTGCCCAGCTTTCTGAACGTAGCGTAAGGCATGATGTTGATTGCTGCGCCGCCGTCAACAAACATCTTGGTTAGCGGCTTCCCGTTGACGTACCCCTTGACATACAACGGCTTCAAATGCCGATGCTTGGCTGGCTTGTCGAATGCTGCCTTCTGAGACAACACGAGCTGTGCCGCGAGCTCGTCGAGCTCGTCCTCGTCGGAGTCCAAATATACTTCATCTTGTACCCCCCGGCTAGGAGGAGCCATGAACTCAATGGGGAGGAAGAAAGCCATTGCCACATCAGCGCCCTTGTCAGTATCATCTGGCTTCTCCTTTGGGCGCCACTCCTGCTTCTTCCCGTCGACAGCTGCTTTCTCCAATTCCTTATTCCGGAGGCGTTGCACTCTCCTTTTCTGGCTTTTCCTGAGCCCTGGTGGGCACCACTGTCCCTTTTGCCACCTATATGGGCGGGGCTGTACCTCCTTGCTGTCGTCCTGGTGATGTACCCACTCCTGGTCGGCATATCTTTTGGCTTGCCGACCCGGGCTTCTCATTTTTAGGCGTCGATCGTCCATTGGGATGCGTGCTCCCAACCTTTCATGGACGGGACGGCGGTTGACCCGATCCTGCCTATACCCCTTGTACTGATCGCTGCATTCGGGGCAGTTGTTGATGGCGGGCAGTTTCAAGCCTTCGTTCCAGCAGTGGCGGAAGAACGGGCAGCCCCAGTGAGCTTGCTCCCGCTCCTGGCGGCGTTCTTGCTCCCAGCGATGGGCCTGTTCTCTATGGTAAGCTCTCCTCAGACGATACCGGTGCTCTCCCGCGTGATCGTCTTCATGCTGGTATTCCTCCGTGAATTTTCGCTCTTCGCGTTGGACCTGTAAGCATACGTGCCCTTAGGCTTCAGGCCGAAAGTGTGCTGCATCATATCCGCCATCTTCTCTAGCATGACATCAACATTAGAGTCGGCGGTTTTCTCGGCCGTCGGCTTCCCATATCCTGGATGTGGGGCACCCTCTATATTGTGAGGCTCAAGCATCTCATGGTACCCGTTTCCGTAGTAGTCCTTTATGAGCCTATAGGTCTGCGGGGAGATCTTGCGTGTTGACTCTGGCGGCTGACCCTTAGTGCCGAACGTGAGCTGCCCCATGGTCGGCAACTGGCCTTCTGGCGTGTGCTTCTCCTGAATGGTCATCCCGCTTGATTGAGCCTTGGGCGGGGTCTCCTCACCGGCAGCTCCTGCCCCCTTGAGGTGATTCGGCAGATTGAAAAGATGCGGTCCTGCTATAGGGCCAAACTCGGCCTCCATAAGTTCATCGGCCTTGGGGCCGAATTGGGCGATCATGATGGTGCGGAAAGTGTTGAGAAACGCCCCATGCATGCGACCGATGGCACCAGAGACAGCTTCGTTGATCATATGAGACATTTTCAACACTGCCTCTGCTTCCCCGGGATCGCTCGGGTTGGGCTGGACGGGCTTCGGCAGATCGTGCAAACGGCGAACCTTTCCGCTTTTGTTCTTGGAAAAGGCTTCTAGGCACCTGGCTTGGAATTCGGCACAAGCATCTTCCACCTGTTCTCTGTACTCGTCGGGTAGTTCAGTGAGCTGCACCTGCACGAGCCCCGCCTTGTTGCTGGCCTCAGCTTCAGTGACTTCGACCATCGTTGCAGGAAAAAAAGGATGTCCCACCGGGCGTGCCAAAAAGTGTGTTGGCGCAAAAAGTGGCGCACTGCGCCAATCACACAGCAAGCCGGAGAAGCTGGCTTCAATCGTGGCCCGGGTGCTCAGAAGTACGGTGCGTGCCAGTCAGTTTGCCCTGCAACTAACAAGGGAGATAAATTGTTAAATACAAAGCTGGAACGTGCCGGGTATGACCAGACAGTTCCAAGATGTACGGCCCTGAAGCCACTTACGACGACATATAGCTATGAAAGCTATCTGCCAACAGGTTTAAAAGATTATTCGGCAATATGAACAAAGTTACGCGAATAACAGGTTGCCGAACACGCTTGCATGAGAATCGTACTTGCATGATGTATTAGATATAAATTAAAACTTAACCAACCTCGATTGTACAACCGAGATATAAATTAAAGCATGACTAAGCTAATCTAAAGCCTGCGCCTGCCGCACGACACCTAGCCTTATCATAGATCAAACATACTTAACATGCATGGACCCTCTCCACGTGACAATCCAGATACGATCCAATCGGCTATTACGAACAATAGATCTGCTGCATAAAAGACCTTTCAATAATAAACGTGGAAGAACAGAGCAGATCTATAAAGATGAAGCCGAACCGAGCTGCTGTATCTAGATTGGGCAAAAGTGTTATGATGGGATAAACATAACAAACATATAACACAGGGTAACTTAATGAATCTATCAGATTGCCAAATCTAACAGAGCCGATAACTATTTTTACTCATGACTCAATCCGCCGCCGCACGATACAAGGCATAAGCAAAAACCTCTCGTCATAAGCTTAAATCCGCCGCACGATACTAAGCTTAACGTACGAGACTACTTGCACCATATCTAAATCCGCCGCACGATACTAGACATGATAACAAGGTTGCCGGAACTTACGGAGGTCGACGGATCGATGACCCCTCTCGAAGAACACGACGACACGACTTGGACTCGAAGACGGCGCGGGGCCGGGGTTGGTTGTATTGATTGTGAACAGATTTACAATAGTCTCAGGGTCTATATTTATACCCTGGTATCTACGAGTCCTAGGAGGACACGATTACAACGACAAAATAGGAAACTTATCTAAAATATGATGCCTTTTGCTCCAAGCTTCCCTTAATAACCGGCACGCGCTAAAATGACGAGATCCCCATCGCTAAATCTTCTTGACATGCCGTATTCGTCGCAAACCGTCTTGGCTTGAGATAACCGACCGTAGCGTTACGTTGCCGAATCTGCTCGCCGTTGACTAATCGCTTTCACAGCCTTGCCGAATGCATTGTGTTAGCCGACCGCATCCGCCGTCTGCCGAATCCTTCAAGCGGCGGCGTTCGCCGAATCATCATAGTGTCGGTCCACTTGTCATAGTGCGAAAACTCGGTGTTAACAGTACCTCGACCCCTGTGGTCGATGGCGACGGCCTCACCAAAATTCGCGACGATCATCTGGCCTCCTTGAGCCATGGCAGCTCGGGCCTTCTTCAGCCAAGCGGCTTCTCTAGCAGAGGAAGGTGCCATACCTCGAGGTGCCTGTGCGTCGACGGGGCTCGAGGTTTTGGCCCGCTTGGACGAAGCAAGGTCCACCTCCTGGTAGGAGCGCTTCCCCCTGAGAAAACGGAGATAGCACGCGTCATCAAAAGCAAAGAGGTGAAGCCTCACTACCGACGAGACCCAAGGAAACTACTCACCCGAAGCGGCGGCTGGGCTTCTTCCCGGAATCGCCGGACCCACTCGGGGGCTTCGAGCCCACCCCACGGCTCGAGCCCTGTGCCTGGGCCGTCTCCGCAGGGCTGGGATGGGGGAGGGCTCCCGACGCCTCAATGGCTCGACCTCGAGGGAGAGCCCTCCTTCGCCCCACATCGCGGGAGGGCGACCGTACCTCCCTCGTTCTGACGTCGTGGCGCCCGCTCCGGCGCGAGCTCCGGGACCTGCTCCGGCGCTCGCGCTGGTGGTCGGGCGCCCTCCCGCGTCCGCTTCCGTGTCCCGACGGCGGTGCGGCGATGGACTCCGGGGACGCTCACGCCCCTGGTCACGAGACGCACGGGGGCTCCCTCCCCGACGCTCGTGATGGCGCGGGCTCGACGCCTCTTCCTGGCGCCCGCTCCTCCGCGGGCTCGACGACGCCCTTGACGGCTCGCGGGGGTCGGGCCCGAAACCCTTCTCGACCTGTCGACCGCTTCTCGAAGCCCGACCCCTCTCGAGACCCCCCGTCTGGGCTGACGCGGGGGCGGCCTCCGTTGGCGCTGTGGCGGAGGCGCTCCGGGTCCGGGGTTCCTTACGACCAGGGGCACATCCGGCGCGGAGCTCGACGGACCTCGGGCCCCCGACGAGGATCGGGGCGCCGCCTTCCGCGGCTGCGTCCCGCGCGACCCTTTTGTCGGTGGGACCTCCAGTGTACCCTCCTGCACAGAGAGGAGCGGTCAGCCCTGTCATCGACGAGCCCGCGCGCATCAAGCGCGCATCCATCCCCTCGTCGTCGCCCTCCTCCTCATCACCACTCTCCTCCTCCGAGCTCGAGGAGCTCAGCTCGGGGGACCCGTCCCCAGGCTGACGGTTACGACGAGCCTTCGCCAGTCTCTGCTCCCGAGCTAAGCGACGCAAGTTTTTGTTTTTCTCTTTCTTCTTTTTGGCATCCTTGCTCTCCTTGTCCTTCTGAGCAGAGAGGCGCCTCACCTGAGAATCCGCGGCGTCCTCCCTCACCGGGGGCCTCGACGCGCGACAAGTAAACGCCCCCTCAAAAAACAAGAAGCGTGATGAGACAAACCACAAGACGGATGCAAAAGGATCGAAGGAGGAAAAAGGGGGAGGAGGCTCGAGATAGCTCGACTCGAGGGAGGCTTACCAGGTCGAGACACACCTCGTCGGGTGCCATCGCAACCAGGTTGGAGTATTCAGGGACGAACGGCCCCTGGATCGTGATTGACACCGGGAGACGCCCTCGTTCCGGGACAGCCTCCTTCGGCCATTCCTCGAGCGAGATTGAGCGCCTCGAGCTGAGCCTGCGGGCCCATCTCGTGCATAAGAAGGGGCGGTCCGCCAGCGGAGAGGAGAACTCTTCGCTGGTGGGAACGCCCCAAATGACCGCTTGCACGGTCAGCTTCTCTCGTCCACCAGCGTCTTCATCATCTCCATCAGCGGGGCCAGGTGGCGTTGCCTGTCCGCCGCAACGCCCCAGGTCCACTTCTCCGGGCGTTGAGTGAGGACCCTGCCGGTGTACTGCGGAAAGAGGCCACCTTCGTTCCGCAGATAGAACCAATGGTCGTCCCACCCGGCCTGGTTGGTGGAAAGCTTGTATCGCAGGGTACTCGCGGGGGACATTGGCCGACGAGGTCCCCGCCCTCGCGGTAATGGCAAGGGAGCCCATGCGCACGGGCCGCCTCCCGCTGGGCTTCAGGGACTTGATGAAGAGCTCGCCCCGGAAGAGATGGACGAACATCTCCCAGTGCGGCTCCATCTTCAGGTACCCTCGCACACCGCGGCGAATATGGCGGGCGTGCGAGATGGAGTTGGGGGAGAAGTGGTTGCAGCTCCACTCGAAATGGTGGGCCAGCCCTCGCAAGAAGCGCTCGGCGGACGCCGAGCCCCATACGGTGGTAGCGCGCGAAGCTCACCATGTACCCCTCCGGCGGGTGCGGCTCCCGGTGCTCCGCCGACGGGATAACCCACCATGCGGGTCCCTCCTCCGGGTTGGGGGCGCAGCAGAGCTCTGGGCCACCAGCGAGTCCATTTCGCTCTGCGTCACCTTCGATGGGCTCCAGTCCTCGGCCGGCAGCATCTGTGTCTGGGCGGCCATGAACGGTGTGGCGCGGCGCGGATCCGAGCAGCGGACGGGCGGCCGGAAATCCCCAATCGACTAGCTCGAGGGAGAGGGCGCGTGAAGGCTACGGCCGGCGGCGAAGGCAAAGGCAAAGTAAAGGGTTCCTTTTCCCCTCTTCGATATTTATAGGGGAAACCCAGACGGGCGGGATCTCCCACGACGGAAAAAGGTAACCGAATGCATTCAAGGCGCCCACCTAACCGCGTCTCGAGCCGGATGCAGGGTACACGCGTTACCTCTCCATTCGCTCCACTACCCAGGCCCGCCACGACCGTCGTCCGGCTTCGCGCCCGCCGCTCTCCCCGACGGTTTCCGCCAAAAAAGGCGGGCCCAACGGGCAGAAGAAGGATTCCCAAACGACGGAGGTCTCTTCACAAGGTAAAAAACGGGCCCCGGCCCTAAGCTCGAAGCAGCGAAGGCTGGCTGCCCTCGAAAAGGGTTCGACAGCCGGCTTTGAGCGACCCGAGTCAGGGACACACCAACGGGGGCCACTCGCGGGCATTACTCGAGGGCCGAGCCCTCGAGGCCCCTCACGTGTAATCAAGGCGGGGAGCTCGACGTGGCAGTGAGATCCCCTCGGAGGGAGGCATCGAGCACCGGTCCTATCGAATGGACCCGGCACTCCTGCAGACTGAGCACCCATGCTTTATGAGACCGCCTCCGGGCCACAGTCGACCCTTATCGAACGGGGCACGAGCTCTCACTTGGATTCCCCGTACCAGCTCACCGGGAACCTCGATACTCGCCACTCGGGGTAGTACGAGGCATCCCCCTCGCATCGACGATCGAAAGGACTCGCGGGATGACAAAGCCAGGGCAATCGGCATGCCGGACGCTCGAGGAGCCGGCCAGTCGGTTCAGCCTGGCACCCCTCGACGAAAGAGGGTTTAAGAACTCGGACAGTACGACTAATCTCTTTTCTTTTGTGTAAACATGAGATTTTCAGGCCTCGGGCGAACGCTCGTCCTCCATCTCGCCCGAGCCCTCAAGGCCAGGCCTCGAACGATCGCTCGTTCTCCGTCTCGCCCGAGCCCTCCGAGCCAAGCCTCGGACGGAGTCTCCCACGACAAAGGAAAGGTAACCACAAACATTTAATGAGACTACCGAACCACATTTCGAGCCTGTTGACAGGTACACACGGCGCCGCGATCTCCGCTCCCTGACGATTTCCGCCTAAAAAGGCGCGCCCACTGGGCAGAAGGTTCCCAAACGACAGAGGATTCTTCGGGAAGCTCACGAGGGAGTTCTAACCACTCCCCCATGGCCTCGGGGGCTACACCCGCGGGTGTCGCTCGCACGACACCCACGGAATCAAATCGACAAAACCCTCGAGACCAGTTAACTATCCATCGAGATCCCAATCTGGAGCCCCTGCTCGAATGCAAGCACTCAAACAAGGGCTCGGGGGCTACTGTCGGTGGTACAAAAAAGGGTACCCCCAATCAACGCAAACACCCGAACGCTCTATCTCCGTCTCGCCCGAGCCCTCCCAGCCAGGCCTCGGGCGAACGCTTTATCTCCGTCTCGCCCGAGCCCTCCCAGCCAGGCCTCGGGCGAACGCTCTATCTCCGTCTCGCCCGAGCCCTCCCAGCCAGGCCTCGGGCGAACGCTCTATCTCCGTCTCGCCCGAGCCCTCCCAGCCAGGCCTCGGGCGAACGCTCTATCTCCGTCTCGCCCGAGCCCTCCCAGCCAGGCCTCGGGCGAACGCTCTATCTCCGTCTCGCCCGAGCCCTCCCAGCCAGGCCTCGGGCGAACGCTCTTTCTCCGCCTCGCCCGAGCCCTCCGAGCAAGGCCTCGGGCGAGCACGATCGCTCTCCGTCTCGCCCGAGCCCTCCAGGCCTCGGGCGAGCGCGCCCCTACACCTCGAGCCTTAACGCACGGACCTCGAGCTGTACAGACAGCCGTACCAGCCCATACCACGCATTTAATGCCTTCACCTACTCCGGTCATGTCCACTAGTGCACAGCATGTACCACAGTAACTCGGTGTAAAGGTCAAGTCTCGTTTTCACCACAAGCATGGGCAAAAGGGCACCAGTACAGCACTGTTCGGCCAAGCCATGCACTGTAACCCCTCGAGGCTGGCTACGCGCCCCTCGAGCCCTGCACTGTAACACCTCGAGGCGTCGAGGAAAGAGGCCACGGACGCCCGAAGCGAGGCCACCTCCGTCCGGGCTGAAGCTAAGGCGGCGAAGCAGGAGGCCGCTGACGCCCGTGGCGAGGCCGCCACCGCCCGAACCGCAGCGGAGGCGGCGAGAAAAGAGGCCGAGGTTGCTCAATGCGAGCCGCCGCCGCTCGGTCCGCAGTGGAGGTGGCGAAGAAGGAGGCCGAAGACGCCGAGAGCGGTGTCGCCACCGCCCGAGCTGCCGAGGGGGCGGCGCGGCAGGAGGTGATCCGAAAGGATCTGGCCCTCGTGGAGGCGGGCAGGCTGATCGAGGAGCTTAGGTCCGAGAATCTCCTCATGCTAGCCGAGAAGCGCAGGCTCGAGCAGCGCGCTGAGGGCCTTACCAGCGACCTCGCCGCACTGGGGCAACATTGCGATGGTGAGGCTTACACCTTGCCCTTGTTTGGGTCTCAAAGTTTTTTGTTACGCCGCAGTCTCACTCTTCCTCGTTCGTTGCTCAGGGGTCGAGAAGACGGTCGAGGAGCTTCGCAGGACGAACCAGGCTCTCTTGGACCAACTCCAAGACGAGACGATGGTGGCGGAGCGGGCTCGCACTTCCCTCGATCGGCTCGGCTCCATGTGGGGTGCTCCTCCGGTGGCTGCGGCAGAAGGTGCGGTGGCCCGAGGCGACGCCTTGGTCGACGCCATGTGCTTCCTCGACGTAGCTGCGCGGGACCGTGTCCGGCAAGCTCTCCACCATGGCGTCAAGCAGACGCTCGCGGTCGTCCGCTCCGGCTTCCGCTTCCCGGTCCACGTTGTCGCCAATGGCTTCATCGAGATCGAGGGGAAGGACGAGGAGTGGAACAACCGTCGTGTCGACAAAATCTTGGAGAAGATGGAGAGGCCGAGGACGTCACTCGCGAAGATCTTCGAGGAGGACGTGCTGCCTCCAGACGCCAGCAGCGGTGTCGAGGACCCTCCTCCCTCTAGCTCGGGTGTCAAGGCTGAGCCCGCCGTGGAAGACCTCAGGGAGGAGTACCACACCGACGAAGATTAGGGCCTGCGTGCCAAATTTGGGCGTCGAGGCCCCTGTAAGAATTTTATGACATGAATGAGGGTCCATCGAGACCCGTTTGTATATGTCGGTGGTACAAAAAAGGGTACCCCCAATCAACGCAAACACCCGAACGCTCTATCTCCGTCTCGCCCGAGCCCTCCCAGCCAGGCCTCGGGCGAACGCTCTATCTCCGTCTCGCCCGAGCCCTCCCAGCCAGGCCTCGGGCGAACGCTCTATCTCCGTCTCGCCCGAGCCCTCCCAGCCAGGCCTCGGGCGAACGCTCTATCTCCGTCTCGCCCGAGCCCTCCCAGCCAGGCCTCGGGCAAACGCTCTTTCTCCGCCTCGCCTGAGCCCTCCGAGCAAGGCCTCGGGCGAGCACGATCGCTCTCCGTCTCGCCCGAGCCCTCCAGGCCTCGGGCGAGCGCGCCCCTACACCTCGAGCCTTAACGCACGGACCTCGAGCTGTACAGACAGCCGTACCAGCCCATACCACGCATTTAATGCCTTCACCTACTCCGGTCATGTCCACTAGTGCACAGCATGTACCACAGTAACTCGGTGTAAAGGTCAAGTCTCGTTTTCACCACAAGCATGGGCAAAAGGGCACCAGTACAGCACTGTTCAGCCAAGCCATGCACTGTAACCCCTCGAGGCTGGCTACGCGCCCCTCGAGCCCTGCACTATAACACCTCGAGGCCGGCTCCGCGCCCCTCGAGCCCCATGGCACCACCTCGAGGCCGGCTCCGCGCCCTTCGAGCCCTAACTACTTTCATGCTATTGGAGGACAGGTACCCCAAGACCCGGAGGGACCCCGCCGCGTCCTGTACATTCCGGGATGGGTGCTGTACGGCTCCCACCTTGCCGCGCCACCACGTCCGCGCCCAGGATGGAAGCCACGACCCAAGGACGCCTCAACAGCAACGATCACATCGGCTCCAGTGGCCCCGACAAGACAGGGTTCCTACCCTTCTCCGTATGGGGCACCGTACGCCCCGACACCTGTAATACCCTTATGTAACCCTGGCCTCCCCTTGCTCTATAAAAGGGGACACCAGGGCCCTCATTCAGGAGGACGGACACAACACACGAGTCCACACACAGGCACGAGTCCGGACTCCGGTCCACGCTCACGGAGCTTGTATTCTCCCCTGTACAAGCACTTAGGTGCAAGTAATACAAGAACATCCCCCCCCGCTAGACGTAGGGCCTTCTTTGCCCGAACCAGGATAAATCCTTGTGTCCTCTTGCATCACCATCCAGGAAGAGAAGCACGCGATCATATCACTCGTTGGTGTGATACCCCCGGGTACGAAACACCGACAGTATATATGACTTGTTTGTTTAAAGAAGCTGTTTTCTTTTCAAATGCGTTTGACCACTTCACTTTGTTGCGAGCTCGAGTTTCTGCTAACTTAGTCTGTGTTCCTTCGATACGTCGCGAGCCCCTCGAGGGGAGGCGTAGGTAGGGTACCGTAGCCTGGGGGCGTAGGTGGCCGTCTACGTCGACGCCTCCCGACCCTTGGAGGCTCGAGGTATTTTAGGATTTAGACTTCGCTAGTTCACTCGAGGCACGAGTCGAGATGAGGGTCGAATTTTTGAAAAGAAAACGCGTTTTTCCAGAGTCTGGGGGGGAAGGTCCCCCTGTCAGCCCCCGAGGGAGGTGCAGGGATCTTCGAGCATCTGGTCGAAGACAGCCCCGTCAGGGGGGCCTCGGGGCTTCTTAGGCTCGAGGGCGCCCGCGAGCACCTCTTTGTCGTCGTCGTCATCGGCGCCACGCTTCGCCTTCTGGCCCTTGCGTTTGTTTTTCTTCCTTTTGTTGCCGTCATTGTTGTCGTTATTGGCGTCGTTGCCCTTGTTGGAGCCCTCCGGCACGATCACCGCCTTGCCTTTGTCCGTGGAACGGCCAAAGAAGGCCCCCACTGCTTCGTCGCCCGAAGCAAAGCTGGTGACGCGATCCATCAGGTCCTCGACCGTCCCGGGACGGTAGCGTCCTAGCTCATGAACAAGCTCTTGGCATGTCGTGCCCGCGAGGAACACTGAGATGACGTCCTCATCAGGCACGTGGGGGAGCTCGAGGCGCTGCTTCGAGAATGTCGGGGGTACACAAAAGGGGTACCCCCAATCAACGCAAACTAATAGGTTAAACCTAGAACGCCGGTAAATAACAAACCTAACTAGTCTAACCCCTTAAAGAGACCAACCCCTCGAGGCCCACAACGCTGGCCCACCAAGCCAGGCCTCGGGCGAACGCGCGCTGAAGGACCGAGAAGCAACCAGAAAGCGACCAGAGGGGGGGGTGAATGGGAGCTTCAAAATTTCCTTTCGGAAACTAGTAGCCACTGTCCCGAGAATCACCCCAAAAGACAAACCCTAGAGCTTGCTAATGTCCACAACCCTAGATGAAGGGTGGATGCTTCCAAGAAGCACAGCGGGACACTACACAACTCTAGAAAGCCAACGCAAAAGACGGAAACCAAATCCGACAACGAACGAACAAGCTGCGGACGAAACAGCGCAAAACAGTCACTACCGGACTCTGGCCTGCGTCCGGTCAGTGAGCACCGGACGCGTCCGGTCTGAAAAATTCCTCTCTGGAACCTTACTGTTCCTGACCGGACTCACAAGCGAGGAGCGTCCGGTCGAGAGCAGTGCGTCCGGTCACTAGAGCCAAGACAGGTGAACAGTAGATCCTGAGCGTCCGGTCAATCCAACAACCCAGCGTCCGGTCACGAGCGTCCGGTCAATACTCAGAGAATCCCGTGACACATTCAACCACCGGACGTGTCCGGTCAGCCCGACCTAGCGTCCAGTCACCTCGTGACTTCACTGTTCACTCACCGATTCGACTCGATCTCACCCAAAACAAATCCTCTAGGGATCAAACTTGGTGAGAGGAGTCACAAGGAGGATAGTGAGCTATCTCTAAGAGATCATGGCTCGAATCTATCTCCAAATCGATGAATCAAAGAATTTCGGGGGAAGGGAGAAAACTTGACCTGAAACGAAAATCGATCGATCTCCTAGACCGTGAGGTTAGAAGTGAATTCCTTCGGTGGAAAGAAGTGCCTCACGATCTAGAACAACTTGGTTCAAACGGATTTGCAAAAGATGAACCGAGCAAAGAGATCAAACGACGGGAAAAACGTGGAGAAAAAGGATTCCGCGAAGAACACAACCAAAACGCGAATCGACACCACAATCTTGCAGCCCAAGCGCAAACACACGCTATGACAAGAAGGTTACGACCTCCTTTCCTCAAAATCAACAATACACAGAGGTGAGTCTCTCTGTGGATCTCAGCAAGCTACAGCAGGGGATGGGAGAGCAGGAAACCCTAAGTGCGAAAGAGCAAATGACTGAGATAGATGGGAGGAGGGTGTCTCCCGACTACTTATCCTACTACTAGCCTAAGTCTATTTCCTACTCTACCCCTCTCTATTCTAATTACAGAGCGAGCCAGCTAAACCCTAGGGTTATTCTGGACTAACTCGATGGTAGGTGTATCCGACGGCCACGCCCGCTCGATTCGAAGCGTTGCCTCGGCGCAACCTCCAGATCGCCGCCACGTGCCGCCCTCGCTCTGCACCCCCGGTTTTGTGGCCCCAAACCGGGAAACCAGTCTTTTCCAGCCAACCCCCGGTTTTGAGGCCCAAACCGGGAAACCAGCCCACCAGCATCTGAGTTTTGAGGCCAAACTCAGCAAACCCTCAGCGCCCAGGTTTTGAGGCCCAAACCTGGAAACCGTCCTCAGCCCGAGTTTTGTGGCCAAACTCGGAAACCCTCAGCCCGAGTTTTGTGGCCAAGCTCGGAAACCGTCCACGCCCAGGTTTTGAGGCCCAAACCTGGAAACCGTCCATCCGATGGTTTTTCTCTGGCTCAACCACCAAACCGACGTCGTAGATGGGATGCACCTCCCGTGCACCCGTCCACCGACACGTGTCCCCGAGTCTACGACTCAGGCAACACATGACCGCACTTCTTCACTTGTCGTCGTCACAGGCTGCCAGCCACCACAGCTGATCCTCGGGCCTCTGGTCCCTCAGTCCAAGCCTCACGTCCGCCCTTCACCGCTCGGTACCTCGGCATGGCACGTCCGTCGCACGGCACGCCCATCCTTCACCGCACCCGGTCCATCGGCACGACACGTCTCAACTTAACCTTCACCTCGCCGTCGATCACTGTATCCATGCTCGACACCTGCACAACACAAGCCAAAGAACATGCGCATCATCCCAGTTGACAATCACTCAACACTCAGAGACCCGGCATACACCCATGTATCCGCAATCTCCCCCTTGATGAGTGCATTGTCAACTACTCACACAAATCATAATGAAAAGAAGAATAAGGAAGAAGGAGGAAGGAGAAGGAGAAAACTCAACCAAATGACCCAAAAGCATAGCAAAGCCGAAGAAAGTCAAGTGGAAAGAGCGAAAGAACTTGGTCCCCAAAGACATGGGCAACGGCTCGACGCAACCAAGCAAAGCAAAGCTAGCCCTCAAGAAGAGGTAGAACAGGCTCAACACCGCTAGCAAATACCAATTGGAAAATCGAAGCAAAATGCTAGTCCCTCAAGATAGAGGCACAGAGGCTCAACACAACTAGCAAAGAAAGCTCGATACCAATGCCTTTTGGCCAGCAAGAGACAGCAAAACTCCCCCTTAGTTGAACATCCAGGAGACATGCAAACTCTCCTCTTGGGAACTCCCCCTCAAATGAACACTCGAGAAGCACAAATGATTTGCAAATTCTCCCCCTTAGTTGAAAATGCACTAATCAAGTAAAGGACTCTCCCCATCAGAAAAAGGCACCAACAAAAAGTGTGAACATGGGAGATTCTCCCCCTTCCAACATGCATATGAGTCAAAATGCAAGTTAGCAGCTTTAGGCATATATTCAGGAGAATGCAAAGATGCTCTAAACAGTATAACTCCAAAGACTCAACAGCAGCATACAAGCTCAGCAAAGGCTCAAACTGATCACCAGATATGAAATATGAACATATGAGCAGAAATGAGCAGTTTTGAGTCAAAAGGTATTCACCATCAAAATAGCACTAGCAATGTATAGACATGAGTCTGAACAAGTGCTAAACATGTATACAAGGTGAACTACCCCTAGCAAAGTTCAATCATCATGCTTAAGAATGTAACATACACTTGTGAATTCAAAACAGATCAGAGTTGCAGCGGTGAAATTACACAAGTTCAATTAATAGCATGTGATTGCGAGAGGTAGAGGAGCGACCTGATCATGCTTCGATACTCCTTCTGGTCCACTGCTTCTCCATCCACATCCGCATCCAGGGCAGTTGTCGTCGACATGGGTGTTGGAAGAGGCTTGGCCTCACCCATATCGAACCGCTTCAGCAAGTCCTTGGTGTACTTGCCCTGGTGCACGAACGTCCCCTCTCGGGATTGCTTAATTTGCAACCCGAGAAAGAATGTCAGCTCGCCCATCATGCTCATCTCGAACTCCCTGCTCATAGTATCTGCAAACTTGGCAACCAAAGCGTGAGAAGAACCACCGAAAATGATATCATCCACGTAAATCTGGACCAAGAGAGTGTCTTTGCCTTGCTTGAGGAGAAAGATCGTTTTATCTACACATCCCATTTTAAAACCCTTAGCAAGCAAAAAGGTTTTCAACCTATCATACCAGGCTCTAGGGGCTTGTTTCAAACCATATAAAGCTTTGTGGAGTTTAAAAACATGGTTTGGAAACTTGGGATTTTCAAAACCGAGGGGTTGCTCAACATACACTTCCTCTTCTATGTAGCCGTTTAAGAAGGCACTCTTGACATCCATTTGAAAGAGTTTGAAACCTTTGGATGCAGCAAAAGCCAAGAGTATCCTAATAGCCTCCAAACGAGCTACAGGAGCAAAAGTCTCCTCAAAGTCTATCCCCTCCTTCTGACTATAACCCTTGGCCACAAGACGCGCTTTGTTCCTCACAATGTGGCCATCCTCTCCTTGTTTGTTTTTGAAAACCCATTTTGTCCCAATAGGATTACAGTTAGGAGGAGGTGGAACTAGAACCCAAACCTGATTTCTCTCAAAATTTTCTAGCTCCTCATGCATGGCATTGACCCAGTCCGGATCCGTCAAAGCGTGTCCAACATCTCGGGGCTCAAATTTAGCAACAAAAGCAGAATGAGCGAAGTGAGAGATGTGCTGTGACCTGGACCGAGTAACTCGTTCGTCGATGCTGCCGATCATCTGCTGAGGCGGGTGCTGGCGCTGGATGTGTCGTGGCGCCTCACGAGCTGAAGTAGCCTCCCCCTCAACAGCAGCTGGTGCCTCCCCGGGTACAAAAGGTACCGCTCGGGGTGGCGGATCCCACGGCCCCCAGGAAGAAGAGGTGTCGGGGCCGTGAGTCGTCGTAGAAGCCGCTCTTTGCGACACTGCAGGTGGAGGAGGTGCTGGGTCATTTATCCCTTCAGCACCTTCTTCATCATCATCAAAAAGAGGCTCGCCAACCTCATGATCACCTGCACGCTCAAAGCGAGAAGAAGGACAAACCATGGTCTCGTCGAAGGTGACATCGGATGTCTCCATGACTCGGTTAGTGTCAAGGTTAAGTACACGATAAGCTCGAGTGTGAGTGCCATAACCCAAAAACACACTGTTAGAAGAACGAGACTCAAACTTGTCCAAGTTGCCCTTTTTGAGTATAAAACAATGGCAACCAAAAACTCGAAAATAACTCACCTTGGGTAGTTTTCCAAAATGCAACTCATAAGAAGTCTTTTTCAAGAAAGCTCGGAGAAAAATGTGATTGGAAATGTAGCATGCAATGCTCATAGCTTCGGCCCAATATCGCCTAGGAGTCCTATGCTCATCGAGCATCGTCCTGGCCATCTCAACAAGGGTCCGATTCTTCCTCTCTACAACACCATTTTGTGGCGGTGTGTAGGGGGAAGAAAACTGATGCTCTAAACCCAAAGAGTTACAAAACTTCTCAAAATCCGAATTCTTGAATTCGGAACCATTATCACTCTGAATTGCTCGCATCGAGTTCAAAGGGAACTCGTTCTGAAGACGCAAAATCAGATTACGAGCAAAGGAGAAAGTCTCGGTCTTCTCAGCTAAAAAGAAGACCCACGAATATCTCAAAAAGTCATCAACAACCACAAGCACATACCACTTCCCCCCAACCGAGCTCACCCGAGCGGGACCAACAAGGTCCATGTGCAAAAGCTCTCTAGGGTGCTTGGTCATGACCTGAGTCACTGGATGGTGGGGAGCGGCAACCATCTTCCCGTGTCTACAAGAGTGGCAAACAAGATCCTTCTCCATATGCAACTTGGGCAAACCTCGGATTAGACCAAGTGAACTAAGCCTTGCAAGCAAGTCGAAGCTCAAATGTCCAAGTCTCCTATGCCACTTCCAAAGATCAGAGGAGGAAGGTCCAGCCACAAGACAACGAGAAGTGCCAAAAGATTCCGAGAAATTCGCACGAAAGACTTTTCCAAAGGGCGAAATCAAACACACAAGATTGCCCTGAGGATCCAAAATACGACTGAGATTTGGTTTAAAACGAATCTCATAGTCGTCGTCAAAGAGTTGCGAAACAGAAAGAAGGTTAAAATGCAAGTTAGAAACAAGAGCAACATCGTGCAACACAAAGTGCTCATTAACCCGCACAGACCCGCGAGACAATACCTTACCTTTGCTATTGTCGCCGAAGGTTATGTACTCCTTTCCGGCAACAGGGCTAAGGCTGGAGAACCACTTGGCGTTTCCGGTCATGTGCCTCGAGCAACCGGAATCCACCAACCAAATGTCCTCCAACCGTTTTACATACATCAATAAAAAGACATAGGGTGAGCATACAGTCCAACACTGGGGTTAGTGAAGTAGGAAGAATACCAGTGTTGGGTCGGCTGCTCAAAAGAACGGTTAGCAGAAAAACCATTCCTAGCACGTCTACGAGAGGAGCGATCACCACGTAGAGGAAAACGTGGTCTGCTAAGGGAGGAGCGTCCATCGCGATACTCAAAACGCGGTGGGGGAAAACGCTCAACTACAAAGCCTCCGCCACGGGGTCCATAGCCTACAATTGCAGGCTCCCGTCGGGCACGCTCTCTACGAGGCCTAGGCCTAGGGACTTGAGGCTCAACACCTCTAGGCCTAGCGACTCTCCTCGAAGTTCTCTGCTGCCTAGGCCTGGGAACTTGAGGTTCTGGACCTCTGGGCCTAGCTGCTCTCCTCGGAGCACTCCTCTGAACATTCGGCACATGTACATCATGAAAAGGATGGTACATGTCCGTGTTGTTCATCTCCCTAGCACGGCGCGCCTCTCTCTTGCGCCTAAAGCAGAACTCGCTCAAGTGACCATCTCTCCCACAGAAATCACAATGGTACCTCACGACACGCAAAGGGGGTTGTTGGTACTCATGGCTGTGGGTGTGGATCACTTTGCCCTTCTGTGGCAACTCCTCCTGGATAGGTGGCATTGTGTCCAGCTTGTTCTTTAGGTGGTTGGGTTTGGGATGCCACACTTGGTTCTTGGGTGGAGCTCTCGGAGGTTCCTCAAACACCCCATCCTTGGTGGTAGGCTTGACGGGCTCTTTAGGTGGAAGCTTGGTCAATTTGGGAGTAGTGGTGGAATTGGGCTTCTCACTAGGATTCAGACCACTCGACTCTCCAATCTTCCCAAAAGCAGAAAGATCAACACCCTGAGCAAGACCTACACCAGAACCTCCAGCAGCTCGCTTAAATTGGGAGATCATCATCCCGAGCTGCGGCTCACTACAAGAGACTCACGACAAGATGGTCCGAAGGTATGTGTTTTCCTCCTCGGTTTGCATCTTGCCATGCTTGACATTCGCAATCTCCATCTCCAAACCCTCACACAAAGCGCACTTGGACACACAAGTGCTACCTGAGTTGGCCTCCTCAAGAGACACAATCTTGGCATTCTTCTCTACCAACTCAGATTGCAAGACAGGACAAGTCTTGCACGCACCCAACAGAGAAGGTCTAGCCTTCAGCTCATCCACCTCTCCTACCAACGCAGCATACTTACCTCTCAAAGTGAGAAGGTCAGTCATGTGCGTGGTGCACATCTCACACTCAACCTCCTCCGACACGACCACGGTGGACTTGGCAAACTCAAGCTCTCTCACCGTGTCCTCCCACTTCTGCCTAAACTCCTTGCGCTCTCTAGCGGCACGCCTAAGCAACTTGTCCTGACTAAGGAGCGCGGCAGTAAGCTTCTCAACCTCAGCAGAAAGCTCGCCGTGGGTGAGGGATACCTGGGAGGTGTCGTCGTCGTCGTCGTCCCGAGGGGTGTGCTCCAGCTTGCCATCGACCTCATCACCAAGCGCCATGGTGCAGAAGCCGTCGTCGTTGGCAAAGAAGCAGAGACTGTTCAGCTTGTCCTCGATCCTCTTCTTCTTCTCGGACTCGTCATCGCTTGAGCAAGCGGAGTCGTCATCCGAGCCGTCGACGTCGCTGAGCGTGGCGAAGAACGCACGCTGCTCAGCCTGGGCCTTCTCCAAGTACTTCTTCTTGATGTACTCCTTGTCAAAGCCGCCCCTCCGCTTGTGCCTCGGGGGAACGTACTTCTCCTTGCGCTTGCCGGAGTCGTACTTGTGCCCATGATCGCCCTTCCCCGAATGCTTGTTCTTCTTGGGGCAGTTGGCGATGAAGTGGTCGGGGTCGCCGCACTCATAGCATCCTGAGCGTCCTCCTCCGCGGCGACGGTTCATGCGGTTGTTGTGAAACCGCGAGAACCGGTTGGCGAGCATCGCTCGCTCGTCATCCCCCAATGAATCAAGCTGGTCCTCTGTGACAGAAAAGAGAGATGAAAGAGGAAAACCTCCAGAGGGGTTAGAAGAGCCAGAAACCAAAGCCATAGTCGGGCTAGAAGGATTCTCATAAGAAGCCCTCGACATGGCGTCAATCTCACTAGACTTGAGCTTACTAAAGAGCTCGTCGCAGGTGAGGGTCTCATAGTTAGACGATTCGATGATCGCCTGGACCTTTGAGTCCCACACTGACCGATCAAGAGTGTGCAAAAGCTTCAAAGCCCTCTCATGATCGTCAAAAGGCAACAGCTCCTTGTTCGCTCTCATCTTGTTGACAATAACCTGAAAGCGAGCGAATAAACTCTCTATGCTCTCGCCAGGCATATGTCGAAAGTTCTCATACTCCCGCTTGTGCGACTCATAGAGGCGGGATTTGACTTGAGTGGTTCCCTCATGGAAGCGCATGAGGGTCGCCCAAATCTCGCGAGCCGTGGGGAGATGAGAAACGCGATCAAACTCAGACATGCTCAAACAGGAGAACAAGGCGTTACGTGCCCGGCTATTGGCCTCGTGCTCATCGATCTGGAGCTGAGTGACACGAGCAGCCAAGACAACGTAATCATCCCTGTTGCAAATCTCCCAAACAGAAGAGCCCATGCTCTGGAGATAGGCCGACATGCGTATCTTCCAATACGCATAGTTCGTCCCATCAAAGAACGGCGGTTTGCCCATGCCGCGATCTATGTCGCCTTCTGTGGATCTGGAACCGGCTAAGGTGGAAGATCCTTAACCCGCTCTGATACCAATTGAAGGACCGAGAAGCAACCAGAAAGCGACCAGAGGGGGGGTGGTGAATGGGAGCTTCAAAATTTCCTTTCGGAAACTAGTAGTCACTGTCCCGAGAATCACCCCAAAAGACAAACCCTAGAGCTTGCTAATGTCCACGACCCTAGATGAAGGGTGGATGCTTCCAAGAAGCACAGTGGGACACTACACAACTCTAGAAAGCCAACGCAAAAGACGAAAACCAAATCCGACAACGAACGAACAAGCTGAGGCCAAACTCAGCAAACCCTCAGCGCCCAGGTTTTGAGGCCCAAACCTGGAAACCGTCCTCAGCCCGAGTTTTGTGGCCAAACTCGGAAACCCTCAGCCCGAGTTTTGTGGCCAAGCTCGGAAACTGTCCACGCCCAGGTTTTGAGGCCCAAACCTGGAAACCGTCCATCCGATGGTTTTTCTCTGGCTCTACCACCAAACCGACGTCGTAGATGGGATGCACCTCCCGTGCACCCCGTCCACCGACACGTGTCCCCGAGTCTACGACTCAGGCAACACATGACCGCACTTCTTCACTTGTCGTCGTCACAGGCTGCCAGCCACCACAGCTGATCCTCGGGCCTCTGGTCCCTCAGTCCAAGCCTCACGTCCGCCCTTCACCGCTCGGTACCTCGGCATGGCACGTCCGTCGCACGGCACGCCCATCCTTCACCGCACCCGGTCCATCGGCACGACACGTCTCAACTTGACCTTCACCTCGCCGTCGATCACTGTATCCGTGCTTGACACCTGCACAACACAAGCCAAAGAACATGCGCATCATCCCAGTTGACAATCACTCAACACTCAGAGACCCGGCATACACCCATGTATCCGCACGCACTCTCCATGTCGCTCGAGCCCTCCGAAGCCAGGCCCCGGGCGAGCACTCCACTAAAACCTCGAGTCCTGGCATTTGGGGCTCGAGCCCCCCACAGCCGAACACCATACCTCGAGACCCCACGCAGGGGACCTCGAGCCTCTCTGACACAACAGCCTATCCCTCGAGGCGCTTATGCTTCCCTCGAGCGGCGCAGACATCGGATGACAGCCCCATACCGCCTGCATTTAATACATCTACCTACTCCAGTCACGTCCTCTGCAGCCCGACGTGTACCACAGTAACCAGGGCAGAGTCAAGTCTCGTTTTCACCACAAGCATGGGCAAAAGGGCGCCAGTACGACACTGTTAGCCCATACCCTACGCTGTTGCACGTCCAAGCCACATCTTGAGGCCCGGATGCCCACTGCTCAATCAACTTTCACGGGACTTGTCCATACCTGCGGGGGCTCGAGCCCCCGTAGGCGCCACCTCGAGGCCGGCTCCGCGCCCCTCGAGCCCTAACTGCTTTCATGCTATTGGAAGACAGGTACCCCAAGACCCGGGGGGACCCCGTCGTGTCCTGTACGTGCCGGAATGGGTGCTGCACGACTTCTACATCGTCACGCCATCACGTCCACACCTAGGATGGAGGTCACGCTCCAAGGACGCCTCAACAGCAACGCCCACGTCGACTCCAGTGGCCCCGACAACACAGGATTCATACCCTACGGCATATCGAGCGTTGTACATATCTATCCTGTGTAAACCCTGGCCTCCTCTTGTTCTATAAAAGGGGACGCCAGGGCCCTTCGCGCAAGGGGGAGGACGCGAGTCCACGGTTACACAACTTCGAGAGACAACACACAAGTCCACACACGTACACCCTCGAGTCCGGACTCCGGTCCACGCTCATTGAGCTTGTATTCGCCCCTGTACAAGCACTTAGGTGCAAGTAATACAAGAACCTCCTCCCCCGCTGGACGTAGGGCCTTCTTTGCCCGAACCAGGATAAATCCTTGTGTCATCTTGCATCACTATCCAGGAAGAGAGCACGCGATCACATTACTCGTTGGTGTCATACCCCCGAGTTCGAAACACCGACAGTTGGCGCGCCAGGTAGGGGGCTTCGCGTGTCGAGTCGGTTTCTCGCTGTTTCCTGGATGGCTGCTTCGACTCCTTCGTTCTCTGCAGGTGCCGTCATCTGGTTCAGGAGCCTCGAGTTCCTGGCCACCGACAACGGCAACGAGCTGACCTTGCTCTCCATGGAGGGCCCGAGTGGAGGGCGTGTCACGCCACCCCGTGCGAGGAGCGTGGCACGTCGCCCACACCACCATGCGTTGCCACCCCATGAGCGGCGCCGTCGTCACCATCGTCGCCAGGCACAGGCCGTGCCGGCGGCGTACACCCACTTCCCCGTGGCCGGCGCGGAGTTCCCAAGGAGGAGCCTGCCCGGCGCACGGCCGGAGACTTCCAGAGCGCGCCCGCGCCCGCCCAGCGACTTCGCATTCATCATGCGCACGGACCAGGAGCCAGGCCAGAGGCCTCCGAGCCGTGCACCGTCGACGCCACCCAGCCTCCTCCAGCACGGGGTGTACCGCGCTCGACGCCGACGGTTCCCGTTCGGCCTCGACAGCTCCGCAGCAGCCTACGCCCGCCAGCTCAACGAGCGCCGTCGGGACCGACCGCCGGCAGGCCAGGAGGAGCGCCCGGGCGTGCTACTGTAGGCCATGGACAACCTGGAGATCGTCCACCCCGCGTACGTCGACCGCGGCTTCTCGCGAGCCATCGAGCCTCCCCGGCGATCCACCGTCGGAGAATGGTACCGTGAGCTGCGGTCCCGGCATCTGCCAAGGCGGCACGCCGACAACAGCTTCGACTCCGACGAATACGACTACCACAACCCCGACCTCTGGGATCCCACCAGGGAGTGCTTCCAACTCGAGGGGGTCGTATGCGATACCGAGGACGAGGGCGACGACGGCAGGCCGGCGCTCGATCTAGAAGGCCCCAGTGACGTGGCCGCGGCAGGCGGATCACGTGTTCAGGGGAGGAACGAACCTCTAGCACCGGCTGCACCACCTCAGCACGACGACGGTCGGGCGGCGCAACTCGCGCAGGTGCAGGAGGCAATCACCAAAGCCGAGGAAGAAAGGCGACACCTGCTGCAGCTCCGGCAAACTCTGATGCAGGAACCACCCCAGCCCCGAGGAGCCGTAGCTCGAGGTCGGGCTCGAGAGGTCCACCGGCGGATCCTCGAGGACCGGGCACCAGCACGCCCCGAGGTATGCTTCCCGCGAGCCGGGCAGAACGTGGTGGTGGCGGCGATGATGCTCCGTGATCTACCCGCCGTCTCCAACCCTGACGCCAGGCGCATGCTTAGGGAAATGAAGAACCTCCTCGAGATAGCCGCTGTGCAGCAGGCCGAGAGCTCGGCGTCACGCTGGCGCGGAGCAGCCTCGGGGAAGCCGGCGGACACGCCCCGCAACGAGCGCGAGGCATCCGTCCACCAGCCGGACGCCTCTCGAGCTAGGTCAGTCCGCGAACGGATCATCGACAACCGGCCACCTCGAGACCCCAACGACGCCCGCAACGACATCAACCGCCGGCGCAAGGACAAGGGGGCCCAGGAGCGTGGCTATAGCGCCCATCGAGAGGGGCGCTACGACAGCGACGAGGACCGGCAAGTCCTCGAGCCCCCGGGCCCCAGAGTCTTCAGCCGGGCCATCCGCAGCTCAACCCTCCCCGACCGCTTCCGACCGCCGACCAACATCGTGAAGTACGACGGGGAGGTCGAGCCCAAGCTCTGGCTCTCGGACTTCCGCCTAGGCTGCCAACTGGGCGGAGCGAAGAACGATGACCGTGTGATCAAACGCCAACTCCCACTTTACCTCTCGGACACCGCCCGCCGGTGGCTCGAGGGGCTCCCGCCGGATCGGATCGACGACTGGGCCGACCTAGTCAAGGTCTTCGACGGGAATTTCAAGGGGACTTGCGTGCGCCTAGGCAACCCCTAGGACCTACGGCGTTGCAAGCAGGCGGCGGACGAGCCCCTCCGCGACTTTGCTCAGCGGTTCTCGAAGCAGCGCCTCGAGCTCCCCCACGTGCCTGATGAGGACGTCATCTCAGCGTTCCTCGCGGGCACGACATGCCAAGAGCTAGTTCATGAGCTAGGACGCTACCGTCCCAGGACGGTCGAGGACCTGATGGATCGCGTCACCAGCTTTGCCTCAGGCGACGAGGCAGTGGGGGCCTTCTTTGGCCGTTCCACGGACAAAGGTAAGGCGGTGACCGCGCCGGAGGGCTCGAACAAGGGCAACGACGCCAAGAACGACAACAATAATAGCATCAAAAAGAAGAAGAACAAACGCAAAGGTCAGAAGGCGAAGTGCGACGCCAATGACGACGACGACAAAGAGGTGCTCGCAGGCGCCCTCGAGCCTAAGAAGCCCCGAGGCCCCCCTGACGGGCTGTTTTCGACCAGATGCTCGGGGACCCCTGCACTTATCACAGGGGCCCCGTAAATCACAAGTTAAAGGACTGCCGACTGTTGAAAGGCTACTACTCCAAGCTCGGCGATAAAAAAGAGGACACGCCTAAGGGCAAGGATAACAATCGGCGCGGTGGTGGGGACACGGACGGCAACTTCCCACTGGTGCGCGACTACTACATGATCTACGAGGGGCCGACTGTCGGGCTCTCAGCTCGAGAAAGAAAGAAGGAGCGCCGGGAGATCTTTGCACTCGGCCACGACGCCCCCCGGTACCTTGACTGGTCTGATGCGCCGATCACGTTCGACCGTGACGACCATCCGGACCGTGTCATAAACCCGGGGCGTACCCCCTCGTCGTCGACCCCGTCATCGTCGACGTACGGTTCTCCAAGGTGTTGATGGATGGGGGCTCGAGCCTCAACATCATATACCTCGAGACCCTCGACCTCCTGGGGATTTCAGAGGGTCAGCTCCGACCCAGCGTTGGGGGGTTCCACAAAATCGTACCAGGGAAGAAGGCCCACCCCCTCGGGCGCATCGACCTGCCGGTTTGCTTTGGCACGCCGGCTAACTTCCGCTAGGAGACACTCACCTTCGAGGTGGTTGGATTCCAAGGGACCTACCACGCCATTATCGGCCGGCCAGGCTACGCCAAGTTCATGGCGGTTCCCAACTACACGTACTTGAAGCTCAAAATGCCAGGGCCAAAGGGGGTCATCACCGTCGACACATCCTACGAGCACGCGTACCACTGCGACGTGGAGTGCGTCGAGCGTGGGGAGGCAAACGTCCAGCTCGACTCGCTCGGGGCCCTAGCCGCCCTGGCCACCGAGGGGGCCCCTGAAGTAAAGTGCCACGCTGGCACCTTCGAGCCGGCAGAGCACACCAAGCAGATACCCGTCGACCCGACCTCGACCAATGGCAAGACGCTTACCGTCAGTGCCAGCCTCGAGCCTAAATAGGAAGCAGTGCTCGTCGACTTTCTCCGCGCAAACATCGACATGTTTGCGTGGGGACCCTCGGACATGCCGAGCATACCGAGGGAAGTCGCCGAGCACGCCTTGGAGATCCAGGTCGGGTCCAGACCGGTGAAGCAACGCCTGCGCCGCTTCGACGAGGAGAAGCGCAGGATCATCGGTGAGGAGGTGCATAAGCTTTTGGCGGCCGGGTTCATCGAGGAGGTATTTCACCCAGAGTGGCTAGCTAACCCTGTACTAGTTAGGAAAAAGAATGGAAAAATGCGGATGTGTGTAGACTACACTGGTCTGAATAAAGCTTGTCCAAAAGTTCCATTTCCTTTACCTAGAATTGATCAGATTGTCGATTCCACTGCGGGGTGTGAAGTACTTTCCTTTCTCGATGCGTATTCCAGCTACCACCAGATTAGGATGAAAGAATCCGACGAGCTCGCTACCTCTTTTGTTACGCCTTTTGGTATGTATTGCTACGTTACAATGCCCTTCGGCCTTCGAAACGCCGGGGCAACGTACCAACGTTGCATGCAGCATATCTTTGGCGAATACATAGGCAAAACCGTCGAGGCCTACGTCGATGATATCGTGGTTAAAACCAAGAAAGTCGGGGACCTCATCAGCGACCTCGAGACCACGTTCGAGTGCCTCCGGGCCAAGAATGTGAAGCTCAACCCCGAGAAGTGTGTCTTTGGTGTGCCTCGGGGCATGCTACTTGGCTACATTGTCTCACAACGGGGGATCGAGGCCAACCCCGAAAAAATCTCAGCAGTCACAAGGATGGGCCCACTTCGAGACCTCAATGGTGTACAGAAAGTGACAGGCTGCCTAGCCGCTCTCAGCAGATTCATTTCGAGGCTAGGTGAAAAAGCGCTACCCCTCTACCGCCTGCTGAAGAAGACGGAACACTTTGCGTGGACTGTCGAAGCCGAGGAGGCCTTAACCAAGTTGAAGGGGTTGCTGACTTCCGCGCCAATCCTCGTGCCACCGCGACCGGCCGAGGGTGATGATCGCCCCGAGCCCCTCCTCCTCTATGTGGCCGCAACCACTCAGGTGGTCAGCGTAGTCATAGCCGTCGAGAGGCACGAGGAGGGTCATGCGTTGCCGATCCAACGACCGGTGTACTTCACCAGTGAGGTGCTCTCCGAGGCCAAGGTCCGGTACCCGCACATCCAGAAGCTGCTCTACGGCATCATCATAACAAGGCGCAAGCTCCAGCACTACTTTCTCGCTCATCCCGTAACGGTGGCGTCATCCTTTCCCCTCGGTGAGATCATCAACAATCGGGAGGCCACGGGGCGCATCGCCAAGTGGTCCGCCGAGCTAATGGGGGAGACCATCACCTACGTCCCGCGAAAAGCCATCAAGTCGCAAGCGTTGGCGGACTTCGTCGCTAAATGGACCGACACTCAGCTCCCGCCGGCGCAGATTCAAGCCGAGCTCTGGACCATGTACTTCGACGGATCCCTCATGAAGACGGGGGCAAGCGCAGGCCTGCTCTTCATCTCACCTCTCGGAGTCCACATGCGCTACCTGCTACGCTTGCACTTCCCCGCCTCCAACAACGTCGCCGAGTACGAGGCCCTCGTCAACGGGCTGCGCATAGCCCTCGAGCTTGGGGTCCGACGCATCGACGTTCGAGGGGACTCGCAGCTCGTCGTCAACCAGGTCATGAAGGCCTCGAGCTGCATCGATCCCAGGATGGAAGCGTACTGCGGGGAGGTGCGCAAGCTAGAAGATAAGTTCCACGGCCTCGAGCTCAACCACATAGCTCGAAAATATAACGAGGCCGCAGACGAGCTGGCAAAGTTGGCGTCCACGCGCGGCACGGTTCCGCCAGACGTCTTCTCGAGGGACGTTTTTGAGCCATCCGTCAAAATCGGCCCGGGGGCTGGCCCCTCGACGCCACCCCTCGAGCTAGACACGGGGGCTCGACCTTCAACGCCACCCCTCGGGAATGACCCCTCGACATCCGCTGAGGCGATGCAGATCGACGCACCCGCCTCTTCTTCATCATGACCCCTCGACTGGCGGACGCCCTTCCTCGACTACCTGACGCAAGGCGTGCTACCAGAAGACAAGACGGAGGCTCGACGCATCGCTCGAAGGGCCAAGACCTACGTCATCTACGGCGACGAGCGGGAGCTGTACCGACGAAGCCCGACCGGGATCCTTCAGCGCTGCATCCCCCTCGAGGAAGGACGCAAGCTCCTCGACGACATGCACTCGGGGGCTTGCGGCCACCACGCAGCACCAAGGACCCTGGTTGGGAACGCCTTCCGTCAAGGCTTCTATTGGCCGACCGCCATTGGAGACGCCAAGCGCTTGGTCCGAGCATGCCATGGGTGTCAATCCTACGCCAAGCAGACGCACCAACCCGCACATGCCCTGCAGATGATCCCAATTACTTGGCCATTCGCCGTTTGGGGGCTCGACCTCGTGGGTCCCCTCAAAAAGACAAGTGGAGGGCACTCACACGTGCTCGTGGCCATCGACAAGTTCACCAAGTGGATCGAGGCTAAGCCGATAGGCGACCCCACCTCCGAGAAGGCTGTCGAGTTCATCACCAACATCATGTACCGGTTTGGGGTGCCTAACGTTATCATCACCGACAATGGCGCCCAATTCACGGGCAAAAAGTTCACCAACTTCTGCGACGACAACAACATTCGCGTGACCTGGGCCTCGGTCGCATACCCTCAATGCAACGGGCAGGTCGAGCGCGCCAACGGCATGATACTCCATGGGCTGAAGCCGAGGCTATTCAAGACCCTCAAAAACTTCGAAAAAGGGTGGGCTGCAGAGCTCCCCTCGGTGCTGTGGGGCCTCAGGACTACGCCGAGCCGAGCCACCGGGTTCACTCCGTTCTTCCTAACCAATGGCGCCGAGGCTGTCTTGCCTACGGACCTCGAATACGGCTCCCCTCGACTCCGAGCCTACAACGAGCAAACCAACGATGAAAGGCTCGCCAACACCAAGGACCAGCTCGAGGAGGCCCGAGACGTGGCGCTCATCAACTCCGCGCGCTACCAGCAAACGCTTCGACGCTACCACGACAAGCATGTGCGCAAGAGGGACCTGGCGGTGGGGGACCTCGTGCTTCGACGGCTGCAAGACAATCGAGGGCGCCACAAGCTCACTCCTCCGTGGGAAGGCCCATACACCGTGGCTGAGGTGCTCAAGCCAGGAACATACAAGCTCTATGACGATCAAGGCAGAATCCTGGCGAACGCGTGGAACATCTCTCAGCTACGTCGTTTCTACCCTTAAAGGCCTCGAGGCCTCATTCATTTTGTTGCTTTGTACAAACACGCCCAAAATGAATGAACAAACTCGTGCATTGTCTTTCATTTTGCTTAGCAACTTAAGGTAGCCTCGACCCTGCCATGCTCAGGGTCGAGCCTCCCTCGGGGGCTGACAGGGGGACCTCCCCCCCAGACTCTGGAAAAAACGCGTTTTCTTTTCAAAAATTCGACCCTCATCTCGACTCGTGCCTCGAGTGAACTAGCGACGTCTAAATCCTAAAATACCTCGAGCCTCCAAGGGTCGGGAGGCGTCGACGTAGACGGCCACCTACGCCCCCGGGCTACGGTACCCTACCTACGCCTCCCCTCGAGGGGCTCGCGACGTATCGAAGGAACACAGACTAAGTTAGCAGAAACTCGAGCTCGCAACAAAGAGAAGTGGTCAAACGCATTTGAAAAGAAAACAACTTCTTTAAACAAACAAGTCATATATACAAACGGGTCTCGACGGACCCTCATTCATGTCATAAAATTCTTACAGGGGCCTCGACGCCCAAATTTGGCACGCAGGCCCTAATCTTCGTCGGTGTGGTACTCCTCCCCGAGGTCTTCCACGACGGGCTCAGCCTCGACACCCGAGCTAGAGGGAGGAGGGTCCTCGACACCGCTGCTGGCGTCAGGAGGCAGCACGTCCCCCTTGAAGATCTTCGCGAGTGACGTCCCCGGCCTCTCCATCTTCTCCAAGATTTTGTCGACACGGCGGTTGTTCCACTCCTCGTCCTTCCCCTCGATCTCGATGAAGCCATTGGCGACAACGTGGACCGGGAAGCGGAAGCCGGAGCGCACGACCGCGAGCGTCTGCTTGACGCCATGGTGGAGAGCTTGCCGGACACGGTCCCGCGCAGCTACGTCGAGGAAGCACAAGGCGTCGACCAAGGCGTCGCCTCGGGCCACCGCACCTTCTGCCGCAGCCACCGGAGGAGCACCCCACATGGAGCCGAGCCGATCGAGGGAAGTGCGAGCCCGCTCCGCCACCATCGTCTCGTCTTGGAGTTGGTCCAAGAGAGCCTGGTTCGTCCTGCGGAGCTCCTCGACCGTCTTCTCGACCCCTGCGCAATGAACGAGGAAGAGTGAGACTGCGGCGTAACAAAAAACTTCGAGACCCAAACAAGGGCAAGGTGTAAGCCTCACCATCGCAATGTTGCCCCAGTGCGGCGAGGTCGCTGGTAAGGCCCTCAGCGCGCTGCTCGAGCCTGCGCTTCTCGGCCAGCATGAGGAGCTTCTCGGACCTAAGCTCCTCGATCAGCCTGCCCGCCTCCACGAGGGCCAGATCCTTTCGGATCACCTCCTGCCGCGCCGCCCCCTCGGCAGCTCGGGCGGTGGTGACACCGCTCTCGGCGTCTTCGGCGTCCTTCTTCGCCACCTCCGCTGCGGACCGAGCGGCGGCGGCTCGCATTGAGCAACCTCGGCCTCTTTTCTCGCCGCCTCCGCTGCGGTTCGGGCGGTGGCGGCCTCGCCACGGGCGTCAGCGGCCTCCTGCTTCGCCGCCTTAGCTTCAGCCCGGGCGGAGGTGGCCTCGCTTCGGGCATCCGCGGCCTCTTTCCTCGACGCCTCGAGAGCGGCGGCGGCCTCCTCCTTGGATCGAGCGACCTCACCTCGAGCCGCCCGGACCTCCGCCTCCGGCTCGTTGAGTCGGCTCGCCATTTGGGTGTTCCGGCTCAGCTCAGCGCGGAGGTCTTGAAGCTCCGCCTCAGCCCTCGCGAGGGCGGCCGACACCTGTGCGGACCGGCCTGCCTCCTCGGAGCAGGACCGCTCCGCCTCCGCCATAAGCTGGGCCACCTCCCGGAAGATGGACCGCACCTCGCGCGGGGCCCCTCGCTGGACCGGTTGCTCGAGGGAGACCATGGCGAGGGACGGGCTCGGCGCGTCGGGAAACGGCCATACTGGTCGGTCAAGCTCGATGTCGGGCAGATCCTCCTCCGCGCCGAGCTGCCCCGACTACGGCCCGCCGCCCGACGGCACGGGCCCCGGCTCTTCCCTGGCCGGGCCCTCCGGTGCCTTGTCAGTGCTAGCCGGCGCCTCGGGCGCCTCCACCATCATCGAGCCCGCGGCGAGGAGCGGCCCCTGCTCCAACTCGTTCAGGAGGTCCTCCACCGTCGGCTCCTCCTCCGCCAACGCCTCTCCCCCCTTTCCCTCCTCCGCAGCCTGGCTCGTGTCGGTCAGGGCCTCGAGGGGCGCAGTCTCCTCGGCCCCAGACACCGGCGGGGCCGTGCTCGCCCCAGGCGCTTCCCCCGGAACAGCCGTCGTGGTGGGGGGAAGGGTGGCGCTCCCAACTGGCGCCATCACGGGAGGAGGAGAAGGGGGAGGAGGCAGCACCTCAGTGGGCGTGGTAGTGGCGGGCTCGACGCCGCGAGTTGCGGCGTCTGCAATACGAGATGACAGCGATATCAGAATCAGGAAGGATGCCTCGACCCCTGTGGTCGATGGCGACGGCCTCACCAAAATTCGCGACGATCATCTGGCCTCCTCGAGCCATGGCAGCTCGAGCCTTCTCCAGCCAAGCGGCTTCTCTAGCGGAGGAAGGTGCCATACCTCGAGGTGCTTGTGCCTCGACGGGGCTCTAGGTCTTGGCCCGCTTGGACGAAGCGAGGTCCACCTCCTGGTAGGAGCGCTTCCCCCTGAGAAACCAGAGATGGCATGCGTCATCAAAAGTAAAGAGGTAAAGCCTCACTACCGACGAGACCCAAGAAAACTACTCACCCAAAGCGGCGGCTGGGCTTCTTCCCGGAATCGCCGGACCCACTCAGGGGCTTCGAGCCCACCCCACGGCTCGAGCCCTGCGCCTGGGCCGTCTCCGCAGGGCTGGGATGGGGGGAGGGCTCCAGACGCCTCCCAAGGCTCGACCTCGAGGGAGAGCCCTCCTTCCGCCCCACGTCGCGGGAGGGCGACCGTACCTCCCTCGTGCTGTCGTCGTGGCGCCCGCCCCGGCGCGGGCTCCGGGACCTGCTCCGGCGCTCGCGCTGGCGGTCGCGCCCTCCCGCGTCCGCTTCCGTGTCCCGGCGGCGGTGCGGCGATGGGCTCCGGGGACGCTCACGCCCCTGGTCACGAGACGCCCGGGGGCTCCCTCCCCGACGCTCGTGATGGCGCGGGCTCGACGGCGCCCTTGACGGCTCGCGGCGGTCGGGCCCGAAATCCTTCTCGACCTGTCGGCCGCTTCTCGAAGCCCGGCCCTTCTCGAGACCCCCCGTCTGGGCTGACGCGGGGGCGGCCTCCGTTGGTGCTGTTGTTAACACTAAGTTTTCGCACTATGACAAGTGGACCGTCACTATGAAGATTCGGCGAACGCCGCCGCTTGAAGGATTCGGCAGACAGCGAGCGCGGTCGGCTAATTCAATGTGTTCGGTAAGGCTGTGAAAACAACTAGTTAACGGCGAGCAGATTCGGCAACGTGACGCTGCGGTCGGCTACCCCAAGCCAAATCGGTTTGCGTTAGAAGACGACAAATACGGCATGTCAAGAAGACTTAGCGATGGGGATCTCGTCATTTTAGTGCATGCCGGTTATTAAAGGAAGCTTGGAGCAAAAGGCATCATGATTTTGATAGTTTCCTAATTTCATCATTGTAATCGTATCCTTCTAGGACTCAGAGAACACCAGGGTATAAATATAAACCCTGAGACTATTGTAAGGACGTTCACAATCAATACAACCAACCCGGCCCCGTGCCGTCTTCGAGTCCAAGTCGTGTCGTCGTGTTCTTCGAGAGGGGCCATCGATCCGTCGACCTCCGTAAGTTCCGGCAACCTTGTTATCATGTCTAGTATCGTGCGGCGGATTTAGATATGGTGCAAGTAGTCTCGTACGTTAAGCTTAGTATCGTGCGGCGGATTTAAGCTTATGACGGGAGGTTTTTGCTTATGCCTTGTATCGTGCGGCGGATTGAGTCATGAGTAAAAATAGTTATCGGCTCTGTTAGATTTGGCAATCTGATAGATTCATTAAGTTACCCTGTGTTATGTGTTTTGTTATGTTTATCCCATCATAACACTTTTGCCCAATCTAGATACAGCTCGGTTCGGCTTCATCTTTATAGATCTGCTCTGTTCTTCCACGTTTATTATTGAAAGGTCTGTTATGCAGCAGATCTATTGTTCGTAATAGCCGATTGGATCGTATCTGGATTGTCACGTGGAGAGGGTCCATGCATGTTAAGTATGTTTGATCTATGATAAGGCTAGGTGTCGTGCGGCAGGCGCAGGCTTTAGATTAGCTTAGTCATGCTTAGTTTGTATGTTCAATCCCCATGGACCCCAACTCGGTTGTACAATCGAGGTTGGTTAAGTTTTAATTTATATCTAATACATCATGCAAGTACGATTCTCATGCAAGCGTGTTCGGCAACCTGTTATTCGCGTAACTTTGTTCATATTGCCGAATAATCTTTTAAACCTGTTGGCAGATAGCTTTCATAGCTATATGTCGTCGTAAGTGGCTTCAGGGCCGTACATCTTGGAACTGTCTGGTCATACCCGGCACGTTCCAGCTTTGTATTTAACAATTTATCTCCCTTGTTAGTTGCAGGGCAAACTGACTGGCACGCACCGGACTTCTGAGCACCCGGGCCACGATTGAAGCCAGCTTCTCCGGCTTGCTGTGTGAATGGCGCAGTGCGCCACTTTTTGCGCCAACACACTTTTTGGCACGCCCGGTGGGACATCCTTTTTTCCTGCAACGATGGTCGAAGTCACTGAAGCTGAGGCCAGCAACAAGGCAGGGCTCGTGCAGGTGCAGCTCACTGAACTACCCGACGAGTACAGAGAACAGGTGGAAGATGCTTGTGCCGAATTCCAAGCCAGGTGCCTAGAAGCCTTTTCCAAGAACAAAAGCGGAAAGGTTCGCCGTTTGCACGATCTGCCGAAGCCCATCCAGCCCAACCCGAGCGATCCCGGGGAAGCAGAGGCAGTGTTGAAAATGTCTCATATGATCAACGAAGCTGTCTCTGGTGCCATCGGTCGCATGCATGGGGCGTTTCTCAACACTTTCCGCACCATCATGATCGCCCAATTCGGCCCCAAGGCCGATGAACTTATGGAGGCCGAGTTTGGCCCTATAGCAGGACCGCATCTTTTCAATCTGCCGAATCACCTCAAGGGGGCAGGAGCTGCCGGTGAGGAGACCCCGCCCAAGGCTCAATCAAGCGGGATGACCATTCAGGAGAAGCACACGCCAGAAGGCCAGTTGCCGACCATGGGGCAGCTCACGTTCGGCACTAAGGGTCAGCCGCCAGAGTCAACACGCAAGATCTCCCCGCAGACCTATAGGCTCATAAAGGACTACTACGGAAACGGGTACCATGAGATGCTTGAGCCTCACAATATAGAGGGTGCCCCGCATCCAGGATATGGGAAGCCGACGGCCGAGAAAACCGCCGACTCTAATGTCGATGTCATGCTAGAGAAGATGGCGGATATGATGCAGCGCACTTTCGGCCTGAAGCCTAAGGGCACGTATGCTTACAGGTCTCCGTTCCCCGAATGGTTCCACCGTGTGGCTCTACCTCCCAGAGTCAAAGTGCCGACGGACCTGTCCAAGTTCTCCAGCTTAGACGACACCAGTACGGTGGAGCACGTCAGTCGTTATCTGCTCCAGCTTGGGGAGGCCAATACCGAAGACGCCTTCAGGGTTCGGTACTTCCCGTCGTCACTCACTGGACCGGCATTCGCGTGGTTCACGTCACTACCGCCGGTCTCTATTCTCTCTTGGGCGGACTTGGAACAAAAGTTCCATACACACTTCTACACGGGCACCAAGGAGAAGAAACTGGTGGACATCATGTACGTACGCCAGAAGCCGAATGAGACACCGCAGGACTACCTGCGCAGGTTCAGGGAGGTCAAAAGCCAGTGCTTCGGCATGCACCTGCCGGACGATCAGCTTCCACCATTGGCCGTGGCAGGCATGCTCCCGAGCATCAGGGACAAGCTGTTCGGTCAGGAGTTTGAAGACTTGGGTCATCTCTCCCACCGGCTGAATGAGATGACTATCCAAGCGCAAGGCTTCCGGAGGGAAGGGCGTTTCCAGAAGGACAATGTCGCGGCACAGATGTATCAGGCTTTCCTGGACGAAGCCGATGACTACACCGACGCGGAAGATGAGGTAGCCGCTGCAGAGCTCAACTGGGACAAGGAGCCGACCCAAGCCAACAAGCAATGGCTGCGCCAGCAGAAGGGGGCATACGACTTCGACGTCACAAAAGCTGACAAGCTCTTCGAGTTCCTGGTTGCCGAAGGGAGAGTCAGGCTACCCCCGGATCACCCGATGCTGCGTCCCGGAGGAGTCAAGGACAAGAAGTACTGCAGTTTTCATAACACTAACACTCATTCTATTAATGATTGCCGTGTGTTCAGGACGAGAATCCAGAAAGCCATCCAGGATGGCCATATCAAGTTCAATGGCAAAATGAAGATCGATGCAAACCCCTTCTCCCAGAACGCCGTGTTCTTCTCAGTGAACATGGTAACCCCAGCAGATCCCAAAGGCAAAGTCAAAGTCCTCACCTCCGATAAGGCACGCGAATCTGGCGCAGTGGATCCCGATCGGCAAATCACTGGCGATGAGCTCTGACAGCGCGCCCAAGCCACGAATAGCCGATACGAGCACGGAGAGTCATCTTTGAGGCGCAGGCCTACCCACAGAGATCTCCTTAACAAATGGCGCCGGCAAAATGAGAAAGAGCAGAGGCGTCTCCAACGCGAAGAGCGAGAACTCGAAGAGGAATACCAGCGTGAAGACGGTCACACGGAAGTGCACCGGTATCGTCTGGGGGAGAGGGCTTACCACAGGGAACAGGCCCATCGTTGGGAACAAGAACACCGCCAAGAGCGGGAGCAAGAGCATTGGGGCTGCCCGTTCTTCCGCCACTGCTGGAACGAAGGCCTGAAATTGCCTGCCGTCAACAACTGCCCCGAATGCAGCGATCAGTACAGGGGGTATAAGCAGGATCGGGTCAACCGTCGTCCCGTTCACGAAAGGTTGGGAGCTCGCGTCCCGATGAACGATCGGCGCCTGAAAACGGAAAGCCCGGGCCGGCAAGCCAAGAGATATGCCGATCGAGAGTGGGTGCACCACCAGGACGACGGCGAGGAGGCACAGCCTCGCCCATATAGGTGGCAAAAGGGGCAGTGGTGCCCGCCAGGACTCAGAAAAAGCCAGAAAAGGAGAGTGCAGCGCCTCCGAAACAGGGAGTTGGAAGAGGCAGCCGCCAATGGGAAGAAGCAAGAATGGCGCCCGAAGGAAAAACCAGATGACACCGACAAGGGCGCTGACGTGGCCATGACTTTCTTCCTTCCCCTGGAGTTCATGGCTCCTGCCGGCCGGGGGGCACAGGACGAGGTGTATTCGGATTCCGACGAGGCCGAGCACGACGAGCTCGCGGCACAGCTCATGTTGTCTCAGAAGGCAGCATTTGACAAGCCAGCCAAGCATCGGCATTTGAAGCCGTTGTATGTCAAGGGGTACGTCAACGGGAAGCCGCTAACCAAGATGTTTGTTGACGGCGGCGCAGCAATCAACATCATGCCTTACGCTACGTTCAGAAAGCTGGGCATGAACGATGAAGACCTACTCAAAACAGATATGATACTCCGCGACTTTGCCGGCAATCCCTCCGACACTCGGGGTGCCGTGCACGTGGAACTGATGATTGGATCCAAGACGCTCATTACGACCTTCTTTGTCATTGATGGCAAGGGGGCATATAGCTTGCTTCTAGGCAGGAATTGGATCCACGCCAACTGCTGCATACCTTCAACCATGCATCAAATACTCATACAATGGGTTGGAGATGACATCGAGATTGTCCAAGCTGATGACTCGGTGAGTGTTGCCACTATTGAGCCCACCTACTGGGAATTCGACGGGGTAGACTGCTTCTCCGATCGTGTGTGGGGAGAAGGTCCTGTCAACGTCTACGGCAGGGATCAACAGCCGATCCAAGCAATCGGCTCTCAAAGCTTCTTTTAGATGGACAACCCAACCGACAGCAGCGAGGGCAAACTGGGACGTGGCTTCACGTCGGCCGACAAGCTAGAGGAGGTGGATATTGGTGATACGAGTAAGAAGAGGCCGATGTTTGTAAGTTCCAGTTTAGACCCTGATTTCAGAGTGCAACTAGTAGATCTTCTAAAGGAGTTCAAAGACTGTTTTGCGTGGGACTATACAGAGATGCCCGGATTAGATCGATCTATTGTTGAGCATAAGTTGCCGATCAAACCTGGATACCGCCCGTACAAACAACCTCCGCGCAGGATCTACAAGGAGGAGGTGTTGGCCGACGTGAAAAAGGAAGTGGAAAGATTACTAGAAGCTAACTTCATTCGGCCGTGTCGATATGCGGAATGGATCTCCAATATTGTCCCGGTGTACAAGAAGAACGGGAAGATGAGAGTCTGCATCGACTTCAGGAACCTCAACAAAGCCACTCCTATGGACGGTTATCCAATGCCAGTGGCCGATTTGCTAGTAGATGCTTCGGCCGGTTTTGAAGTCATAAGCTTTATGGACGGCAACGCAGGTTACAACCAAATCTTCTCCGGCTTGCTGTGTGATTGGCGCAGTGCGCCACTTTTTGCGCCAACAGCTGTGGCGGAGGCGCTCCGGGTCCGGGGCTTCCTTACGACCGGGGGCACGTCCGGCGCGGAGCTCGACGGACCTCGAGCCCCCGACGAGGCAGGGATCGGCGCCGCCTTCCGCGGCTGCGTCCCGCGCGACCCCTTCGCCGGGGGGACCTCCAGCATACCCTCCTGCACAGAGGAGTGGTCAGCCCGGACGTCGACGACCCCCGCGCGCCTCAAACGCGCATCCATCCCCTCGTCGTCACTCTCGTCATCATCATCGTCCTCTTCCTCCGAGCTCAAGGAGCTGAGCTCGGGGGACTCGTCTCTAGGCTGCCGGTTGCAATGAGCCTTCGCCAGCCTCTGCTCCCGGGCCGAACGACGCAAGTTTTTGTTTTTCTCTTTCTTCTTTTTGGCATCCTTGTTCTCCTTGTCTTTCTGAGCAGAGAGGCGCCTCACCTGGGTATCCGCGGCGTCCTCCCTCACCGGGGGCCTCGACGCACGGCAAGTGAACGCCCCCTGCAAAAAAGAAGAAATGTGACAAGACGAACCACAAGAAGGATGTGTCAGGCTCGGAAAAAGAGAAAGGGGGAGGAGGCTCGGGACGGCTTAGCTCGAGGGAGGCTTACCAGGTCTAGACACCCCCTGTCGGGTGCCATGGCGATCAGGTTGGTGTCCTCGGGGATGAACGACCCTTGGATCGTGATCGACACCCGCGAGATGCCCTCGTTCCGAGGCAGCCTCCCCTCGGCCATCCTCGATCGATTTAGCGCCTCGAGCTGGGCCTTCGGCCCCATCTCGTGCATAAGGAGGTGGCGGTCCGCCAGCGGAAGAACCCTTCGCTGGTGGAACGCCCAGATGACCGCCTGAACGGTCAGGTTCTTCTCGTCCACCAGCATCTTCATCATCTCCATCAGGGGAACCAGGTAGCGCTGCCTGTCCGCCGCGACCCCCCAAGTCCACTTCTCCGGGCGCTGAGTGAGAACCCTGCCAGTGTACTGCGGAAGAAGACCACCTTCATTCCGCAGGTAGAACCAGTGGTCGTCCCACCCGGCCTGGTTGGAGGAAAGCTTGTAGCGGAGGTATTCGCGGGGGACATTGGCCGACGAGGTCCCCGTCCTCGCAGTGACGGTGAGGGAACCCATGCGCACGAGCTGCCTCCCGCTGGGCTTCAGGGCCTTGATGAAGAGCTCGCCCCGGAAGAGGTGGACGAACATCTCCCAGTGCGGCTCGATCTTCAGGTACCCCTCGCACACCGCGGCGAAGATGGCGGCTTGCGAAATCGAGTTAGGGGAGAAGTGTTGCAGCTCCACCTCGTAGTGATGGGTCAGCGCCCGCATGAAGCGGCTCGGCGGAACGCCGAGCCCCATTCGGTGGTAGCGCGTGAAGCTCACCACGTACCCCTCCGGCGGGTGCGGCTCCCGGTGATCCGCCGATGGAGTAACCCACCACGCGTGTCCCTCCTCCGGGTTGGGACGGAGAAGCCCCTAGGCCACCAGCGACTCCATCTCGCGCTGCGTCACCTTCGTCGGGCTCCAGTCTTCAGCCGGCAGCGCTTGTGCCTGGGCGGCCATGGCGGTGGCGCGGCACGGACCCAAGCAGCGGACGGGCAGTCGGGAAATCCCCAATCGACTAGCTCGAGGGAGAGGGCGCGTGAAGGCTACGGCGGCGGTGAAGGCAAAGGCGAAGTGAAAGGTTTCCTTTTCCCCTCTTTCGATATTTATAAGGGGAAACCCCAACAGGCGAGGCGTCCCACGGCGACGAAAAAAGAAACCGTATAGCATTTAATGCGCCCACCTAACTACGTCTCGAGCCGGATGCAGGGAACACGCGGCAGCTCTCCATTCGCTCCGCTACCCGGGCCCGCCACGACCGTCGCTCCGGCTTCGCGTCCGCCGCCCTCCCCGACGATTTCCGCCTAAAAAGGCGCGCCCAACGGGCAGAAGGATTCCCAGACGACGGAGGCTTCTTCACGAAGGTAAAAATGGGCCCCGGCCCTAAGCCTCGAAGCAGCGAAGGCTGGCCCTCGAAGAGGGTTCGACAGCCGGCTTCGAGCACCCGAGTCAGGGACACCAAGGGGCGCCACTCGCGGCATCACTCGAGGGCCAAGCCCTCGAGGCCCCTCACGTGTATCCAAGGCAGGGAGCACGACGTGCAGTGAGATCCCCTCGAAGGGAGGCATCGAGCCACCGGGCCCTATCGAATGGACCCGGCACTCCTGCAGACTGAGCACCCATGCTTTATGAGATCGCCTCCGGGCTACAGTCGACCCCTATCGAACGGGGCACGAGGTCTCACTTGGATTCCCCGTTACCAGCTCATCGGGAACCTCGATACTCGCCCGCTCGTGGTAGTACGAGGCATCCCACCTCGCATCCGATCGAAAGGACTCGCGGGATGACAAGCCAGGGCAACCGGCGTGTCGGACAGCTCGAAGAGCCGGCCGGCCGGTTCAGCCTGGCACCCCTCGACGAAAGAGGGTCTAAAAAACTTGGGTGCTCGACACCCCCGAACCTAAAAAACGCAACTAACACTCACACAAGAAAAAGCCCACGAGGGAGTCTTAACCACTCCCCCGTGGCCTCGGGGGCTACACCTACGGGTGTCGCTCGCACGACACCCACGGAATCAAAATGACCAAACCCTCGAGACCAGTTAGCTAACCCTCGAGATCCCAGTCGGGAGCCCCAGCTCGAGTGCAAGCACTCGAACAAGGGCTCGGGGGCTACTGTCGGGGGTCCACAAAAGGGGTACCCCCAATCAACGCAAACTAATAGGTTAAACCTAGAACGCCGGTAAATAACAAACCTAACTAGTCTAACCCCTTAAAGAGACCAACCCCTCGAGGCCCACAACGCTGGCCCACCAAGCCAGGCCTCGGGCGAACGCGCGCTCTCCATCTCGCCCGAGCCCTCCGAAGCTAGGCCCCGGGCGAGCGCTCCACTAAAACCTCGAGTCCTGGCATTTGGGGCTCGAGCCCCCCACAGCCGAACACCATACCTCGAGACCCCACGCAGGGGACCTCGAGCCTCTCTGGCACAGCAGCCTATCCCTCGAGGCGCTTATGCTTCCCTCGAGCGGCGCAGACATCGGATGACAGCCCCATACCGCCTGCATTTAATACATCTACCTACTCCAGTCACGTCCTCTGCAGCCCGACGTGTACCACAGTAACCAGGGCAGAGTCAAGTCTCGTTTTCACCACAAGCATGGGCAAAAGGGCGCTAGTACGGCACTGTTAGCCCATACCCTACGCTGTTGCACGTCCAAGCCACGTCTCAAGGCCCGGATGCCCACTGCTCAATCAACTTTCATGAGACTTGTCCATACCTGCGGGGGCTCGAGCCCCCCGTAGGCGCCACCTCGAGGCCGGCTCCGCGCCCCTCGAGCCCTAACTGCTTTCATGCTATTGGAAGACAGGTACCCCAAGACCCGGGGGGACCCCGTCGTGTCCTGTACGTGCCGGAATGGGTGCTGCACGGCTTCTACATCGTCATGCCATCACGTCCACGCCCAGGATGGAGGTCACGCTCCAAGGACGCCTCAACAGCAACGCCCACGTCGGCTCCAGTGGCCCCGACAACACAGGATTCCTACCCTACGCCATATCGAGCGTTGTACATATCTATCCTGTGTAAACCCTGGCCTCCTCTTGTTCTATAAAAGGGGACGCCAGGGCCCTTCGCGCAAGGGGGAGGACGCGAGTCCACGGTTACACAACTCCGAGAGACAACACACAAGTCCACACACGTACACCCTCGAGTCCGGACTCCGATCCACGCTCATTGAGCTTGTATTTGCCCCTGTACAAGCACTTAGGTGCAAGTAATACAAGAACCTCCTCCCCCGCTGGACGTAGGGCCTTCTTTGCCCGAACCAGGATAAATCCTTGTGTCATCTTGCATCACCATCCAGGAAGAGAGCACGCGATCACATTACTCGTTGGTGTCATACCCCCGGGTTCGAAACACCGACAGAGAACCGCCGAGCAAAGTCGCGGAGGGGCTCGTCCGCCGCCTGCCTGCAACACCGTAGGTCCCAGGGGTTGCCTGGGCGCACGCAAGTCCCCTTGAAATTCCCATCGAAGACCCTGACTAGGCCGGCCCAGTCGTCGATCCGATCCGGCGGGAGCCCCTCGAGCCATCGGCGGCCGGTGTCCGAGAGGTAAAGTGGGAGTTGGCGTATGATCACACGGTCGTCGTTCTTCGCTCCGCCCAGTTGGCAGCCTAGGCGGAAGTCCGAGAGCCAGAGCTTGGGCTCGACCTCCCCGTCGTACTTCACGATGTTGGTCGGCGGTCGGAAGCGGTCGGGGAGGGTTGAGCTGCGGATGGCCCGGCTGAAGACTCTGGGGCCTGGGGGCTCGAGGACTTGCCGGTCCTCGTCGCTGTCGTAGCGCCCCCTTCGATGGGCGCTATAGCCACGCTCTTGGGCCCCCTTGTCCTTGCGCCGTCGGTTGATGTCGTTGCGGGCGTCATTGGGGTCTCGAGGTGGCCGGTTGTCGATGATCCGTTCGTGGACTGGCCTAGCTCGAGAGGCGTCCGGCTGGTGGACGGATGTCTCGCGCTCGTTGTGGGGCGTGTCCGCCGGCTTCCCCGAGGCTGCTCCGCGCCGGCGTGACACCGAGCTCTCGGCCTGCTGCACAGCGGCTGTCTCCAGGAGGTTCTTCATTTCCCCAAGCATGCGCCTGGCGTCAGAGGTTGGAGACGGCGGGTAGATCACGGAGCATCATCGCCGCCGCCACCACGTTCTGCCCGGCTCGCGGGAAGCACACTTCGGGGCGTGCTGGTGCCCCGTCCTCGAGGATCCGCTGGTGGACCTCTCGAGCCCGACCTCGAGCTCCGGCACCTCGGGGCTGGGGTGGTTCCTGCATCAGAGTTTGCCAGAGCTGCAGCAGGTGTCGCCGTTCTTCCTCGGCTTTGGTGATTGCCTCCTGCACCTGCGCGAGTTGCGCCACCCGGCCGTCGTCGTGCTGAGGCGGTGCAGCCGGTGCTGGAGGTTTGTTCCTCCCCTGAACACGTGATCCGCCTGCCGCGGCCACGTTACTGGGGCCCTCTAGATCGAGCGCCGGCCTCCCGTCGTCGCCCTCGTCCTCGGTATCGCATACGACCCCCTCGAGTTGGAAGCACTCCCTGGTGGGATCCCAGAGGTCGGGGTCGTGGTAGTCGTATTCGTCGGAGTCGGAGTTGTTGACGGCGTGCCGCCTCGGCAGATGCCGGGACCGCAGCTCGCGGTACCATTCTCCGACGGTGGCTCATCGGGGTGGCTCGATGGCTCGCGAGAAGCCACGGTCGACGTGCGCAGGGTGGACGATCTCCAGGTTGGCCATGGCCTGCAGTAGCACGCCCGGGCGCTCCTCCTGCTCTGCCGGCGGTCGGCCCCGACGGCGCTCGTTGAGCTGGCGGGCGTAGGCTACTGCGGGGTTGTCGAGGCCGATCGGGAACCGCCGGCGTCGAGCGCGGTACTCCCCGTGCGGGAGGAGGCTGGGTGGCGTCGACGGTGCGCGGCTCGGAGGCCTCTGGCCTGGCTCCTGGTCCGTGCGCATGAGGAACGCGAAGTCGCTGGGCGGGCGCGAGCGCGCCCTGGAAGTCTCCCGCCGTGCGCCGGGCAGGCTCCTCCTCGGGAACTCCGCGCCGGCCACGGGGAAGTGGGTGTACGCCGCTGCCACCGCCTGTGCCTGGCGACGATGGTGACGATGGCGCCGCTCATGGGGTGGCGACGCGTGGTGGTGCGGGCGACGTGCCACGCTCCTCGCACGGGGCGGCGTGACACGTCCTCCACTCGGGCCCTCCGTGGAGAGCAAGGTCAGCTCGTTGCCGTCGTCGGTGGCCAGGAACTCGAGGCTCCCGAACCAGATGACGGCACCGGCAGAGAACGAAGGAGTCGAAGCAGCCATCCAGGAAACAGCGAGAAACCGACTCGACACGCGAAGGCCCCTACCTGGCGCGCCAACTGTCGGTGTTTCGAACCCGGGGGTACGACACCAACGAGTAATATGATCGCGTGCTCTCTTCCTGGGTGGTGATGCAAGATGACACAAGGATTTATCCTGGTTCGGGCAAAGAAGGCCCTACGTCCAGCGGGGGAGGAGGTTCTTGTATTACTTGCACCTAAGTGCTTGTACAGGGGCGAATACAAGCTCAATGAGCGTGGACCGGAGTCCGAACTCGAGTGTGTACGTTTGTGGGCTTGTGTGTTGTCTCTCGGAGTTGTGTAACCGTGGACTCGCGTCTTCTCTCTCGCGCGAAGGGCCCTGGCGTCCCCTTTTATAGAACAAGAGGAGGCCAGGGTTTACACAGGATAGATATGTACAACGCTCGATATGGCGTAGGGTAGGAATCCTGTCTTGTCGGGGCCACTGGAGTCGACGTGGGCGTTGCTGTTGAGGCGTCCTTGGAGCGTGGCCTCCATCCTGGGCGTGGACGCGGAGACGTGGCGGCGTGGGGGCCGTACAGCGCCCATTCCGGCATGTATAGGACGCGGCGGGGTCCCTCCGGGTCTTGGGGTACCTGTCTTCCAATAGCATGAAAGCAGTTAGGGCTCGAGGGGCGCAGAGCCGGCCTCGAGGTGGCGCCTACGAGGGGCTCGAGTCCCCGCAGTTATGGGCAAGTCCCGTGAAAATTGATTGAGCAGTGGGCATCCAGGCCTCGAGACGTGGCTTGGACGTGCAACAGTGTAGGGTATGGGTTAACAGTGCCGTACTGGCGCCCCTTTTGCCCATGCTTGTGGTGAAAACGAGACTTGACTCTGCCCTGGTTACTGTGGTACACGTCGGGCTGCAGAGGACGTGACTGGAGTAGGTAGATGTATTAAATGTGCGGTATGGGGCTGGCACCCGATGCCTGCGCCGCTCGAGGGAAGCATAAGCGTCTTGAGGGATAGGCTGTTGTGCCAGAGAGGCTCGAGGTCCCCGCGTGGGGTCTCGAGGTATGGTGTTCGGCTGTGGGGGGCTCGAGCCCTAAATGTCAGGACTCGAGGTTTTAGTGGGGCGCTCGCCCGGGGCCTGGCTTCGGAGGGCACGGGCGAGATGGAGAACGGGCGTCAGCCCGAGGCCTGGCTCGGTTAACTCGGGCGAGACGGAGAGCGCGCGTTCGCCCGAGGCCTGGCTTGGTGGGCCAGCGTTATGGGCCTCGAGGGGTTGGTCTCTTTAAGGGGTTAGACTGGTTAGGTTTGTTATTTGCCGGCGTTCTAGGTTTAACCTATTAGTTTGCGTTGATTGGGGGTACCCCTTTTGTGGACCCCCGATTGTGTTAGACTATATGGATAGCTGATGTATTTGTTAGATAACTTGTTTGAGAACCCTAATATGTAATTCGTGGAGTGTTAGTCACTTTGTTACTCTTTGACCGCTAATACGTTTGAGTTTATTCAAATTGTGTCGATGTTTGGTTCCTTGTTATTGCGTTTGCAGAAGAATACAGGAAAAACGAAAAAAACGAAAAAAACACATTTGGGGGGCTAAGCTTTCTGGATCTCTTCTGAGGCTTTGCCGCGCCAACCCTGGGGGCGCGGCTGACGCTTTTGCCGCGCCAGGCGGGTTGGCGCGGCAAATGCATTAGCTGCGCCATGCCTCCTGGCGCGGCAAAAGCGTCAGCCGCGCCCCCAGGGTTGGCGCGGCAAAAGCTGGCATCTCATTGCCTTTTCAGCGTCGTGTCCTGTCGTCATAAGTGCTATGCAGTTTTGATTCCGATAGGCTTTTCGGTGTATAGATTTTTCAGTATATAGGCTTTTCAGTACATAGCCTTTTCTGTACATAGGTTTTTCAGTGATTAGATTTTTCAGCGAATAGCCTTTTCAGTTGCAATAACTACACACTCACAATGCAGCTGAGATAATTCACAAGTTCAAAACCAGGGCTCTGCCTATATAAACCCTTCAGCGCCTTGCATATTCAACAACTTCAGCAGAGCTTGCGAGGTTCGTAGTAGAGATGTCTGGAGGTTCGTCCAAAGGTGGGAGAGGAAAGGGTGGGTGGAAGGGACCTCCCATTGTGTGGGAGGGCTCTCTCGGTCCTGATTCCTTCTTAGAGGCACTATATGAGTTTCCCGTTGAGAGCAAAAAGGATTTCAGCCGGGACCGTCCTCTTAGGGGATACGATAACCGCTTAGAGGACTGGCCAAAATGCCGCCATGGTGAGGACTGTTTGGTGCAGATGCTCCACGACGACTTGGAGGCAGGCCGACGTTTCTTCAAATGCCCGCGAGCATGGGTAACTTTATTTAATTGTTGTTGCTATGCCTCTCATGTTTGCTAATACTTAGTCATTTTGTAAATGTCAGTTTTCTATTTCCGAAGAAAACTGCGGCTTCACCAGATGGGTGGATCCTCCTCCAATATGGCCGCATCAGGAATACATCTATTATCTGCAGCGTCGTATCGACGATCTTGAAAGAGAAGTTAAAAGCATGCTCAAGGACTATGATGACGACGACAGCGAAGCAGACGGTTCAGATGAAGCAATATGCCTTGATCCATATTGCAACTGTCCGCATCACAAGAACAAGGGGCCTCCACCCCCGCCGCCACCACCGCCACCACCACCACCACCCGCAATGAGAGGCTATTACGGAGAAGGGTCTACTCAGTTTGCTATGTGGGACGGCTTCTAGACTACTTAGACCACTATGTGTGTGTTGTGTTGTGCCTATCAATTACCTAAGGCATGTTAGGATTAGTCTAGGACCTTTTAACCAAGTTACGGTAAGAGGTCCTCACATGCCATGTACTAGTTTGTTGTTCGTGTACTTGTTTGCTCTATTCTATTTCTCGTACTTTATCCCAGAATAAATCGATAACACATGAACTACCGCAAACAATCCAACAACATATGAAAAAGTCAAACAAAGTGCAGTTCAAGACTACATAATCGAGGATCCGAAATAAACGGTACACCGAAGTACAAACCAACAGTACAATACACTAACAAGTCCACCAAATAACAACAATGTTCATTACTCAATAATGACTACTTAACCTACCACACTACTGAGTGCAACGAGGCCACTTTCCCTTCCTCACAGCATCCGGATCCTGCTCCATGGCAGCCTTGGCACGACGCACACGCTCAAGCCTCTTCTCCCTCTCTCCCCTATGCTTAGCTGCATCCCTCAGTCTTGCCTCTTCCTCATGCTGCTTTTGTGCTGCCTCTTCTTTGCGTCTCTTCTCCAAACGCTCCTTGTCCTCCGCAGCCCACTTTTTCATCCTCTCTACATGCTCCTTGTCCTCCGGCTTCATCTCAGTGTCGATCCACTGCTCGAAGTCACATAGTGGTGGAGGCTCCTGCAAAATACGACTAAGTCAATTAGGTAATAAAATATAAATGATCTGTCATTCATGTATAGAACAAGCCATCAGCTTCTCACCATCAGTCCAATACGGATCTGTTTAGGTGTAGGGTCAAAGGCATAATTCTCACACATCCAATACCTCTGACCGTATGTGTGCTCCTCATCAGATATTGCGACCTTACAATCATCGCCGCAGTAGCACATGGGCACCGGAACACCGCTAGGCAATGGCAAACAAACATAGGCATTGCCCGTGAGAGGCTGCCTACAATCATCAACGCAATAACAAATGAACATAACACAAAATTACTTCATTAAAACAGACAAATAAATCAACAATGTACCGATCTTACCTTGCCTTACTAGCTTTGCCACGCCGCGGCATCCTAACAATAAAAAATATGTCAACGCTACACATACATTCATGATTAATTATAAATCTACATAATGACGTAACAAATATTACACAAAAAAAATGTACACAAATTGAACAAAATATTAAGCAAAACAGATAAAAAAGTCTAATACATGAACAAATCCATCATTAATTAACAACTAACGTCACGACATTTTCAAAATAAATATTGTCTACAAACCCTAACTTACCAAAATATGATTTAATCCTACATTGCAAATATGGATAAAGAAAAGCAATATGGATCAAAATACCTCTAGTGCAGAGAGAACAAGTTCGATTGAGGGAGACGAAGAGAGGAGGGATGAAATGGAATGGATTGGATTGGATTGAATTGGTTTGGGAGGAGAAGAGAGGAATGAAGAGGAGGCTGCTGCTGGCCGCGGCGGCCAGATCTAGATCGGTTTTGCCGCGCCAACCCGCCTGGCGCGGCAAACGCACTGGCCGCGCCAGCCCGCCTGGCGCGGCAAACTGACGAGTGGGGCCCACGCGGGCCTGCGTGGTCGGGCGGTGCCACGGTGGCGCTTTTGCCGCGCCGCCATGCTTGGCGCGGCTAACGTATTTGCCGCGCCATTGGGGACGGCGCGGCAAAAGGGTTAGCTTTGAAAAAAAAAATGGACAGTGTTGTTTCTGAAATTTTTTATTTAATTAGGTTATTAATAAAAAAAATTCGCTAGAGGAGAGGGGGAGAGCCGGCGTCGCCGCATCGGGTTTGGCGACGAGCAACACTACTAGTAGACGGACGTTGCAGACTTGCACGAGGCGCCCCTGAGGCCAGAGCCCAGGGCCCAGCCGCCCATGGCGGGCATGGCCCCGGTCCTGTCTGCAGTCTGGACACATCCCCCGGCCATCCCTCCCCTCCTCAGACCTCGAGCGCAGGATCCTCTCCGCCGCCTCATCTCCGTGTGCTCCCATGCTGCGGCCTCGTCTCGTCCCGCCGCCGGCCGGCCGTCGTGCGTCGTGGCGTCGTCCCGCTCGCGCAGCCATCAGCCATGGCCCATGGGCAGGCAGGAGCGCAGGCGCAGGAGATCCTGTCGTGGTCGTGGAGCCTGTAGCTGTGCCACTGTTGCGTGAAAGGGTTAAGGTCTAGCCTAGGCCGACCGTGCCTTGCATGGCCATTGTTTAATGCCAAGGGCCCAAGGTGAAGGTGAGCTCCCCCGGCCGGCGGGCCCTGGCCGCCGGGCCTGCTGCAATTATCCATGCATGGGCGCATGGCGACGCCTCGGCCTACCCACCAGCTCGTTTGATCTGTTTCGCAAATTATTCATCTGTGATGATCAAACTGGCCATATAAAATTTTCATTTCTTCATCACTGGTTGGATTTTGTAGTACCCCAACTGTCAAATACTGGCATATAATGCCAAGTGAGATATGTTTATGATATACTAGTAATGGCCTAGTAAGTTCCATACGAATTGAATCGGAGTACGGAGTACTATTTATCAGTCGTATCAATATATATACTTGGCCGGGAGAATTTGACAATTTGTGATCAGAAGACATCCGGTTCGTTAATTGGAAAGTTCTCATGGCGCTTGGCCATCCAGACCAACCGCAGTGAGCCAGTGACAGGACTAATTTAGAAACTTCATTTCTTTAGGGATTCTGGACTTTTGTCAGGAAAGATCGATAATATATATTGATATTATTTTTGTTATCATCTTAGTTCTTTCTTGGTGGGGATTTTTCATCCCTTATTTTGCTTCCAAAACAGACCTGAGGATGGGGTGGACCCAGTGGCAACAACACTCGTCTCGACGTCTCGCCTGCCGGCACATCATTACGGTTGCAGGGTCGGGGTGGCGGCCATCATCGTGTCCAACGCCATTAGAGCCGTGCTCACCCGAAGCGGAAGCGCAATTATGCGATAATATTAACAAAGGGCTCCACCTACGCAAGCATCGACGACGATGCTGTGCAGCAGTATAGAAATGCAGTACTCCCAATTGCCACTGCCACTCTGTTAGTCTGTTTGTTGCAACATGGGGTTCGAACGGCATAGCCTGAAAAAAATGCAGCAGCATCGAGTGAAACCGGAATGAAGGCCATGGACGTTGTTGGTGGTGGCAGCTGTTCATCAGGAAAAAAAAAAAGCATGAACAATAAAATTCTTTCAACACACAAGACCTTACTGGTGGTGGCGGATTCAGAAATGAGATAAAAGAGAGAGTAATAAATAACTAAAGACTAGAAATCTTATGACCGGCAAATTAAGATATAACACCACCAATAATAGATATAGTATGACAAAGGGTGCAAATAGCAATAAAAACTCAAATGCTCAAAGCAAATTGTAAGGCTAGTCTTAGTAGCATTTGCATTAAGTAGGTTGTCACTTGTCGCATAGACATTTTCGATGATATAATAGTGTATTATAGGGACTAAACTCTCTTTGGCACGTACTATTATCAACTCTCTATGACTCATGGTTCATGAAACTAAATGGCCACGAAACTATAAAATGAAATTTTGCATTAACAATGGATGTTTCATCCGAGTTTTATTTCGTTCTACATGGTATAACAGTCTTGTAAAAAAAACGCTATAACTATCCAATGAGACCAGCCTAAAACAATATTTTGGATAGAAATTAAAATACCAACTAAAGACAAATTTATAACCAAAAGATACTAGTATTATGTCTTCCTACGCACCACTTTAACCGCTATATTTCAATGTACACACATGTTAAATGTCATATGTTTTCACATAAACAATATAATATTATAGACTGAAATTAAGAGGCGTCACTCATTGCTCGTGGAGCAAATTTAACATATCACTGCATATGCCTTGACAGCGCTTTACAGTTTTTTCACCTTTGATGGATGCAAACAAATCACGGTCAATATGCTTTCCTCATCCTATCCTCCTATGCTCTGTGCTATGAAATGTTGCAATGCGCAGTTATTAGAAACAAATAATCTGCATTCATCAATCATAATACGATACATTGATAGTAACCAATACTCACTAACTGGGCCTTGCAGGCCTCTTTCTTATGGGCTACAACCTTCTCAGCCTGGGTTGTAGCCTTGTAGGTCTGTCGCCGCTTATCAGTTCCTCCTACCTTCCACTAAAAAAAAGAGTTCCTACCTTCCACTTAAAAAAGGAGTTCCTCCTACCAGCCTTGGTGTTTAGTTGTGTTTTGCGCATTTTTTTTTCCTTTTTGGAACGCCTTTAGTTAAGTTTTGTATTGAGTGTGTCGAACTGTTAGTTGGTTGCAGTCTTTTGTCGTCATTTCTTGCTAACCTAGTGTTGCCTTCGGTCGTGTGTAGTTGTGTTGAGTTTGTGACTAGGTTTTTGTTGTATCATAATTGTTTTGATGGGAAGCATAGTGCACCCGCTACTTTATGGTTTTTTTTATCGTGTTCCCTTAAAAAATTTTATAGGGCCTTGTTTAGATGCCAAGAGTGAGATTTTTTCTCAACTGTAGCACTTTCGTTGTTATTTGACAAACTTTGTGCAAATATGGCCCAACTAGACTTAAAAGATTTGTCTCGATATGTACATACTAAAAGTATAATTAGTTATTTATTTTACCAACATTTAATACTTCATGCATGCGTCCAAACATTGATGTGAGTGATGTGATGGAGAGAAAGTGAAAAAAAGTTGATAATTTGTGGGTATCTAAACAAGGCCTAGGTTTAATCCTACAAAATTATTTCATGAATCCTGCTATGTGCAAAGGTGTCTAATCATGTTTATGTATTTAATAAACTCCTTTGATTTGTAAGGTGTTGCAACATCGTAACGGTAATAATTCAAGGAAACATGTAAATTAAGGGTTCATCTTTTATTTCTCTTTTCCCTTTTATGTTATAAGTTTGATTAATTTTATACAAAAATTATAATATTCATGCTATCAAGATAATCCCTTCATCTCAAAATAAATATCGTTTCGGATTTCTTACCAGTCAAATATTCTTAATTTTAACTATATTTATAGAAAATATTAGCAATATTTATATCTCCAAATAAGTTTATTAAAAATAGATTCAACTATAAATATTAATATTTTATATATATATTTAGTCAAAGTTAAAAGAATTTGACTTCTCGAAAATTGAGATTTTCTTAATAGAAGTCATATTTTTATACACTTCGGCCTCTTTTACGACGCAGGATTGTTTCCGTTTCTATGTTTTCTCTATGAAAAATGAACTGAATCATGTGAAAATTTTATATTATTTCTGTGTTCAAAGCGGCCCTTGCCTTGATCAGCACAATTTCGTTCGGGACAGAGTTTGAGTTTGAAGGGAAAAAGAAACCGAAAAAAAAAAATGTTATGCTTGCTTTGCCTTCAGTCCATTTCGTTCGCCGACACCCCGCACCAACGGAGCGGAGCCGGGGGAGCCGGGGAGCCGAGGCCCGAGGGTATTCTTCCTTCGCCGTTAAGCACGCCACCACGCGCAGCCAACGCAGGCAAGCGTCGCCGTCTCCCCCTACCGAATCTGATGCTTCATCGATTGGCTCTAATCCTCGCTACCTCCACAGTCATGCGCGAGATTGCGCGTGATTAGGAACAGGGACCAATCGGATCGAATTGAGATTTGGGCGGAGCAGGAGGGGATCCATTGCCGGTGTTCTGGTCGTCGTCGGAGGTCGAGGGATGGTAGGGGTGCTGTCGAATCGCGTGGATCGTGACGACCTCAAGGCCGGGGATCACATCTACACTTGGCGGGCCGCCTACATCTACGCCCACCACGGTACGCTTCCCCCTGCTATTTCCCTTGATTGATTCGCGCCACTAGATTTGGATCTCATTTCCATCCCTAATCAAGTGACTAATAACACTACTAAATGCATTACTTGCATACATAGGCACTCCTAAGCTAACATTACTGATGGGGTGCAAACATCACTGCCTCTGTATCGATAGCAATTTTTTTTTGGGTGTGGTGGCTCTGTGTCGGCGCGTAAATGAAACCTTTGCGAAAATCTTAAGTTCATGCGTTTTTGCTTGCTGTCTATCAAAGCATTTTATTCTTCTAATTAAGAGCTTCTTTGTTCATCACCCTGCTTCACCAGAATTGTTTTAGGTAAAATCTTCACCATAATTGATTAATTGTTGTTTGAACAAAAAGATCACAATGAACTTGAATAAAACTGAAGCTTTGGTACAAGTCTGTTGATGAAAAAGGCATGTGAAAGCTTGAACCTGAGTCCTACCAATTGATATTTTTGGGGGAGTTATTATTTGTGTAGTTCTTGAAGCTGAAAGCAATCAGGAGCCCATGATGAAGAAGTTCTAGTTGTCTGTAAAAGATTGAACGTTCATTTAGTAATGAATATAAGCGCAACTGAAATTCATGGAAGCCATGAGTTTGTGTATTATATGCCATTCACAATTTCATAGAACCAAGTTTGCTCCATCCATATAGTTTCGTTAGACCATAGATCTATCCTGGCATAACCAGACAATAAGTTCGAACATAGGTAACCCTTTATGTTCTTAAAAAAATTTTGGTGTGAACATGAACTATTCCTCTATCAGACTTATGCACTTGTTTGCTCTTAGTAAGTGACCGAGTTTAATCTAAGCTTTGTGGTATATTATCAGGGATATATGCTGGAGACGGCATGGTTATCCATTTTACAAGGGCAGCTGGACATGAGATCGGGACAGGAACATTCTTGGATTGGTTCCTTTATAGCTCCTCTCCTGCAGCAACTGAGGGTCCTCCCTGCCAGAAATGTGGCCACTTAGTCAAGTCTGATGGGGTAATCATTTCTTGCCTCGACTGCTTCTTAGATGGGGGCAGCCTGTACCTGTTTGACTATGCTGTGTCTCCTGCTTTCTTCCTTGCCAAAGCACGCGGAGGAACCTGCACCTTGGCTGCCTCTGACCCCAGTGATGTTGTTATCCACCGTGCACGATACCTCCTGGACAATGGGTTTGGCATGTACTCTCTGTTCAAGAACAACTGCGAGGACTTTGCCATATACTGCAAGACTGGTCTGCTTGTGGAGACTGCTTTCAGTGTTGGCCGTAGTGGGCAGCTTGCATCTCTGACTGCTGCCTTCAGTGCCGTGGCCTCATCGCCATTGCGTTTCCTGACAACCAGTGCTGGTGGCCTGGCAATTGTGACCAGCGGCATGTATTGTGTCGGGCGATATGTGTCCGATATTGGTGTTCGGCGAGATGTTGTCAAGGTCCCTGTTGAAAGGCTTGTGGAGCAGAATGTTACTTTGATTCCTCAAAGTCCGGCTACAGAGACAGATATCGCAGCAGGAGCACCGAAAGAGCAGTTGGAGGTTCCTTGTGTGGTTGCAGAGGAAGCATCCATTATACCCCCCGCAGCACCGTGATCCATTGATGAAATGTCATGTAGCAGGTGTTGTTGGCATGAGACAAGACAACTGGAACTGCATACTTATGTGGAAGTACACGTAATGATGTATCTGGTGGCGTTATGTAATCCACGATAATTGGTAGCTGCTGCTAATGTTTCAAGCAAGCAGTGATGATGCTGGATGTGATTCCATTGCCGTTATTATTACAGAACTGAAAAGACATGTATTTGCACTCAATTATGCAGGAGCTTGATAATGTATGTTAAACAGTTGCTTATAGATGCATCTGATTGTGCACTTTCTAAGTTGCTATATAGTCCGTCGTAGACTAAAGCAAGCAACTCGAGCAATTTTTACAGAATATAGTGCAAAATGAACCGAGCAATTCTTACGGAATAGTGCAAAATGAACTGATTGCAGACATTGCAGTGTACGCTCCGTTGACTTGATTTCCTTCATTTTGCAACAGAGATTTTTATAAGGCATGCTGACCAGAGGTCATCAGAGCACAGATTTGGTTGGGCTAGAAACCATAATATTCATTTTTCTAGTTCTTATTAATATTATTCAGCTCTATCTCTGAACAAAGTGATGCTGCATCAGCAACATAAACGACCCTTTGGAATGAGCTAGTGTACAAAATACATACACCATCGTGGCTCTTTAACAATTCCATTTTAATAATACTTTAGTTAATTCCAACAGCATTTGAGGCCAAAGGTAATTGTTAAACTACAGCTGTTCCAACGACGCCGCCAAAATTCGGAATAATATTCTTTGTAGACGGGATTCCAGCAACAACGTCCTCCTCGATGCCACATTCATTTTTGCCCCTTATGATCTTGAAGTATCCATCCTGGAAAGTATCACCCAATAGAAGTAATTAATTGCTGAACAAAGAACACATGATACTAAGTTTCAAGGAATCACTGTTATTTTGATAAGTTGGATATTTGTCACAAACTTACATCGCCCCAGCCTCTATTCCACTGATTTGCAAGAAGCTGCAAAGACGACAAGGTCATACAAAACAAGTTAGGGCCTCATCGGTTTGATAATGTACAAAATAAAACATGGAGATAGAGAACATACCCAGTAATCCTCTCCAGCATCACTGGTTCCCCATCCAATCAACTTGACGGCATGCCCACCCATAATGCCACCGGTGATGTGCTTGTATACTCCAGATTTGTAGTGTGCGAAATCCTTGACAGTTTTTTCATTGTAAAATTAGAAGAAAAAAATCCATATGAATACTAGGTTTCTTTCTGCTCAAATGATACATTTTCTAAGACTATGAATGATCTAAAAGCATATTACTGTATATACTAGATTTGATGTTTGGCTTGTATTTCTCTTGTTCTCCTTTTATCATGTCCTTACTAACCTTTTATTTAGATAATAGTCTTTCTAAGTTTTTGTATGCAATTTGCAATGTTTGTCCTCTAAAAGTACCAGTAGTATCTGCACCCCATAGGCCTTCATAATGTCTCAGCTACACAAAAATTGTTGACAAAATGCATGGAGAACTTGAAACTGGACATTACCTCGTAAACTGTGAAAGCAACTTCTACAGGGCCATTTTTGTAGACCTCTGCCATTATATCACTTTGATCTGAACTTACTCTATACGCATTAACGCTGAAATGCTTCTTTTCCTGCCAAACTTGGTTCTGCTCCTTGCATTTCTTTTCACACTTAGGTGTATCATAAGCAGGTTCACATCCAGGATGCTTGCAACCGACCTGATCGAAGTATGGATCACACTGCAATACAGAGCAAAGTTAACCATGCTGTGTATACTATGCTGAAATTTTTCATGATGGTCATCAACTATGCTCTGAATACAAAAAGAGATCAACTTATTTTGCAAACTGTAAATCAAGGCACTATCATGGTCTGCCACGAACAGAGCATTGAGATCAACTTATTAGAGTTTAATTTTTCATTATAGTGTATTCATACCATGTTGTGATAACTCTACAACCATACAGAAACAGCTGAAGATTATAATTTGCTTGTAATAACACTAGGTTACATTGTGGAAAAGAGTTAAGGTGGTTCAAATTACACCATAATTAATCACTAATTCACTATAGCATTTAGCAAAATTAAGTCAGTCTAACTCAACACATCTTGCGTTACTAATTCATGTGCCATTCAGTTTCCACAAAATCAATTTGAGACATGCAGTATATCACTTGTTTAATGTAGGATCATAAAACTCTTAGAAATAGTAGGATTGCTGCTGAAGCATACAGAGAGCTTCAAGCGATGGAAAGTAGAAAATACTCCGTACACCAATAGACCTATACCTCATCCGTAACAACACCATTTTGAACAAAGTAGCGCCATGCCTCTATAGGATAGCCTCCATCACATCCATCGCCGCACATAAAACCGCAGCATGCCAGCAGGTCATTGACTGAAAGTAAAATGCTCTGCAAGGAAAAAGAACAATAGCTTGGTTATGCGAGAAAACAACAAAGCATTTGTTAAAAAAACTATGAGAACAGCAAGGTCTTTTGCATCCACTCACCATGTTGAGGTGAATGCAAAAGCGGTCCTGGAGGCACTCCACAGCACCAAAAGCCCAACAAGAGCCACAATGACCCTGTTATCATCAGACAAACCATTATACTGTAAGCATGCTGCATCCTTCTTTTAGGCGCTAATAATATATATGGTAGATCATTGAACTTACTTGATCTGCTCATGAAGATCAGGATTATCCAGGATCGAAAAATTCCATACAAGAAACGAGTATCCATCAGGCAGCTAAAATTGATAGACAGCTGAAATGCACCGAGTTTTAACCAAATAAACCTACCAAGTATGGTCCCAATTGTGCTGCAACGGGACCATGCAGATCTAGCGTCAAACTCTTTTGGAAGTTGCAGTGATCTTGAATAAGTTTTGACAGGAACATCACGTAGTGCATTCTGTGGTGCTGGCTTCACTCCAAGTATGTGCTTAAATTGCGCAATCTGCACCGAAAGGCGAAAAGGATAGTTTTGAGGTCACTGAAGTAAGAGAAGATAGATGATGCTTTTGTCAGTTTATGGATGCAATGAACAGGAGGTGTTGTCACTTACGGTATAGTTTGAAAAGTAAGGATTCCGTGAGGCTGTCCACCCAGCGCTCGGATGGTTGTTGACTGTCTCGATGATGTCCTCCTGTTGCAGTAGACATGTAATACCATAAGTAATAGTAGAAACAAGAGAAAATTAAGTTGGTTTGAGGGCATAAGAAGAAGAAGCTTGAAAAATACCTGGATGATTCTCATGGAATTGTCTCTGACCCCAACTCCGAGTACCTGCACAGACATATACACATGTGTGATTACTAGAAGATAACCCGCGCGTTTCTGCGGGAGTTGCTTAGAATTTGGAATAAAACTAGATGGAGATGATATGAATAGATTGCAATTAAGAGGTTAGAGTTAGTGGGGTGACATGGCTTTTAATGAGAGATGGTGTGGATAATTAGTGGGGATGATATGGATAGATTGCTTGTTGAGATAGACTTTCAGTGGAGATTAGCTTTATAAGATACATAGATAGATAGATACATATATAGATCTAGATATAGATAGTATAGTATAGGTATGCCTTCACCGACACCACCCATGGATGGTTTGAAATAGTAGGCAGGCAGGCTGCAGAGAGTTCAATCTTGAAGGGAGACACCAGTTCAAAATCTTAGTATTCTTATATTAATATATATAATGAAATCGATCATTGGAAGAAGCAGATCTGTGGCCGGAACTTGTGATTGGATACCATCCCACAGGCGAAGAAGTAAACATGGCCGGTTTTGCTCGATTATACTGTTACCAGTGTTCAGTTACTGCCTTCGCAGTGTTCTATTTACACAATTTTACTGCAAGTAAACAAGAAGGGCAGGCAGCTAAAGAGACGGGAGTGGAACAGGATGCGGACCTGAGGGACGGCAGCAGAGACGAGGACGAGTGCAAGCAGCAGCGGCAGCAGCAGCTGCTGCTGCCGCTGCAGTGCGGCGCCCATCTTCCTCTAGCTCCCCTTTCGCTGGGTCTCCTCCCCTGCAGCAGCAGCAGCAGCAGCACAGACCAGAGAGGAACACGAGATGGAATCTAATAAGTGTGCTGGGCGGGCGCTGAGCAAGAAGGAGGGATCAGATCAGATCAAATCAAGCTCAAGGACCGAGTTACAGACTAAGCAAACAAGATCAGAGATGGAGTCCTGGAGTCAGATGGGAGTCGTCCATCCAGTTACCTTGTTCTCGAAGCCTGCTTGCTTGCGTTGCTTCGCTTCGCTTCTCCTCCTCTTGTTCCGCCAATTGAAGTATGCTACTCCAGTAGCCTAGCAGTATATATAGTGTGCTACTACTGGGGTTGGGGTAGAAGAGAGGATTTCGTTGCTTCTTGCTCAGTTGTTGCTTGCTTCTTGTGATTGCTGACCAGCGATAGGCGCAGCAAAGGGGGCAGGGGGGCCGCCGATATTTTCCGCTTCCTCTCTCTTTCGCGGAGTTCTCGGTGCCGCGGTGGTGAGTGGTTTACCCTATTTCCCAAAATTTTCTATCACATCAACCATCACATCAATGTTCGGATGTATGCATGGAGCATTAAATATAAGTAAAAAAAATAACTAATTGTACTTTTAGTATGTACATGTCGAGACGAATCTTTGGAGTCTACGTAGTCCATATTTAGACAAAGTTTATCAAATAACAACGAAAATGCTAGAGTAAAAATTTTGCAAAATTTTTGCATCTTATTTCCTGGGTGGCCGGCCCATCACGAGGAAGCGTGCTGCCACTGGCGACTCCCTCGCGTGCGCCACGCCCTGTCGTTACAACCAACCGGGTATATCTTCTTCGCCTCACGTAGCAGCTACGTACTCCCGTTACCCCCGGCCTGATGATTGACCAATCAATCGCCTGCTGGCTGCTGCCCGTTTGCAATCGTCCGATTGCTACCGTATAACAAACGACTCTGTTACCCTTGGCTTGGCTGGTTGGTACGGAGCCATGCAGCACTGATACGGATACGTGTATACGGGTGTATACGGATACATAGATACGTCAGTTTTTTTAGTAAATTAATAGTATAGTGGTGTATCGAAATATCGGATACGGATACGTGGATACGAGATCATATTGAAATATCGGGATAATTCAGGTACAAAGTACTGCATTTGTGTACTAGGAGCAACTCTAGGGCACCTATAATGGTTAGCTTACACACTAGCTCTAAACATTATTTTTATATTTCATAAAAGAAAGGGAAAAATTAGTTTTTATTATCAAGAGTTAGGCTCATACGTATATTTTCAAGATCAAGTGAGAGTGTTATGTAGGACTAACCATACTATGAGTCATTGCTAAAAGCTAGTATTATTGATAGATTAGTTTAGAGTTAGTAGCTGACTTATATCATTATAGGTGCTCTTGTAGACTGCTATCCTGGTCAGACGTACTAGCAAAATTGTGAACTAGTACTATTGAGAGGTTGATTTAGAGTTAGTAGCTGAGTTATACCATTAGGGTGCTCGTATAGACTTGAACCATTACTAGCCTGGTTAGGCGCACTAGCAAAATTGGCAGCTACATTATAGAAGATGTTGTTTTAAATATAGAGCCACATTAACACGTTTATAGCCATATATAAACAAAATGGGACAACATTAATTGCCTTACATACAGAAGTAGAGTTTGAGTTTGTTGATTTTGCATGCATGTATTATGGCCACACGCATAGCTATTCTAGTCCATGAGGCACATTGTTTTTCATTCCAGCGGCGCACTTGCATGGCCCGACAGCATCTAATCTAATAAGAATTAAATACAATATGTCTGGGTGAACTAGAATAGCCAGCCATGCGCGCGATACAGCCTCCGGTGATGCTACAAATGAAGAGAGAACCGCGCAAAGAGAAAAGGAAGGAAAATTAAAGGTCTAATAACTTGTGAGACATATGTGTCATTGTATATTTAGAATGAATTTGAGGACTTAGATGTAGTGGTCTTTAGTGGTCTTTGTTAGAGTTGAGCGTAGAAAGCAGGACCTTCAAAAGCAGTAGAACCCTCACTTGTGAGACATATGTGTCATTGTATATTTAGAAAGAATTTGAGGACTTAGATGTAGTGGTCTTTGTTAGAGTTGAGCGTAGAAAGCAGGACCTTCAAAAGCAGTAGAACCCTTAAATTAAAAATATATAGTCCTGATTCGAGGGTTATTGCTGGACTTGCTCTTAACATAAAGGTTGGTATGTGCATGTCATTTTAATTGTCATACTTTAGAGATATACTACTACAATTCATGTGTTCGTAGCCACACCTTCACAATTTGTACAACATTAGACATACATTCCATGTTATACGTCTTGGATGGCTCTTTCTTTGGTATCATATTTCATAAAAACTAAAAGTACGTTGTTTATACTTTTCAAAAGTAGCTTTCACCCCGCTTGAGATGCCATGGCAACGGGCTCGGTTAGAGCAAGGCCAATAGTTGTCTATAATTAGATTTCGAAGCAGTTGTTTATTTTTTTAATCTAGAAATCTCCAACACTCGGTCTTGTTTAGATGCACCCAAACTATCAACTTTTTTTCACTCTCTCCATCACATCAATGTTTGGACGCATGTATGGACCATTAAATGTTGATAAAATAAATAACTAATTATATTTTTAGTATGTACATGTCGAGACGAATCTTTTGAGTATACGTAGTCCATATTTGGACAAAGTTTGTCAAATACAAACGAAAGTACTGCAGTCGAGAAAAAATCTCACTTTTCCTATCTAAACAAGGCCTCACGAATGAAAGAATCGGGCGCATAGGAAAGACGGACGGCGGTTCCCTCTGGCGGGACAAGCGGTAAGATTCACGGAGTATATATATATATATATATATATAGGGTTATGAATATATCAATTACAGCAGCATATATATCTCTGAAATATGATAAATTAATAGCATAGATCCAATTAATCCTATAAAATAAATTGCTAGCTACGCAGAGTTAGCCACTCCCGTGTGTATGTTCGGTTGCGTGGTTGTGAGACTGTCTGCACTCTTACCCGGTATATCCTACGCTCTCGTTTACAGGAGCTAGATAGTGGACAGAACTCACCGCACCGCGTACACTACGGTCATCCGTTGAGTGTGTCTCTCCGCTAAATTTGGCGCAGCAAACTTCGATAGCGGACGTGCGCTTGCATGCGACCATAGCCTGTGAGAGGGAGGGAGGAGAGCACATAGCACGGGCCTCACTTTTTCTCTTAACAAAAAAATGATATATCTCACAAACCGAAAATCAAAATTAAATTCCGATTACATCATTGAACTCGTTGCAATTAATTCTTCAAAACTAGATCTCTCATGAATATATTTAGATAAAGTGACAAGTGAGCCCACAGTGGATAGATAATGATATAGAGGATGGATGAATGCGGAAAAAATGAGTATAGATGAGAGAATCTTAATGACCAGACAATATAGAGGAGGAAAATAGAGCAACATGAGTGCGAATAGTGTGAGCACTTCCGCAGGTCCTACGATAGGACAGGAAATGAGTCACCCACCACTCCTATTATCTACCATCGTTTTCTTCTGAAAAGAAATGAGTCATCTCGCATATGTGTATAGCCCAACATTAAAAGAATAGTTTCCGTTCCATACTTCCATCTCATTCCCCAATCATGCAAATTCATATGACGAGTCCGATCCCGAACATCATTTATCTCCATACTTCCATCTCATTCCTCAATCATGCAAATTCATATGATGAGTCCCGAACATCATTTATCTGTAACGACTGATTCAGGACTCGAAGTTACCTCAACATTATTAAGGTGTTTGGGGCCACTAAATTTTAGTCATGAAGAGGTAGTTAAAAGTGACTAAACTTTAATGGTCTCTAGTCACTATGTAACCAAACATGATCACTAAACTTTAGAGAGCACTAAACTTTAATGAACACTAAACACTAAACTTTAGTGAGCACTAAACTTTAGGGGGCCTAACCAAACAGGGCTCAAGACTATAAGTCGAAGTTACCAACATTATTAAGACTATACTAGCACGATGGGCTTGCTACGTTGCGCAGATTTTTGGAGAGAAAAAGAACCCACGAAAACAAAAAAGGGAAAGGAAAAAAAAAAAACAGTGCCGAGTGAGAGGTCGCGTGTTAAAAGAGTAGTTAGAGCATCTCCAACAACTTGATAAAATTGACTTGCTAAATCTTATAGTTTGACAAATTACTAAATTATATAGCAAGCAGAAAAAAGGTCACTCTTCAACAATTTGCTATTCCAACTTGTAAATATAAGAAAAGTAGGCCCACTTGCGCAGCCTTGCCACAGTTGCGCCTGCTGCTCGCTGCTCTGGCGCTCTGCAGTCCCTAGTCGTGGGCGAGTAAGATTTTTAAACGTCACACATCAGAGCTAAAGAAACTAGGGGTGTGTTTAGTTGCCCAATTTTGCAAAATAAATCTCTGTAGCACTTTCGTTGTTATTTGACAAATTTTATCCAAATATGGACTACAGACTCCAAAGATTCATCTCGATATGTACATACTAAAAGTACAATTAATTAATTTTTTACCTATATTTAAATTTTCATGCATATATTTAAAGATTGATGTGACGAAGAATCTTGTTAATTTTGCAAAATTGAGAGAAAACTAAACAAGCCCTAGGTCCATGCAAGAGTACAGAAACCAGCAGTCACTAGGGGTGTGTTTGGTTGGCTGCACCACCCCTCAGCCAGGCTCCACAGATGCGAGAACAGACGTTTGTTTGGTTCGCGTATCTGTCTGGCCAGGCTCTGCTCGTGCAAGATTCCTCCCGCAGCCTGGCTCTGGAGGAACGTAGAAATCGGCCGTTTCTGCCGGGCCAGGCTCGCGTGGTGCAGGTAATTAGTCATCTAATGATGTTATTAATATATTATTAGCATATATTAAATGATATTAATATATTTTGAAGTATATTAAGGAGAATTAAGGTAAACTAAGTGTTATTCGATAATAGTTGTCCGTAATAAATGTCATGATGATTATTATTTATATATTTTTATCTCATGCAACTCGTTCTCGTACGAGCAACCAAACAGCTTCTCAGCTCAACCTGTCTCGTGCATACAGACAATCAAACACCACGTTTTGTATGTATTGGGTCTGGCTACCCAGAACCAGGCTCCTTCTATGCGAGCTAGGCTAAGCTCGTCCGCGAACCAAACAGGCCCTAGGTAAGTACTAGCTATGTGAGGAGGAACAGCAAGGCCATGCTCCACCAGACCACCACTCCTAGCAGCTCTGTCAGCATGGGCACGGGTACTGCGAGCAGCACTGCCAGCACTCGAATCACGCGCGCGGGAGAGGCCGCACGAGCGCGCGTCAGAGCCGACGCCGAAAAATACGGCGATAGCAAGTCACCCCGCGCGCGACACCGAAGAATACAAACTTGCGATAAATAACAAGTTGGTTTGGTTTTGCTAAATTTATAAATATATAGCAACCTCATTTAAGGAGTTGTTGGAGATGCTCTTATATACGTACTGCTCTAAAAAAGATACAATTTTAGATACCTTTGTTATAAACAAATATTCAAAGTTTAATCAAATAGATTAAAATATTAATGTTTAACACCGAATAAAACATATCTCATGACAAATCTAATGATACTTGTTCTCATAAATATTCATATTTTGAGTATTATTCAATAATTTTCTATACAGTGCATATTTAACTTAAAATAGTCAGCCAACCAAATTCAAAACGGCTGGCACAATTTGTCTAGTATAATAGGAATCTATCGGTTCAATCAAGAAAAATAGCATAGCATGGCCATCAGCAGATTGCAGGTAAACACCAGAGCACAGATGAACACCAATCACGCATCAGATGAGACCCAAGGTCAAGTGCAGTAATAGGGGAATAGCAAATGTTTCAATACCGTATGAATTTAGTATCACATTTGAAATCCAAACACTCGAAAGCTAAGGACGCATTGAAGCCATTGAGGCAATCCGGTAGCAGCATACTAGAGACTGAGGTATGTACACAGGTTTACGATAGCAGCAGCCCCATCATGCTCGTTTATTTACAGTGGCAGGGGCTGCTGCTCTAGGCAGAGCCGAAGGTGTTCTCGCCACTGTAGGTCATGTAGAGGAAGCCATCCTCGTCCTTGTTCTCTTCGTAGATCGCAGACATCAAAGAGGCTGCCACAAGAGAGTATATTAATAAATGAGAACATAACAACGCAGGAGCAGCAACAATGAAGAGCGATGTTCAATTTATACCAGTTGGTGGCAAGGTGTTCTTCACAAAGACGAAGATTGCCTTCTCTGGGCTCAGCTTGATCCTCTTCCTCACCACATAGACAAACTGGCCGACAGTGAGATCAGCAGGGACAAGGTACCTGCAGGTGTTAACAAGATCAATGTCAATGAAAATAGTTAAGATACAGAAAGCAACGAATAAATGGATTAGTCATGTTTTGAAGAACCCAAAATCAAGAAGACAGAAAAACTCAGGATCGCTTCAGCATGGTATATCATCTAAATATGACCAGCACACAGATTATGGTTGCACACAAAGAGATTTTAAGCAAACATAGCAAAAACAACTACCAGAAGAAGATAGGAGATATCTAGATAACTTACTTCTTCTTATCAATCTCAGGGGCATCAGTCTTGCCAGCTTTCTCAACAATCACCTGAAAACATTGATGACAAAATCAGCAATCAAGCATGCGTGCAGAAAAAAATGTATGGAAAAATCGTTGAACATATCTTACAGGAATTCTGTCGGGGTACTTATCCCTGATCCTGGCAGATTCGCCCTGCCTTCTTTCTGTAATAGTAAATAAAGTTCAGAACCCTAGTTAAGAAAAGGGGAAGATATATTTTATTGCACAAAGAGGTGCAGTAAATAGACCAAGCACAGTGCTAGCCAGTAGAAAACCAGTACATTCAATCCAAGAACCAATGCAAGTAAACTAGATTCAAAAGGAAATGCCGAAACATGAATGCAAATCAAATGCCAAAACATGAAGATGATACCATCTGCAATCTCATCGAAGTATGAACAAATTAATAAACCAAGGCCTTACTACAACTAAGAACATTATTAATTCTTCCCAAAAAGATTATTGTTCTCAGAAAGAACAGATGCACAAGAGCCATACATCACAATGGTACTTTTAAACACTAAACTAAAGCTACCAGTTTGATGAAAATTACGAAGTTGTTGGACCATATAAAATAGATGAATGGAGAGCCATGCAAAACTTCTTTAAAAAAACAGAGAGAACACTCTGTTCAAAAGTTTAGCAAATTACAACATAATATAATGATGGCACAAACTGGAATATGGCAGAACTCAAATCAACTTCATGGTCTGCCCCTAACAGGTCCACATAGAAACAGGTTTATGAAAGATCAAAAGAACAAAGCTATGTTAGAACAGAACACATAGAAGCAGAGCAACCTAAACCACAGAACACATAGAAGCAGAGCAACCTAAACCACAGAACACATAGAAGCAGGAGCAACCTAAACCATAGTAGCCGCAGTGCATAATTCGATTCAAGCATAGATTGGATCACATAACATCTAGGACCACAAACCAGACAAGAATCAAACCCTCAATACCCCCAAAAAAAAAATCATAACAATTATCAACATGACTCTTGACAGAAACCACCAACTCAAGCTACAATCATCAATTGTTGAAGTAATCCAATCTACCATAATGGCAGTTCAATCCAATCTACTATACTATAAAGTTCAACCTAATACATGAGCATCGACAAGTTTATACCAACCAACCCATAGGCAAGAGGCCCAATTCCGGACCACGAAATTAACAGCACGCGAGACAAGAGAGTAGAAGAAAACCAACCGAGGTCATGCTCCATCTTGAAAGAGGTTTTGGCCATCAAGAACCTGCACAAGTCAACGGAAAGAAATCGATCCAGGGATAGCATCAGCTATAAACTAAACTGACGAACAGGTAGTAAAACCCGCCGAATTCTCGCGAACTACGGCAGCTCTTTTGGGGGAAAAGCGATCGAGGGGCTCACCGAGCGACGAGCTAGGAGCAGTAGAGACGATCGGGTCGAGTGGTTGGCGAAATCGACGGGGCAAGTCGATCGGCGGAAGCAGACGGCAGGAGAAGGGGAGCGAACTCGCGGTAGGGTTCGGTGGGGATGGCGTGTCGCCGCTATTTATTATGGCGGCCTCTATTGCGTGGCTTTTACGGTAAAGCCCCTCGAGTTACGCCTGTATTGCAAGTAGTAATAATGAACTCCTTCAGTCCTATTCCAACATTGTTTTTTTAGATAATACTTCCTCCGTATCAGACATTTAGGACAGTGACACGGTCTCCAAAGCATAACTTTGATCATTTATTTCTTTAAAAATATTTGTTGTAAAGTGGTATATATATACTTTTATGAAAATACTTTTCAAAATAAAATTATTTATATAATTTTTTACATTTTTGAACTTAATAATTTAAAAGTTATTCATGATTTATATTCCCAATGTTTGACCGAAATTTTTTCCAAAACGTCTTCTATTTGCGATACGGAAGGAGTACGTAATATGAATTTGATTGGATTAAAACTCCTTTTGCAATATTAATTTGACTGGATTAAACTACAGTTAGAAGTAGAGCTTTATTATCCCTCTTACTTAATTTGACAAATCGAATATATGGATTGATATAATTAATTTTTAAAAGTATGGTCGCAAAAATAGATATTCCTGGAGGGCGGTTAACAACCATTGATATATATATATATATATATATATATATATATATATATATATATATATATATATAAGCACAAGATTTGGGGATCAGGAGAGGTTTTGTAGGTACTTGGGGTAAAGTTTGAGCTACAAGGGATCGGAATCCTGAGCCTAGAGCCCACGATTGGGCGCGAAGTTTCGTGCGCATGCACGCCTAGTTGGGTCGGGCCCGATTAGCGATTGGAAGTTGTTGCGAAGCCTGTGTTTTCTTGTTGTTTTCTGGTGCATGTTCCATGACGATAATAGATGCTTGGTTGCGAAAGAGAACGTGGTCCAGGTCATTTCAGTGGCACATGAAGGATGGCAATTGGTCGATTTTGGGTCTAGCCAGTTCGGGTTTGGAGAGGATTTTTTGTCCATGATTTTCGGGTTTAATTTCAAGTTCAGTTTTTTTCACCCGTGAATATCAAATGGATATCCATTTAGAATTAAAACGCATGTCTTATAATACACTAATGATAACTTGTTTATTTAAATTATTAAATTTATTCTAAGTTAACTCATAAAACTATTTACTATTTATTGTCTCTTGTTTATACATGTGATATATATTATCTATGTCCATAAAAACATACAATTGTAGCACAACGTCATGGTTTAATATCTCTAATTTGATTAATTATAAATAAAAATATATTAATATTTATGATATTAAATAAATACTATTACATTAATTGTGAAATGTATTTTTTAATAAATTAATTTAGAGTCATAAATGTGAATAGTATTCACTAGAAATTTGGTCAAACATAAAAAACTTTTGGTGGCACACAACTCATAGTTGTATGTATCCCAATTAATAGCATGGGAAGTCACGTGTCTAGCAGGTTTTAACTTGCATTGGGCCCATATTTTTTTTCCCTATTGGCACATGCTCCTTTTGAATTGCAGTGAAGAAAATCGCTAGCATCATAAAAACTCGATTCTGTCACTACTAGAGAACATGCCTTTGAACGATCTATCAACTGAGCTTTAGTCTTGGCAAAAATTTATGTCCGGGGCTATCTTTAGTCTCGGTTGGTATTACCAACCCGAACTAAAGGTCCTAAACCTTTAGTCCCGGTTGGTAATACTAACCGGGGCTAAAGGGTGGTGGTACCAACCGGGACTAAAGGTTCTTTTAGTCCTGGTTGGTGTTAGCAATCAGGGCTAAAGGTCCTTTACGAGTGGATTCAAAAGGAAAACGTCCAGAACTATATCACATGAGTTGTGTAGCTCAGTTGGTAAGCGTGCCTGAGGCGAGATGTGCTGAGTTTGAATCTCACACAACACACATTTATTTTTTCTCCCTGGACCTACCTAGGGCTAAAGGTCCATTTCAACCGGGGCTAAAAGCCGTTTCTGTAGTAGTGTGTACTTTTAAAAACTAAAAACAGGATCTTGAGTGTTAACAAAATTGTACTATATGAAAATAGCTCTTTTTGGAAAAGCAACTTTAGGTTCTACCAAGTTTCAAAAAAAAAAACTTTAGGTTCTACCTGTGTTGTTGGCCTTTTGCTTTTTCGGTATTAGAAACACTTTCTGAAAGCTGAACCAAACACGACTTATACATCATAAGTATTGTCGCTGCTCATTATTATATATAGTATATGCTCTTCATATATTTATACATCCTTCTATCATGGAACATCATCCATGTGAGGGGCCGTTTGGGAGAGCTCCAGCTTCAGCTTCTCCGAACAGAATCACTCCCAACCAGCCAAACGCTCAAAATGCCAACTGATTCAGGTGGGGATCCAAAGAGAATCACTTCTTCATTTACACTGGAAGGTGGGAGCTCAAAAACCCTGCTTCACCCTGCTCCCTGTTATATTCTGGTGGGGATCAGCTGAGAATCAATTCTCCTTAGCTCTCCACTCTGCTTCCTCCTAAGAATCCAATAGAATCACTCTATCGAAGAATCATGGAGCGGAGCTGGAGAATCAGGGAGTGGAGCTCTCCCAAACGAGGCCTGAAGGCTACTACACTAGCTATGAGATGCATACGTACATAGGCAAGAACCGGTTCTGTTGGGACGGTACCTAGGGCACAAGCATCCCTAGCCCGCGTTTCGGGGTGGTCGTCGAGCGGAAGCACGCCATCAGAATCGAGGGCGTTTTCCATCTCGTAAGAGGTGCTGGAAAGGAGCGGGTGAAAGTACTTTCAGGCGGAAGCAAGCCGACAGGGTCGGGCACGCTTTCGCTCGAGAGGGGCGCCGAAGGCAGTCTAAGCAAACAGTCGAGGGCATGGTTCGAGCGTCTATCGCGCGAATGTGTCGAGGGCATGGTTCGAGCGGCTATCGCGCGAATGTGTCGAGGACGTGGTTCGAGCGGCTATCGCGCGAATGTGGATTCGCACTCCTTGTAAGATACTTTCGCGGCCCTGGTTTTGTCGTGAGCTCTTTCGCAGGTCGTCGGAGTCCTCGGTCAAGAAAAGGGGGCCCACTGGTCGGAGAGAGAAGTTGTGCGGGTCCGAGCCAGCACCGCGGGGTGAAGTTATGATGAAGCCCTTCAGGCCCAGCGGACCGAGGAGGCCACAGAGTAGTTGGGAAGGACATTTGTGTAATTGTAACGAGGTAGTTGGCAGTCTGGATTAATATAAATACCCCCGCCTCTCCCGATACGGGGGGAGAGAACTGTTCATTTCACCTTAACACTCGTCTAATTTCGTTCTTGCCTCGTGCATTCGCTCATGCGTCAACCGACTGTTCCAGGGTCTCAGCCCTGAAACAACAGGTCCCATTATCCCTCTTTTTCCTTTTTGCAATAACACAAGCAAAAGGAATTAGAGCTAGCAGAAGGCATAGCTGCGCTATGGACCAGATAAGATCGGATCATAAAGAGTGATAGACAAGACATGTGGCTCAGTAGTCAGTAGTGGGGGAGCGGAGTGGCTGCAATTCATGGCACGCAGCCTACGAAGCACAAACTAGTGCATAGCACACATACACACGCATGTAGGAGTACTATATGTCTATATGTTTATTATTACATCCAACAGAACCAGAGGACGAACAGCTCAAAGCCTCAAACTAGCAGGCGCACCACCACCAAATAAAATGCATGTTGAATAATAATGCATCAAATCCAACGCATGATCCATCAAGAAAGATAATCCTAAACATTTTGTACATTGCATAGCACAGAATGCATGGGGGAGGGAGGGGAGCATGCAATGCATGCATGCGCAGATCACAAGCTTGATATATTATGGTGGCAATGGCAACCTCACAAGTCACAAGCTTTTGCATTGCATGCCCACATATCCAGTTATCCACCCATCCGTCGTACTACTACATTCTTCCCCAAAAAGAAGCCACCATATATATATGATCGAGCATGTCAATAACCTATCATAGCTACGAATTTAAACGCATTATATCATATATGTAGTCATGCATCTTATTGTACACGCAGTGTAGCTAGCTTGAGCAAGGAACATGCATGCCTATGCCTTGTTAGCTAATTAGCAGTACACGTGTAGATGCGCATGAATGCTTAAACCACACCTAGCTAGCTTAAGCTTAATAAGAGAGTCGATCTACTGCTCAGAGAAGGCGGTCTTGGGGAGCACGGCGTCCCTGACCTTGGTCAGCTGCCGCCCCTTGCTCCTCCCCGGCCGGCACGCCGCCTGATGATGATCCGGCGGCGACGCCACGCCTATCCGCTCCATCTTCCTCGCCAGCCACTCGTGCGGAGGCATCATCTCCCCTCCGCCCTCCTCGTCTTCTTCGCTGTTACCGCCGCCTCGCCTCGCCGAGCTCGACGAGCTGCCAGCCGGAATGGCCACTGGCGCCGACGACGACGACCTTCCCTGTTTGCCCCGCGCGCCGCCACCTGCAACCGAGTCGTCCTTGTTGGACGGCGCAGCGACCTTCTTGCACCTGTTACTACTACCCCTCCTAATCCTTGGTGGAGTAGTTGCCATGAGCGCCGCCGCCGCCGGATGCTGGTTGTCCTGCTCCTGCTCCTGCTCCTGCAGCACGTCCCACACATCTCCCTCGTCGAACTCTTCTTCCCGCACTCCGGCCATAGACACCTCCGACCGCTATGCTCGCTAGGAAGCTAGCTACAGAAACAGAGAGCGAGAGGAGCTAGGGGGAGCTGCATGCTGCTGCTCTGCTGTGTGTGGCTCTGCAGCAGCTGATGGATCGGGGGTGGCAAGCAGCACTCGCCACTCACCAGTCACCACTGGGCGGCACGTATATTTGTTGTCATACGCGAGGGGACAGAGCTCGCGCACAGTGCAGTGGACCAGTGTGTGCTGCAAGTGCACTGAACGGAGACAAGATTGCAGCTGCCGCCCAGCGACCAGCAGACCCACGCACGGCCAAGGCTGTTTCGTTTTCGTTCCGCCTACCATACCATCGCCGTCGTTTTGGATGTACTCCCTCCGTACCCATATTAGTTGACGTCTAGGACAGCGACACGGTCTTCAAAACACAACTTTGACCCCTTATTTTTATAAAAATATTTATGGAAAAGTGATATATGTATATTTTTATGAAAGTATTCTTCAAGACAAATCTATTTATATAATTTTTATATTTGTAAACTTAGAAACTTAATAGTTATTGATGATTTATATTCTCAATGTTTGACTCTAATCTTTTCTAAAACGTCAAGTAATATGGGTATGGAGGGAGTATGCGGTTAAGGCTTGTTTTAGACTTTTATTTAGTTTGTGGGTCAAAAGTTTAGGTGTGACACCGGATATTCTAATGTTGATTTAGTCTATTATAAATAGGAAAATAAATATATATTTTGCTGAAAATCGTGAGACAATTATTAAGACTAATTAATCGGTTATTGACATATATTTCCTCCGTATTGTAAAAGATGACGTTTCAGACAGCGACACGGTCTCAAAAACATCACTTTGACCACTTGTTTCTTTAAAAATATTTATTAGAAAGTGGTATATGTATATTTTTATGAAAGTACTTTTCAAGACAATTTATTTATATGATTTTTACATCTCTAAACTCAATAATTTAAAAGTTTTTTATGATTTATATTCCCAATGTTTGACCCAAACCTTGTCCAAAACGTCATCTTTTTTAATATGGAGAGAGTATTTACTATAGCACAATATTGTCAAATTATTATGGACTAATTAGATTTTAAAAAATCATCTTACAAAGTTATTACGATATGTGTAATTGGTAATTTTTAGTCTACATTTAATACTTCATGCACTATGTGTTCAAACATTCGATATGATAGGTGAAAAGTTTTTGAGATAAAAATTAAACAATGTCTATTTGTTGCGTTGTTTTGGTATAGCAGCAAGCCAACAACACGTACAGTGCCGAACAATTAGCACACCACGTATCCTAAGAAGATGTTCATTTTGTGGACTAGGTTATCTACATAAAAGATGGGTTTCTTTTTTTGCCCAGACAACTAGACTACACACTTTAGAGGCATATACAAAGACACTTATATTGATTGTGTCCACCTGCTGCATGCATGTCTATAAGTTAGGAGCTGTGAGAGATGGAGATACATGTGGTCCTATTGCTAAATGTGATCTTGTGGTTTTAATTTTTGTTGTGTGATGAGTGTAGATGAACCATCTGTGATGAACAATGTGCTAAAGCCAGTTATGTATATATATATTTGTATCTATAGACATATGTTAGACGTAAGCGTATGTAATAAAGATGTTATTTTAGTTGTTTGTAGTAAAAACACGCATGTATATTTAGAAAACACTATAGTCACGTGTTGGCAAAGGGCGTCTGTAGTGTTTGAAAATGTTACAGTCATGTGTTAAAAACGTGCAACTGTAATGTCTGCAACTGTTATAGTCACGTGTTAATAAAGTGTGTCTATAGTTTTTGGAAATATTACAGTTACGTGTAGATAAAAAGGGACCGTAACATGTGCAACTGTTACATTCGTTGGTCCAAAAAAAGTACATGTATTTAGATTCTTAAAAAAAGACGCATAGTCAGACTCTACATATGCTTGTCAGTAATTAATATATAGTCGCGTCTTAAAATCAAGTTTGTGATAAGAACTGTTACATACACGCTATCAGCGAGACCAGTCTGTGTTAGGATAAATTACAAACGCATGTTGGTAGTGTCATAGTCGTTTGTAGCTAACACACGTCGGTTATATGTTAGTATTACAAACTCACTTTTCACGCGTCTGTAATAAGATCTATTTACAGATATGCACTTTTCGTGCGTTTGTAATAAGACCTATTTACATATGCAAATGAACGGACACGCTTTTGCGCGTCTGTGACAAGCCCCAACATGCATCTGTAATATGTTTTTAAATAGTGATCGGTTTGTGACAAGCCCCAACATGCATCTGTAATATGTTTTTTAAATAGTGATCGTCGTGTTCGTGCACATGAGTTTTACGCCACATACGTGCCATACAATTAGCACACTACCCACAAGTAGTATATACTCAATCTGGGCATTTGGCTGGTATCAGCTCAGACTTCACTTAGGCTCAGTTCGCTTAAAATTATCCACTTTGACTATTTCAATAATGTTCTATAAGAAAAAAAAAGGCGAAGTATAGTTAATAGGTGGTCCAAGCGACTAAAGCCAATGTTTGTTGAATAAGTGTCAAGAAGAATGCTTATCACATATTTAGTGTAAGAAACAATAGTATGGACAAACCAGCAAAGGATACATTACGGGCAAGGAATTTAATGATAGTTGAATAGGCGCCAAGAAGGATATGCTTGCCGTACTTTAATGGTGAGGAACAGCTATAGGTTTACAAACAAACTAGCACATGATATCTATCGTGCTTACGCCACTACGGGAAAATCAATCTTTGTCGAGTGCCTGTGGCTTTGCCGAGTGCCAAATTTCAGGCACTGGGCAAAGAGCCTCTTTGCCGAGTGTCGGCCACGCTTTGCCGAGTGCCACGTGGCCGATTCTGCTGTAGTGGCGCGTGGTGACAAGCGACTAGTTTCCGATCAAACTAGCAAATAGATCGCTAAAGCTCTCATCTAGGAGAGGAAACCTATCAAGGTGTGGAGTTTATCAGGTTGTCCTAGGTCAGCCAGTAAGTCTAGACACAATCACTGACCATCGTCAAGAACTCAAGATGACATCATATTGAGGCCGGAAGAAGAACTAAGGTAAAAAGGATAGTATATTGTTTTTTGCGCGCGGTTGGATATATATCCTCGATCTGTCATCACTCTTGTCCAACCAAACCGACCAGAGTGGCAAACCCACTCGGTCAAATCGAACTGAATAAATCCATGCACTCAAGCATGAAGCATCCAAGCCGAGTCAATCTAACCGAGTGAATTCTAAATATTAACTCGACAAATCTAGCCGAGTGAATATAAACTCTAGTTTAGTCAACCAAACCAACAATCCAAGCGACATTTGCCAAGCCGGGTTTTGCCAGAACAACGAACTCAGATCATTAGCCCAAAACAGTTCTAGTCGGGCGATCAAGCCAAGTGAACTCGATCATGCGCTCATCAGTCATTTTGACCCCTACACATAGAAGCTTTCTTGTGTAGCTACCATTACCAGAGGGGCTCCAACTACGGGATGCATGGTGAGGAGTAATGGCGTCTGCCTTGCACCTCTAAAGTTCCTGATTTACACAAAGTGTACGTGGACAGAGGCAGGTGAGGAGTAATGGCGTCCGCCCTCGATAATTTTGTTTGCCCGTATGTGAAAAAGGTTACGGTAGTAGTAAGGTAGCAGTGTAATCGGCTAGAAATACAACGAGCACTCGTGTGAGTCGAAGACTCAAATCTATTTTTTTAACAATGGACGAAGGAGTTCTGGTTTTAAACTTCTTCAAAGAAGAACATCACACTAAGGGTTTCTTTTGAACACAAGAATTTCAGGGAATTTTATAGGAATTAGTTATTAACTGTTCACAGGAAAAATATAGGAACGAGAAAGAAAATCTCACGTTATAAAAGGGGTCTAAAAATATTACAAAACACGTGTACCTCAAAGTTTTAACTTATTATTAATTACAAACATGACACTAGAGTCCAACACGAAAAGTAAACGACTAGCCATAAACTGTAAAGAAGCTCATTGCTCTTGACTTTACCTAGGTTGACATGGTTCAGTTCGCTTTGGTTCTCTCTATTCCTTTTAACTTTATTTACACCATTTCTTTCCAAGCAGCGTACCCTGCGTGAACGAAATGCCCCCTTTTTTGAAGATGAAAAGTGCTGACAAGGTATTCCACACTATAAGTAGCAGTGGAAGTATCTCTCCATCTGATGAAACCCATCATATCATACAGTACAGTTGCACATGCATTTTCCTTTTGCATGAAGGGTATTTAGAGACGCCTTAGCTTGGTGAAATTTATTGTTCTGTAGTCTAGTGAGAGCTGTTATCGTTAGACGGTATGTAAAGTGAAAAACTTGGCTGATTTGTAGGAGAGAAAAAAATAATATTCCAAGATCAAAAAATAAAATTGATTCTCAAGCGGACATGTCGATTATTGTTTTAAACGTTGTTGATGGATCTTGATGAAATTGGTATTTGTGACTAGACGAATTAAAGCTAATTTATATGACTGATTCGTTATGAGAGAAAAATACCGTTTCATGACTGATTTGTACGAATTAAAGCTGGGTTATAGCTCAAGTAATCAAAGCCAGAGGAAGCAGAAGACAATAAGGTTCTTTTTCATAGATTTCTCATGGTTTCGGTCCCACATGTTGAATTGTTACTCCCTCCGTCCCTGAAAGAATCAATTTCTAGAGTTGTATTAAGTCAAACTTTTTGAACTTTGACCGAATTTTTAGAAAAAACTATCAAGATTGATGGTACCAAATTCATATCATTAGATATATCGTAGAATATATTTTCATAATATGTCTATTTTATACCATAGATGTTATTATTATTTTCTATAAAGTTAGTCAAAGTTTAAAAAGTTTGATCGGCACGGATCCTAGGAATTGCTTCTTTTAGAGACAGAGGGAGTATGTCATTATTTTTTTCGAAAGGCGGCAAAATTTGCCGTATTTTTATTAGACGGAGAAAGAGAAAAAAAACAACAACCAAAAAAACGTAAAAAAGGAAAACAACACCAACTCCACACTCGCCTACACCTCCGGTCACAAGGCCGAGACTAATCACTGAAAAAACCGCCTGGCCCCTAATCTTTATGACATGAAACCTAATACAAAAAAACAAGAAAGAACCAAAAACTCTACAATTGCAACTAGACTGATTGTGCATTAGATCTTGTTGTCCACTGGTACTACTCGAGCATAGAAACGCCACTTGTCTCGGTTGCAGCGAGATGTCTTGAAAAGTTCTACGATTTCGCTCCTTCCATATGTTCCACCGGTAATAAATTAAGATGCCATCGAAAACTTTTATTTGTCGATGCTCAATCTTTGATCGGCATCCGCGTCAATAGTTGTGGAGCGAACCTTTAGTTTGCACGGTGTCAATTATAGTGAGACCAAGGGACTGCTTTAGTGTCTCCCAACTTATTTTGCATAAACACAATCTTTACATGCCATTATTTATGAAACTTCTTAACGCTCTCATCTTTAATTTTCCAAAAACTAAAAGCCGATAAAACTACTATTTTTAGCATCTCTAACCACTACAGCAAATTAGCAATAGGCCAAAACCAGGCAAAACTCCACCAAAGAGACCCCTAGTAACCACAAATGAAAGTATCGGCAGCAAGGAAGCGTAGTGATGCGCACAAGTGGATGGATAAGGAACGAAGGTGACAAGACATGGGATGCGGTTCGCCGGCGATTGGGCGGCCGGCTGCTCGAGGGAGGAAGGGGTCAGAGCCAGAGCCAGGCAGGGGCCAGGGCCAGGGAGATTCGCCTGCCATGCCATGTGTTGCGTGCTTGTGATGCCGCCGCGCGCCGTGCGGGCAGTGGAGATGCCTGATGCCCTGCCCTACGCCTCTCGATCAGAGCTCAAGTGCCCTGCCTGCAGGAAGCCGACATGCCGGTCGAAATGTGATGCAAAGCCTGTGGCTATTCTTTTCTTCTTTTGATGAGACGAGAGGAGAGGGTGTGGAATGGCAATGGCAATGGCGCCGCGCTACGTGCCACCGATGTGCGTGATCGATGGGAGGTCCGGCAGGCGGCAGTGGCAGGCCAGAGGAGCCTGCCCAGCCAGAACCCAGCAGTGCAGTGAGCTGATTTGAGATGCATTATTTGGTGCTCCACCAGTGTCTAAGTGTACACGTGTACTAGGACTACAGTACTACCTTCCCGTGCCAACTTCGCTGCTCAAGCAGCTCTCGAGTGCCCTGCCGGCCCCGGCGCTCGTTTGCTGTGGCCCTGCTCTGTTTGGGCTATACCCGGGCCTTGTTTAGATCGAGAAGATGAGAATTTTTCTCAACTGTAGCACTTTTGTTGTTATTTGACAAACTTTGTCTAAATATGGACTATGTATACTCAAAAGATTCGTCTCGACATGTACATACTAAAAGTACAATTAGTTATTTATTTTACTAACATTTAATGTTCTATGCATGCGTCTAAACATTGATGTGATGGTGATGTGATGGAGAGAGAGTGAAAAAAAGTTGATAGTTTGAATGTATCTAAACAAGGCCCCACTGATCACTACTACAGGATACTCCCGTATAGCAAAGAGCTCTGTTTTCCTCTCATGCTACTATGCTAGTACTCCAGTAGAGCCGGAGCCAAAAGCCCGTGAGAGCCACGTCAAACAAGCCCTTAATTCAATGGTCAAAGTTGTTACCATTACCATAAAAAGAATCCTGCATTGGTTCGTTAAAGTCTTTCAAACCAGGCACAAGTGCAGTCTCTTCTCTTCTACCGCTAGTACGTACGTACTTTCAGTCAAGACTGTAATTACAAATAAAATTAGTCCACGTCATGAGCTCCTAGCACTGTTCCTGCTGCACTGCGAGCTTGCCGGCCAGCGTCACGCTCACGCACCTTGATGAACCAAAGTTTAGCTCGCCGTCGTCGTTGTCTCCACCGGCTGAGGGCTGAACCGATGAGCCAAAGTTTAGCTCGACGGCGGCGGCGGGCGGCAGCTCTGAAATCGACTCTTGGAGGCGGGAGCTTGTCATCACTCATCAAGGCACTCCTTGATGTTCCCAACAACTCCCTTGTCGTATGTCGTAGGGATTGGGCGAGCTACGGTGCCGCCCTTTGTAGGTACTCTCTTCGTCCCTAAATAAGTGTTGTTCTCGCTTCCCGAGAAAAAGTTGTCGGCAATTATATATTAAAATATATTAATTTTTATGCTATGTAATTAGTATCATCGGAAAGATCTTTACATCTAGTTTTTTAACAAAATTATTTGGAGATATAAATATTGCACATATTTTCTACAAATTGAGTCAAACACGTGGCACGCACACCAACGGCGACACTTATTTAGGGACGGAGGGAGTACTCCGTACCTCTCATGGCTAGTCTGCACAAAACTCAGAGAAAGGGGACCTCTTTTGTTAGCTACTCTGCTACAGGGACTAGTTGGTGTTTCTTGCTATTAGACTATGCGCCCTGGGGGCCTGGAAACGCAGCCGCTAGCGCGCTTGGCGTAAAAAATTGGTGCACCGGGGACCTCTACTCGTGCCTGGACTGACGCACGACCTCCATTTGCAGCGTTGTTGCGTTCGACCGCTACACAGGGGTGGCCCAGCTGCAGTCTTCTCTCCCCCAACGATTCCCCGCCCAAATTCCTCGCTCGAGCCGTCGTGCGGCGTGGGAGCCCAGCCCCGGTCCGCCCCGCCGTCGAGCCCCCGCCCCAGCACGACTCCCGTCCCTCCCCACCCCGGCGTCGTGCCCCCGCCCCGCCCCGTCCCTCCCCGTCGTCGCTCCCCCGCCCGGCCCTTCCCCAACATCGCGGCCCCGACCCGTAAACTCCTGGGTAGGACGCCGCCGCCCGACGCCCTTCGGGCGCCGCGGCTGGCCGGCGCGAGGCGGACAGTGCCGGTTGGGGCCGGATCTGGCCCTGGTTCGCGCGCGTCAGCCGCCGGCGTCGACGAAGGGCGCCGCGGCCGCATCTTCTCCGATGGACGGCGCCCGGCTCGACCTTGGCCGCATCTTCTCCGATTGACGGCGCCCGGACCGACCTCGCCCGCCACCCCACCCCCTGCCTCCGCCCTCACGCCGGAAGAAGTGGAGAGGCCGCCTCCGGTGGCTCAGAAGCAGGGGAGCATCCTGGACAAGGAAAAACATCCCCCTACATCGGGGGCCCTCGTAGTTGGGGTTGAAAAGGAGGAGGCCCAGCCTAGCAGGCTTGTGTTGAAGCGGCGGCGGGAAGATTCATCGATCTAGGCAGCGACATCTGACCAGAGCTCCACCGCGCGCTCCAGCCGGCGTCCTGCTCGACTCAGGTATGATATAAGCAGTTTTTTTTGAAGGCGATTAGACCTTTGGTAACTGCATATGGACAACCCTGAACAATGTTCTGTATATGTAACTTCCATTTATTGCATCGTGATTTCAATCATCCACTGAATTCTGATATTTACGACCATAAAATCGGCTTTCTGTATATGCAATTGCTCAGAAGTCCCAACTATAGTTGGTATTAGGGTCCCTCACTAGACATGAGAACTCGGTTTTCTGAAACATTTACAAAATACAGGGCTTAGTTGTCTGCTTATACAACACTTGAAATTATATGGATGGAACTAGAGATCGTTCCTAGTGATTGTCATGGAACAACTGATAAGTCTTTTAGCACTAGTACAACAGTTTTATCCCTGTACTAATTGGATTCTTATTCTCTGGTAAGTGTTATCCAAAAAAAGTGCAATAAATGGAACATGCTCATTCAGCCTCTCTTCTCATTTCCAGTACAGTTTTATCCCTGTACTAATTGGATTCTTATTCTCTGGTAAGATTTTTATTTGCACTCTGCTTTCAGCAAAGATCAGATCTTGACAACTTTTTTATATATAAATCAGGAAAAAACATCCTCCAATTAATTCTGCCTCTGTTGGAAAAAACTAACCATATGATTGCTTCTGTTTTTATGTTTTAGTAAGTTAACAGCATGCCTGAAAGGATACAAAACCACATTAAAAACCACATAATGAGTATGTTGTAACTAATTACCTTTTTTGCATCTTTTTTCAGAATGGACCCTAGCCAGTCCAATGTTGGTGAAGGGTCATCACAGGGGCAATTTCCTGGTGCCAACATGAATGCATACCAGCCTGGTTGGAACTCGTACATGTATGGGTACCAACCTCCTGCAGGCTGGTTCCGCCAAGGATTCCAACCCCGTCCACCCAATGTAGCAATGATGAATCCAAGTGACTATGTTCCACAAGGTTTTCAGCAGGCTGGAATACTAGAAGCAAATGTTCACAACTTTGAGCCATGCTATCATGCAAGAGGAAGCTGAGCGTAGAAAAGATCGTTTCCAGCAGCTTGCCTCCATCGACGAGAAGCGCTTCGAGGAAATGCAAAGAAACAATGAAGCATTGGTACACATTGAGCAAGCGAAGCTTCAATTCAAATGTGAGCAGCACGAGCTTGAATTGCGCAAGCACGAGGAAGAAAAGCTCAGAGAGGAGAAGAAAGAAGATGAAAGGATCTTGAGCATTGATCTAGATGCTTGCCCCACAAGCATTGCGTACTTACTACCAGATTTGTCAGGAAGAAATATTGGAGAGGCAAGCGGCAAGGCGCCGAAGGAGCTAAGGGCCCTCAAGAACATGGATTGCCCACCAACATTTGTCATTTATTTGTCATTTATTTCATAACATTGCCTTCGTGGAGGACTGTAATTTATTTGTCATTCATTTGAGAACACGTATTTGTCATTCGGCTTGTGTGTTTGTCATGTGAGAACATTTGAGAACCTGTCTGTAATTTATTTGCACTCATTTGAGAACATTTGGCTTATTGATCATGTATCAAATTGACCATGTGGTTGTTATATATGGATGATGTATATGGCTGTTATATGGATGATGTACATGGCAGTTATGGGGACATGCTGCCCAAATTTTAGTCTGCACTTTGTCTTTATACATGCACTTGTCTGTATGCAGTTATGGGGACATGCTGCCCAAATTTTTCGATCCTCTCCTTCAGCACCCCCACAGTTTCATCCCCTTATTAGCCCCAACCAAACAATTGCAAAGCACTCAACCCCTTTTATAGTCAGTTAGTCACAACAATTCAAAAACAGTCTTATATCTTTGAGGAGTGCAGAAAATAGGATACAGAAGCAAGACTACTCCTGAACTTTGAGGAGTGCACTGAAATTAAATTAAATATATTCATATTCTCCCGTACACAACAATGACCACAAGTACTGATTGCTACATAAGATAGCACTACTTAATGTACAAAGCTTCCATGTTCTCAGCCTCAATTCCCTTCTCATTGTACTATGTCTCCTCTTCAGCGGTGGATATCAGCATCCAGCTGCTTGTCATCCTTCTTGAAACCAGGAAACTTCTCGTCACTATGACGAATATCAAGGCCACCATCCAAAGCACCCTGCAACAACAAAATACAATGAATGTTAAAAGGCAAGAAATATAGAAAATGGTTGCAAGGAATCAAAGGATACATAATCAAGCTTGTTGTGACCCATAGAATTGAAAGGTAAATCAGAAAAAGCAAAATGAACTAGGCACAAGCAGACCTTGTAGTAAATGCTGCCATGACCTTGCACTTGCTCAAAGACTCTCTACTGCTGCTGAGATCCCCGCCTCATCTAGTGGTGCTCGATGAGATCGGATTGTAGCTGATGGTGTGTGTTTTGGTCACGAAGCTTATGGAGTGCAGCAACAAAGGCCTCACGGTCGTGAGTGTTGTTGTATGGAACTGCTACATCTCCGATGCCATTAAAATTAGTATCACCAGCATTGTGTTGTTCATCCTCCACGATCATGTTATGTAAAATAATGCAGCACATCATGATATCGTTGAGCTACGAACGGTCCCAACCATACGCGGGTCCTCGAATGACCGCAAACCGAGATTGAAGGACACCAAAAGCACACTCGATATCCTTGCGTGCACTTTCCTGTTCGGTGGTAAAGTGTTGGGTCTTCACCTCCATGGGGTAACGAATACTCTTAACAAAGGCCGCCCACTCAGGGTAAATCCCATCGGCAAGGTAGTACCCCAAGTTATACGTCCTTCCATTGACTTCAAACGATACGGGGGATGAACGACCCCTTAAGTAAGCTGAGAATACTGGGGATCTATCAACGACATTAATGTCGTTGTTACTACCAGGCATGCCGAAGTAAGCATGTCAAATCCATAGATCATGCGATGCAACCGCCTCTAAGATCATTGTGGGTTGCTTCCCCCTGCCCGTGAATTGACCCTTCCAAGCTGTTGGGCAGTTTTTCCACTCCCAATGCATACAGTCAATGCTACCTAGCATCCCCGGGAACCCACGTTGCTCACCCTCTTGAAGAAGCCTAGCTACATCGGCAGCGTTGGGTGCTCTTAAGTAATGATCCCCAAAAACCTCGATAACAGCCCGACAGAAATGTTGCAAAGACTTTCGAGCAGTTGACTCACCAATACGCACGTACTCGTCAACGGCATCTGCTGGGAGACCGTAAGCAAGAATGCGTATAGCAGCCACACACTTCTGCAGAGCCGATAGTCCTTCCTTGCCACATACATCAGGCTTCTTTTTGAAGTAGTTATCATGATTTTTAACCGCCTGTTTAATGTGCTTGAATAAATGCCGCTGCATTCGGAACCTGCAAAAATAGTTAAGCTATGAGCAACCATACAACATTGACTAATCCATATTGCAAATGTATTGAACATTACCTTCGACGGAACTGTTTGTCATTGTATACTGGATTTGCAGCAAAGTAGTCGGCTTTGATCCTCCTGTGATCGGAAGGAAGGTCCCTCGGTCGAATTACCTTTGGTGGCGCATCAGATCGACGACGCCTGCTAGAACTCTCAGATTCAGCCAACAATGTTTGTGTCGCGACCTCCGCTTCATCATCATCAGGCAAGAAAATTGTGTCATCGTCTTCCTCCTCCATCATCCATTGTCTCAGAGAGAAGGTCGAGTACGCATCCATGGCGTGCCTGACAGATGACAGCTCACTGAAATTAACCAAATTTTTCCTTGAAAATCAGCCACGAAAGATAAAAGGTTGTTTTCTATCCAATCTAAACACATGAAGCAATTCACATCATTCTCATCTAATCTACATAGATTAGGTAAACAATTCAAAATGACATTCAAATGTTACAAGATGTTTACATATGCAAAATCCTTTCTTTAATTAATTAGAAAAGCACACGGTTGACTAATGAGCCATTTGCCCAAACTAAAAGCACAAGAAATCTGCTTCGTTTTCAAAACACCAGTGGCGTTCTGTAACACCTCTGGTGTTTAACTGTAATTAACCTGACATGTCATCATCATTAGTCATTAATCATTCTTGCCTTGCATTTATGTTTGCTTAGTACTTGTGTAGCAATCTCTTTTCAAAAACCCTAAAAGCCCAAATCTTCCTATAAGGGCAAAAATGGTAATTTCACCTCTGTGCCTAGCTTTGTGTAATTCCTGTTCAGTTGGATGTCTTGAAGTTTTGTTGTGTTGGCCAAAGTTCAAAAATCAAAATCAGATTTCAAATCCCTTTGCAAAACCCTGATTTCCAAACCCTGGATTTTATCCCTCTTTTTGTAATTCAAAAATTATTCAAAATTTGAGGTTGGTCCAAAAAGCAAAGTTGTAGATCTGGCCAAGAGAAACAACTTTGGTATTTACAAATTTTCATGTTTCTGTACAAAGTTTGAAGTAAATCCAAATTCATTCAAATTCCAGTTTTTGTCCCCTTTTCAGTTTTCAAAATTTATTTAAAAACTATTGAGTTTCAGAAAAAGGGTATATTAGCAAAGTTGTAGGTTTTGATAAAAGGAACAACTTTCATATTTGCAGATTTCCAACTTTCAATGTAAAATCAAAAGTAATTTTGAAATTATTCAAATCCTAAAAGTGTCCCCTTTTCTGATTTCGTATTTAATTCAAAAACTGTTTGGAATTTGAAAATATTCTTTTTGACAAAGTTGTAGATCTCTTTTTTCTGAACAACTTTGGTGTTTTGAGTTTTTGCTGCTCAGTTCAAGTTTTGGAAGTAATTTGCGAAATACAGAAAGTCAAACCCTAGACCTAGCCCTGTTCATCCCCTACCTCTAGCCGGCACAGAGCAGGAGGGGGCCCCGGCCATGGCCGTGCGCCAGCGCCGCTTGCGCCACGCGCGCCTGGCAGCCGCACGCCCTCCCCCGACTTGTCGCCTGCGCCCGCGCCATCATGCCGCACCCGCACGCGCAAACGCTGACCTCCGCCCCCGTCCCCTACAGTGCCCAGGGCGTCGCCGCAGCGTGGCCGTCACCGGCGAGCCTTCGCCCAGGCCCTGGGTGCACGCCCGTCCTCCCGCCGGCTTGCAATCGAGTGCGCACGCTTCGGCCGAGCTCATCCACGCCATCCCGTGCTCTCTACCGTCCCCGACCGTGCCTATAAAAGGGACCGCCGGCCGGCAGACCTCCTCATCCCCTCCGCCACCGTGGCCAGGCCAGTCCAGAGCTTCCGTCGCTCAACCACCTAGCCCAGCAGCTTCGCCTCGACGTCGCACAGCTCCCCAACCCCTCAATTCCACCGCTACCGGCTCCCACCGCCGAGTGCAAGTCCTTCTTCCTCAGCGCCGGTGAGAAGCCGTCTGACTCGGGTCGACGGAATTCGCCGCCGTCGCTCCACCTCTCCTCCCTCTGGCCTCTCACCTTCATTCCTTGCCTTCTTGCGTTCCTAACCAGCTACTGGTGGCCGTGCCTGGTGTACAGGATCGCCGAATCGCCGGAGTGCCGCCGCGGCCGTCTCCTTCCTCGAGCCTCACCCTCGAGCACGTGTCGAGCCTCACCCTCGAGCATGTGTCGAGCCTCACCCTCGAGCCTCACCCTCGAGCACGTTCCCGAGCCACACCCTCGAGCACGCCTGCGAACCGCGCTCCCTCGAAGCAGCCGAGCCCTGCCTCCGACCGTGGTAAGCACTCGAAGCCCCCGGTCTCTGCTTCCACTCCGCTTCGCCCGAGCCTCCCGGCCAGGCCTCGGACGGACGCTTGTCTCCGCTTCGCCCGAGCCTCCCGGCCAGGCCTCGGACGAAACGCTTGTTTCCGTCTCGCCCGAGCCTACCAGCCAGGTCTCGGATGGCCGAGTGTTTCCGCCTCGCCCGAGCCCTGCTGTCCGCCTCGCAGCGATTCGCCCGAGCCCCTGCGAGAAAGGAGCACAGCGCTCTTTTCTTTTTCCTTTTTGAAAGAGTGTGAATAGTGTGCTGTTTTCTTTTTTTTGTGTGAATTAATTTGTTGTTCCTTAAATCCTGATAAAATTATGGTATGCTCCATGCACTGTGTAGTATTTTATAAAAATATGAAACTTGACTTTTCTGCAAGAATTTGAAAATGTAAAATCCCTCTTTTAATTAATAAATGGATGGTTTTGGATTTTTAGAAAATTATTTATAACTCCAAAAATCATGAGATAAATTTTTGAGAGCTTCCTATGCCATGTTTAGTCTCTGGTGAAATTTTGAAGTCTTTTGGAGCAAGTTGATTTTTGAGCATTTATCTTTAATTGTTAAATAGTGCCTTTTGTTAATTAATGTCTGGAATTATTTGAGCACCTTAATGAACTCCAAAAATTATGAAATTTATTTTTCCATCTATCTACACCATAATGAACTTATGTGATTAATTTGGTAATTTTTGGAGCAACTTCATAAAATGACCTTTTTAAATAATTAAGAAAAACAGAAAAGGTGATTAAGGTTCATGTTGTATGCCCTGTGTTGCATTGTTCATACTAGCATACTCATGAGCATGCATCATTGCATTCGTATAGTCACTGAAGAAGGCGTCAAGATCGAGGCAGCCGCCGACGAACCTGTCCCTGAGGCTACCCCGAGCTCCGACAACTGCCCTGCCGCCCTCGAGCCTGCCCTCTTTGCTCTTCAAGGCAAGCCCCGGTGCATTTAACCCTTTCCTTGAATTTATAAAATGATTTCCTTAAATGCTTTTGAGTTAAATTATTGCATTAGGTTTATAGGAGTTGTGTGTTATCCTAATTGATGCACTATCCACCTTGACCACTGATACACCCGATACCTGCTTTTCAAAAGTATTTGAAAAATGCTTAGCAATGCTTATCGAATTAGACTTTGCAATAAAATGCCAATTTCAAAAGTGTGATCACTTAAGGAATGATTATGGGAATTTGGTCTTACTCCCCGGCTGTTGGCTAGGTATCTGATCCGTACCTAGTCAATAACGAGGAGAGGTTGTCCGAGCGTACGGTGCCGTCATGTTGTAGTCCGGGACTCAACAGTTGACACCGACCGGGACAGGGTTGAAAAACTGACAGGACTATTACGCTTGGGTGAGATATGACCAAGGTATAGTTCTGGCTGGAAAATTAGGGACCATCCGTATGGGGGCCTGCTGGTCAAGACTTATAACTATTCACATACTTCGGAAAGCTCTGGCTCCGAGAAATCCTTGATTGGGACCGACAACCGCGCACTGGGAGTGGAGAGATGGCGGAAGTAGCATGTACCCACGTGGTCGTCGTACCTGGATAGGAGTGGTGTACTGTACTTCCGGGTGGCGTAGGACCGGGTCCAATCTTGGAGGAATCGTGGTAGACGAGTTGGCATATGCAAGCTTGGGTGCTACATATGCAGTGTGGATAGGGATCCTCAGCTGAGTATTATTTATCCGGATTAACGTTGCTCCTCGGTTATGGAGACTTGGTCCACTGACTGTCAACGGAGAGTGGTTCTCAACTAGGAATGTTTTGAAATGTAAAATGAATCATGAACGATGAAGAATTGAGGAATACTGAATCTTTCAAAAATAAAATAAGGTTTACAAAAATGCTTTTCTGCAAAATACTTGATCTTGCTTAAGCCTTACCTTGACTACCCTAAGCCTCTCATTCCTGAGTCTTCTCCCTTTTCTTTAGTCGGGTAAGTCTTGTTGAGTACCCCAGTACTCAGGGTTTGTTACCCATGCTGCAGGTATGACAGAGTCCCCGATGTGTCTTGCACCCTGCTGCGTGACCATCGTCCAGGAAGAGGCCGATGAGGCCGAAGAATAGTTGTACACCCACGGGCTGGGTGATTATAAGTATCTTTGCTGTTCTCCACTATGTTGTCTATGTTTATTTCTAATATCAGAACTTGGTTTGTAATAACTGCACCTTAATTTCTATTTGGAGCCCTGCCTTGTAAAACTAATGTTATTTAAGTCTTCCGCTCTTTATTCCGATGTTATTGGTAAAAGTATGCAATGCTGTAACCGAATTGTGAGATGATCCTGCGGACATTGGGCAGTGATGTAGCCCGGTGGCGAACAAGTCTTAATCACATGAAACATGGGTTCGGCTGTCAGAGGTTGACAGGGACACGTGGGCCATGAGATTAGGGCCGTTCCGTCACACGTTCGTACCTCTGCAGCAAACCAGCTGGGAGTGGGAGGCCACGAGCGAGTGCTCTGCACTCTGCTTCTGCTGGTGTGGCAGAGCGCCGGCGACCGGCAGCGGCACGGCGAAGTCGCGCCCGTCGAGTCAGGCCGACGGACCGTTGCTGCGTCCTTGGCCGTCCCGCGCGGAGCGAGGAGTGCGTGCGCGGAGGAGGAGCGCGGAGGGCGTGCTGGGGCGTGCGGGCGTCCTGGCTGGGGCCGAGCGTCGGAGGAGGGCGTGCTGGGCGGCGCCACTTCCCCGCTGCTGCTGCCTGCGAGATGGGGAAGAGATGGGGAGGAAGGGAGAAAAAAATACTGACATATGGACCAACCAGAGTGGTAGTTGATATAGAGGATGCGATAGAGTATAGATGAGTGTGGGGAAACTGTATATTTTGTGATGAATAAGATGGAATATTCCTTTTAGAGGAGGAATATAGAGGTTAAAGAGTGCAGGTAGTCTTAGATTCTCTCTTAGGCTATCCGCACTCATCATCCTCTATACATCCTGGTCATCAAGATTCTCTCCTCTATACATGTTTTTTCCGCATTCATCATCATCTATATCTCATACTCTATACTAATTACCAACAACGGTCTCACTTGTCATCTTCTATAAATTTTATTTAAATATACTCATGTGAGATCTTGTTTTGAAGAATTTATTGAAACAAATTTAATGGTGTAATTAAAATTTAATTTGGATTTTTTGTTTGTGAGCTATAATATTTTTTTCTTACCAAAAAAGGTGAGGCCATCACAGTGTCAGTGTCAGCAGCCATGCAACAGCCTATACCGGCATCCGCTACTACGCCACATTTACCGTTTACAGGATGCACTGCAGAGATTTCATTCGCTATATGCTCCTGAAGGATCGCGTAACGTATTGCAGTGCAGACAGTCTTATACTGGTTTGCAGAAACGAACATGATGAACACAGGGGGGAAATCAAGTCAGAGTGTTGGATAGGGACTGCCTGACCTACTTGATTAGAAGTTCTTTTCGATTGATTTTTACTCAGACACAACAATATTCGCAGGTCAAATGTTTGTAATGTGCACGTACTTTTTTTTTTGACTTTAATGTGCACGCACTTTGTTCTTGGCTACAAGGAAGGCATGGGAGGCTACAAGGCACGCCAGGAGCCCAGGACACAGACAGACATGAAGCTGAGTGCTGCAAGCGCAAACGTTTCAGGCAAAGTCGAGATCAAATAACTGAAGACTTCTTCAGCGTTGGCAGCGTCCAATTTGGCTCTGATTCTTGTCACCGAGAACGTGAGTATGAACGCGTAGAACGCCAACGCTGAGCACATCAGCAACAAGTAGAACCCCTAGTATGTAATTCTAGGACCCGTTTGTAGAGCTTTATTTAATTCTGATTATCTATATAAGCCGATTTTATAACTGAAAGTGATTCTCTTTGATTTTTTGGTATAAACTCTTAAAATCAGTATGAAGAATCATTTCACAGAATCAGCTTTCAACCTCTTAATTTATTTTAGAGAATTAATTCACTGAATCAGTAGATAATCAATTCTCTCTAAAAAAACTGTTTGACAGAGGTCCTCAGTGGCGAAGCTAGAGTAGATCAGAGGGGGTGCACTTGTCTTGTGAGTGCATAGACATTGTTATTAGGGGGTGCCTATACGGTGAAAATCTGGACAAAATCACTGTTTTTACAAAATTTTGGGGTGCCTTTGCACCCCTAAGCACTACATAGCTTCGCCCCTAGGTCCTCCTGAATTCAGCAGGGATTAGCTCTGAGAGCTCCGCCTAACGGAGCCTCAGTCTGAATCTGAAGGTGTGTGTGAAACCAAGATGATGTATAACGTCTGTTTGGTTTTAGGGACTAAAGTTTCCCTATCACATACTATCACATAAGATGTTTGACACTAACTTAGAATATCAAATATAGACTAATTATAAAATCAATTACACAAATAGAGAATAATTTTCGACGAATCTATTAAGCCACGAGAGAAGCATGATGATACCATACCAGCCCTACGCACTGGTTTATCCAGGGGCAGTGTTGATCGAACTTGTCGACGCAGTTGTCGCAGACAAGTGGTGGCTTCTGGTAGGGCGGTGGATCTTGCAGGTCCGGCAGAACTTGAGCTGCACCTCCACGCCATTGACGACGAGGAACCGACTCGGAGGAGGAGCCCTTGTGGCCGCGGAACCTCTACTGATGACGGCGGGAATGCAGCCGGACTGTTTCTTGGTATGATTCCGGGGTCTCTTGTCGCGGCCATTGCGAAACTAGCAGTCACCTACGCGAACGAACAGAACAGAACAGGGCAGTGCTGGTGTCAGTTTGTGACGAACAGGAGCTCAGTGACAGAGCGTAAACTGTGACGATCGAGATCGTGTATACTGACAGTTGCCACTTGCCAGCAGGAGGACGGGAAGCCGCGGAGACGAGGGTCGGGTGCGCCGACGGCGGATCCACGACGTAGCACAGGAAGATCCATTCTGAGAGGATCGCCATGGCCGTCAGGATGGATGAGGCCTCGCGGGTCAGGCCCGCAGATCACACGGGCACACGGGCCACGGCCATGGCCAGAGACGCAATGCAAGGGAGCAGTAACTAGTTTGACTCGTTCAGCCCATGGAAGGGAATCTGTACGTGGGCCGAAAATGGGTTTAGCTGGGCTGGTCGAAGGACATGAGAAGTGCAGCGCTGCGCAAAATTTGTACTCACTCCTCCGTTTCAAATTATAAGTCATCTCAAGGGAGTTAAAGTGTATTAAGTTTGACCAAATTATAGAAGAAGCATATTTATGACATCAAATGGCTACACTATTAAAATATAACTAATCAAAAATCTAATGATACTTAGTTAGTACTATAAATATTATTGTCTTACTGTATAAATTTGGTGAAACTTGAAAAACTTTGACTCTTCAAGATTTGTTTGAAATGACTTATAATTTGAAATGGAGGGAGTAGTCCCAAATTATAACCAATTCCATGTTAGAGGACAATACAATCTATTGGGCCTTGGACTCCTGTTAACCAATAATGCCACGTTAAAGGTCGACACCAAGGTTCACGTTGCCGAGCTCGGCGTCGTGAACAGTGATGCCAACCTCTGGCCATGTCAGCACCACATCACCAGCCACGCCATCTCTGGCCTCTGATCTCAGTGCCATGACCTTCAAGAGACTAGGCCGATAAATCTTGAGATCAATTAAGTCACCTGCAAAATGTGAGAAACTGTTCCATCTTCTGAAAAACTTGAGATCAACTAAATCATTATACTCATGTGTTGGAATCTTTGGTTTGAGTCCAGACCTTTTTTCCATGGTTATCCATCGGGCAAAGAAGAAATACTTCCCAGCAATCCAATAATGGCTACAGAGTTTTGTTTATTATTGATCTTGTTTGTAACCTCTTTTTGTTTCTTAAACTCTCCTGTTGTATCTTTTTTTTACCTGTTATATATAATAATATATAGCTAGTAGGGGCTTGCCCCTCCTGTTGCTTGCAAAATAAAAGTGAGCACCCATTGAAGAAAGGTTCATCTTGAAACTGACAAATGAAATAATTTGTATGCATTCACCTTACCTGAATGAAAAATTGAAGAAAAAGATAATGTCTGCTAGCTCTGAATAACAACAGAAACTCCACAGCTTAATTACACAGCTATGCATACGCAAGTGCCAGACAATTGATGCTACAAACACTAAACGAATCTGAGAATAAATCTCTAACCCATGAAAAGACTAGTCACGATGGCAACATTTATGTATCAAATGTTTTACCATTGAAATAGCAAACAAAACAAAGGTAAAATGACACTGTTCACTCTTTTTTGGTCATAATACACTTTTGGGCTCGTCTGCAAAACATGACAAATTAGTCATCTCATTTTGTTACTTACTATTGAGTTGCGTGCACCGACCGTTCAACCCAAAAAAACTTATGTTTATGCGAATCATCTCATTTTGTTACTTACTATTGAGTTGCGTGCACCGACCGTTCAACCCAAAAAACTTATGTTTATGCGGAGAGGTGGGCGATTCACTTATACTCCAACGCTTACACACCAAGGCATTCCCCACCATTTGTATAGATCTAAGTAATAAATGAATTTTCATAGGAATTCTGCTAACATGCACTACAATATTATATATGCACAGCAGAATCAACTGGTGCTTACACAAGACTACTTAACTGAAACCAAGACAAAACAGAGCCAAGCAGAGGAGAGACAGTGTTCTTAGTCATATGGATGATTTCAGTTCATCCAATCTGAATACACATATACAAAGTTGTGTGGCAATGTGGCATGCCCACCTACATTTCCTTGGTGCAATTTTTTTGTTATCACTCGCCAATTTCAGTGCATAATCAAGAAATACAACTTTATTGTATCAAAAACAGCTATTATGAACTTTGCCTTTCATTTTCTATTGTCATTCTCCATTACATCACTTATACAAAGAGCATCCTTATCTATAGTCGCTACTAGCCTACTATCATGTATGGCCTTAGCACCGTAGCTATCTTACTTACAGCTACTAGTAATAGCCATATGTTTTACTGCCCAAAAAGTGAAGCAGATATCCTTTTGCTACCCCCCAAAAAAGGCAGACACATAATACACTAAACCTAAATTATGGTTACTGAATGAAGGTCTATTCACCTTTTGTAATCTGCCTAACTGAATACTTGAACACCACTACTTTTGTTGATCATGCATCTAAAAAGCTATAGTACATAAACAATGGATGGATGTGAATGAGTTAACAACAGAGCATACTGTACCAGATTCAAACCTCCCTTCAGAACCAACATAACTATAGACTTATATTATGTTTCACCAACCAGGTCCGAGAAATCAGCTCATCCCATGTTGCAGCAACTGTACGTAATTTTGAATCTGGACACCTCTTATAGCTAAACATGTCTTAGAGCAACTCCAGCAGTAGCCCTCCAAACAGGGTCCTTACTTTTTATTTGAGTGCTTCCTTTATTTTTGAGGGTACTGTTTTTTGGGCCGTACTCCAGCAATAGCCCTCAAAATAGAGCACTCAAAATTATTTAAACTATCAATGACATGTGGGGTCTGGTTGTCATAGACTAACTCGGTCATGAGAGGTTAAGTCGGGGGTTTTCACAGAAACTCGACCATCGCGGAAGGTGAGGGAGGGGTGAAAACGCAAAATCACGGATGAGAGCCGAGCTATTGGCCCAACAGGAATGAGGACCGAGGGAAGAATCTGAAAGCCCACTCAAATTTCAGGACCCTAATGCCTTAATGAAATCAAATGTTCAGAAGAAATCAGCCAAGAATTTGAAATTGGAGTACAGTATAATATCCTTAATTTTGCATTTGTTACCAGAAATTAGAAATAGAAAAAAATATAGAAATGACTGTTGTGAATAACCAATGCGACATTAACGAGTGATGAAGCATCTCTTTACTTTTTCGAGACACAAGGTAAGTGCCAAAAATCTGATGGTACAATAGAGAGTGAAGTTAAAAAGAAACTGATTGCTAGCTACAGAATACAAATACTCATACAGATATATACTGCTCCGTAGAAAACAAGCCACAAGGATTCTTCAGCTTCTTGTAAATCAACATGATTGATGCATTAACCCATGCAGAAATATGGTAAGATCTTACATTGCTTTAAGTTGCAACTATGTCAAACAAATAATTTTACATTACAATGTCTACATTTAAACTTAGTTTAATTTGATCTCTAGTCCAAGGATGCGTAATTATCAATACCTCACTCCCAGAATGAATGAAGAAAAGCAGCTAATGTTACGAGAAAGCATCATCTGCAACCCATGTCGACATGGCACAGATTATGCGCCCCTTCCACCCTTCCAAGAGCCAGTGGTGATCCACATCGATGACAAAGTCCTTGTGGTAGCTGTCCCTGACCTTATTCCTCACGACCTTAACAATATCTGGATGCAACGGCAGTTGTTTCAGTCCTGCCCGCTGGTTCCGCACTTGCCATTGCTTATAAGTCTCATGGCGCTCAACCCTATCGGAGCCCTCACAGGCAATGACATTCATGGCAAACCGTGCAAAGAGATCGCGTTCAATCAGCAAGCGTCGGTCGTTGTCCCGTGGAACTGTAACATCAAGCATGTCAAACAGTGCCGAGAAAAAGAACAGTACCTCTCGGAACCGTGTTAGAAAGAATGGTGTCCCTTGGGAGCCATTGATATTACAAAAGATAAACACATCTGGTCGCATCTTTCGAATGTTATTGAGGACCATATCCCTAGGGCTTGGGCTATATATGTCAACACCCTCATCCATCAAGTTCCCAAAATCAAATAGACCATTGATGATGAGTGCCTCTTCAGGGTCAATGTGCAGGTCATCAGCAGAAACCATCTCCCACTTTGACGCGATGCTTTGGAACTTGAATGGTATGCCAAACTGGCGGGCACATTTGCTGAGCCGACGCCCAACCTCCTCAATATGAGCAGCTGGGCGGAATCCAGGCTGGGGAAGGTCAATGCCGGTGATCCTCACCTCTGGTGGTCCACCCTCCCAAGTAGACAAAATGCCAAGGAAGCTTGGCCACTGGATCCCGTCACGCATGCCATAGTCTACAATGTGAAGTTTTGTCCTCCCTGCAATAACATTGGCAATGGTCATGTTGGAGAACTTGTAGGCCATCATCTTGAAGCAGCAAACTGTTAGGTACAGCTGATAGGCTTTAAGGATATCCACTTGCGAGGTTCGCTTCGACATGAGCGACTTGTAAACCTGGCTTCCTGTGCCTGCCAGTCGTGCCTCTAATCCATCTGCAAAACTATGAGCCAACCTTTGACCGGCATCTCCCCTCGGAGAGGAATGCTGCTTGATCTGCCCAAGTAGCATGGCTGCACCCCAACGATCTTCCGTCCAAATGGCCTGTGCACAGTGGATAAGCAATGTGTGGAAGTCCACTGCCTCATTCAAGCTCTGCCTTCGCAGAGCAGACTTCCAATTTCCCTTCCTGACGAACTTCCCACCCTCGCTATCCATAGTGATGTCCAGACCCAGCATTCCATCGAGGCACAAGCGATACTCATTGAGAATTATTTCATCAATGATCTCATCTGTTTCCTCCAGCTCCAGCACCATCAGCTTCCTGTTCCTGCTCGTCTCTGCACTCTCCAAGTCCTGCCAGTTACACCGGTTCTTGTGGCCCCGGCCATTACTGATTGCCTGCAATGTCAGCATTCTGTCCACCTTGCCTTTGTCTCCATTACTCGCATGGCCTGGGATAGGGACTTGTGATAGCTTGCAGCCTCGAGCCTCGACGAGAAGGCTATTGTCAGTGGGCAAGAATTTTTTGGCCTCCTCCATGCCACTGAGGAAGGCCTGGTTGAGCATGTCCATGTTTACCTTGTTCTGGCCACTGAAGAAGGTCGAAGCCAGAGCGCCGTGTTCCCTGTCTCCGGTAAGAGAGGAGGTGGTCGATGTAGTCGTCTCCTCCTCGGGGCCAGCCAACAACTCCGAACACTGGATGCCGGCGCCGCCGCAATTCCTGAACGCGTTGGCCTTGTGCGCACTCTGATGGAATATCGCGCTGCCGGTGTCTTGTTGGGGCAACAAGTATTTGTTGGCAACATCTGCGGTGAAGTCGTCGGTTCCCGCTCCCATGTCTGGGCATGGCGAGGACAGGAGCAGCTGGGAGAACTCTGCCGGATCGTAGGGCCAGGTGGCGCTGGCGAACGCCGGGACGTCGGAGGATGGCGGAAGGGTGCAGGCGCCGGTTCTGTCGTTGCTGGTGGCGAAAGAATCGGAGGCGGCGCTTGCGTCGGAGAGGATCTGGGCGAATGGCTGCTGGGCCTGGAGGAGCGCTGGGTGGTCGGGGTAGTGGTACAAGAACTTTTCGTCGATGTCCTCCTCCATGAGGATGCGCGAGATGAAGGTTAGCGCGAGGTCGTCCGTGGAGGCCGCCGGGTCCTCTTCGCTTGGCGTCGGGGGAAGGTCGAGGAAGACGGAGGGGGAGAACGGCTCAGGCTCGGGGTCCCCCTGCCCCGGGAACTCCTCCGGCGTGGTGGCCATGCCTGACTGGCGGTAAAAATCGAAGCTTTATCCGGTTGATGACGATTATGGTAGGTTTGCAGTGGAGAAAACATGGATACGATGGAAAGGGACCGAATTGGGGTAGCAGTAGTGGTGGAGGGTAGAAGATGGCGTCGGACGGGACTGGGTAAGTCAAGCAGGGAACCTTCGTGGAAGGCGTCGGGATACGACGGCGGCGGCGGCGGCGGCGGCAGCCACAGTGGAGCCATTGGAGCTGTTACACACTTGCTCTACAGTAGTACGGTTGATGGAGGCGAGGCAAGCGATTAGCGACTTGCGAGTGGGGCTATGTGTGTCTTTGCAAGAGACCACTGACCATGGACATAAATACCATCGTGGAGGTGATTTTTGATTTATTTTTTTTTTGAACGGAGAATTTTGGTATCCATATATTTTTAAGGTAGCGATATGTGAACCAAACCGTCTCCTGAAATGTCAAATCGAGTCTCCTCGACACTTACCTTATTTTGTTGAGAACTGTGGAGCACCTCCACGACGTTGTCTTCAGAACTATATCCTCTGACCTTATCGCCTCATGCAGAGAAGTCGTGCGGCTATGGCAGTGTCACATCCCCTGATGGTACTTGTGCTTATTTCCTGCCTGGTGCAACATTCCACACATGTAATATTCTCTCTTCCTCCAACTATATGTAAAACTCTGAGCTATGGCCTTCTCCACACTCGACTATTGTCGTTATCAGTGGATGGCAATATATCAGATGAGGATCCTTGATCCTCCTCATCATTGACCTTGGAAAAAAAAAACTTTCAGATGATAACAAACTAAAAAATAGTCTTTTGACATTAAGACTAAAATGTGGCACTAGTAGATTGTCGTACGAAAAGCAACCATGAATGACAATGGCTCGGTTTGGTTAAGTCTGTGGAGGTGCTTCACGTTGAGTCGCTGATGTAGAGGCCCTCGATGTGGAGACTAGAGTGCACCACTCGTCACTATAGTTACTATGATCGATCCAGACCGATGGTCGGACCCCTAAAAAGACCGTAACAGATGCACAAGAGGCCGTGAGTGCTCTGAACTCGTCGGTGTTTGATGATTCAGTTTGTGGCCACTTGATCGGGGAGATTAAGCTCCAGGCTAGATTAAACTTTATTAGTTTTGTGTGTGTACATGTTAATAGGATGTGCAATGAAGCAGCTCATGAGCTAGCTTGTTTGGGTTATCAATGTTCTGAAGGTGCGGGGATCATCTCTGACTCCTTGCCTGAAGGCATAGCTGTAATAGTTGCTAACGATTCTGTTAGCTGTTGAGTAATGAAAAGCCCAATTTTTAAAAAAATTATATGTTCATTTAGGTGGCCTAGTATGTGGGATCTACCATATTTCTTCATCTGTCAAATGTACAACAAACTGAAAAACCGGGTTTTGTTTTCATGTATACTCACGCTGATGTGTTTACGAGTGTTTGTGATTCTGTAGCTGGCAAGCAATTTCTTGTGAAGTTCACTTTCAGATTTTTGGTGCTTCCCTTGCGCATCTGGAAGGAGTAAAGAGGGCTACATTTCTTCTTTCAGCATTTCTTACCAACCGATACTTCAAAAATACCATCACAAAATTCGCAGTTTTTTTATTGTCACATCTCAGAACCAAAGGCGTTGGCAACCTAAAAGTCTTGCACGACACTTTTATCAAAAAAAAAGTTTTGCATGACACTAGATTTTGAGAACAAGCAAACAATCAGAAATAGTGAACCAGCAACAACATTTCCAATCCTTCTCCCTTCTCTAATCTCTCTTGAATCGACCCAAGCAGCAGCTAGCTGCTTCCTTCGAAACTGAACCCAAGCAATAGCTCCATCCTCCAGTTTCTCTCTCAATCTACAGTTTGGTACCCTTTCTATTTCCCAATTCAGAGCAGGCTGTCGAGCAAACAGGGTTTCAGGCTGCCATTCATATGTGGGCAGTCGGAGGTGGCCAGCCCACCGGAAGCGGTTGTCACGCGGTCATCGGCGTTGCCATTGGGTCCACCGGTCTAGGTCCAGTTCTAGGCTTCTAGGTCCAGCAGCAGGAACTGTGTGGAGACCCGCTCGGCCATGGCCATTGCCGATCTGAGCCCCTCTGGTGGAGCCCGTGCTATCAGTCATCAGCAATTCAGCACCACTTCCAAACAAAACAAATAACTTCCAAAAAAGCAAATAACGTTGAATTTTCCTAGAATCTGTCCATTCATCATCTCTTCGTCGACCGGGAGTACAATATATTATAAACTGAAACGAATAAATCAGAAGAGAAACCATACCCAAAAAACATAGGTCAGCCATCAGTGTCGCTTCGGATCAACGGACGTCTAGAACTGAGTAGTTCCCAGCTAGTGCTGGCCGGCAGCTCCTCCACTCCCAGGCTCCCAGCTGCTTTGCTTGCTTCCATGTTCAGCGACTCAGCTGCTCAATTCAAGCTGAACCCAAGCAGGAAACTCGCACCCAGAGCGGATGGAGGCCTTTAGCACAAGCAAATCAATCCCTACATCAGTATAGTATGCAATTGGATTCTGGATCTGTAGAATGATCACCTACTCTCACTACCTCCTACCTTACAGTTTACAAGGCTAAAATTGCCTGCCTGAGTGATATTAATAGCAAGCCACTGCTATTTGGATGAGGGGCTGCACTGCAACAGCCAGAATAGCCGCTTCCCTAAGATGAGAAGAAATTGCCCCTGAACCAACCAAACATGAAGAAGTGCCCGCCTGGCCTACATAAATGGGTCGACAGAGCTCAAAGCAGAGTTGATAGTCACAACTCACAATCCCTGAATAAGGTTTTCCAATGACATCCAGAGGAATCAGGACCTGGAAATTAAGAGTAACAAAACTTCAGTGCATAACTGCGGGCATGTATCATGCATACAGCAATCGTATGAACATGGTGTAAGTGCAACTGGCTATTGCCCTGTAAAATACTTATACCAGCCCAGGACAGGACAGGACAGGTACCAGCTCTAATGTTCAACATTTGAGAAAAATAAGATCCATGGGAGATGCACTGGACTACTTCTGCAGATAGCATGCATCCTCTTGCCACAAGTGTCAGCAAGAGCAATAAAACAAAGGAAATTGTTCCACATAGTAGCCTAGTAGGCATGGCACACACAAAAGAGTTTCGCATCTACATTGCATACCTTAATATCCTTCAGATGTTCTTGGCACCACCAAAAGTTGAATTGGGGCGTATTGCAGCAAATGCAGACAGATCCTGCTAAACACAAGAAAAGCAAGGGAAAATAAGTTCAGAGAGCATATCATTTTTGTAATTGTGTTGCACCTACATCCATAATGCCTAGCTAAACTCCATACCCATATTTTTGCTACAGTTCATGTTGTCTGCATCTTTGTTTGGTTCTGTTATCTCTGAGTGTCTTGCCAACAGTTGATCATGCATTAAACTTCCCACCAACGACATGAAGAGCTCAGGTCCTAAATGACTTCTCTAAAAGAAGATCCCTGAACCGATCTACCAATGGAAGCATCTTTTTTCACGAGCCACACGTTTATTATTTTCTTGGAGCTTAACATATGTGTTGTTATAAAGCTAAAAAGCGAATAAAAGGAATGGTCTGCTATTTGAGTTAAACTTGCTATGTTGCATGTCTCCCGGAATCCCATTGCCATTGTGCTACATTGTGTGAAGGGTGTTGCAGCTGCTTTTTGTTGGTTGACCTTTGTGGCCATGTTATATGGTGACTTCCTCAACTTCAAGTAACACCAAAGGATCCTTCAGACATGATTTGCCAAAGTTCTTCATTGTTCCTCATGCGCAACACAGCGCACTTTGGGGCGACATCCAACCATCAAGCTTAAACCATGGCCACTATCACCGCTTGAAAATGAGCTGTTCACGCAGACAGGTGGCATGTACAAAGGGCCAAGGACTGTTCACGCAGAAAGCAGTGCCCACATAGTTAATGCAGGTGGCAACATTTTATCTCTACAAAGAGAACCCACCCACCCACCCACCCACCGCCTTCTGTCAAATCACATCGACCTTTGCAAGGTGAAAGAAACACGTTCAGGTCAGTCTGTCCATGATAGTACCTGCGGTGTGCAAAGGGGCATTGTGTGCATATTTGGATGCATGTACACCTGGTTTGGTTGTATAGGGGCATTTGGAAAGGTCTGTTGAACCTGAACATGAAGTATGTAAGTACAATATCCATTGAATGCCAAAAAGAAAAGGAAAAAGGAACTTTTTATATGTACCTGATAGTAATATGGTCTTCCAATGGTTGCATTACCCTGAGCATCTTGTGAAGATTGAAATTGATGCTCATTAGCTTGGACTATCAGCTCCAGACCAGTTGAGGAAACTCCTGGGGCTGGTTTTGCTTTTTCTGCATAATAGGGTATAGTTTAAATGAAATGATACCCTATGAGGAGGGAGTTTAAAATTGTCACTTACTTGGGTTTGGTCCTTTTGATGTTTTTTTCTTCTTTTTCTCATTCTTATTAGCATCCTTTGCTGCCTGAGTGCGCATGTTTCTCATTTCAAAGAATACTTCCAATGCCTTCTCTCCAGTTTCAAGGGAATCCCAGAATATTTTTCTTGATTCTTCCAGTTCCTGGCTTTTTATAATTAGGTTATATGCATACTGCATTGCCCGATTGCGATATGCAAGTTCAGCCTCTGTGCATTCCTGTTGGGTTGAATCATCCTGAGCAAGTGTGTACATGCTTCTCCTGGCATCTTTTGTCCAGCGTTTCAAAACATACTTTTCTGGAATTGTGTCCACATTCTGCAGGGTGAAGACTTTGAGGGCATGCGAACAAAGAAGACCCATCCTTTCAAACTTTCTACAACCACAACTGATCTCCATGGTAGAAGTGTCAAGAACAACATCCCATACTTTTGAACCCCTTCCCTGCATTGTAATTCCAAACCTCAATAAATTTCCACCACTCGAAGTTTCATGGCATGAAGTTGCTCCACACCCATCCAGAAATTCTGCTTCAAATAATTTGTAGATCCTATGTGTATATGATTCTGCAGCTTGCTTCAGAACTGTACTATGCTTAATTGCACGGACTGGAGCAGTTTGGCTACAGCGGAAATCCTCTTCAGATTCATTTCTACGTAGATCCTTGACAACCTTTTCTAGCAAAAAGGCAAAACGTGTAAGAGAGGTATTTTCATCAGAAATTCCATTGAGAATATTACTTGAAACCTCCCCCCACTGAGAAGAATTAATTCCACCATCAAATGTATCTTTGTTAAATGCTGAGCACCATTTACGATGGAATGTATAAAGGTCCATCAACCAGCTATTATCCTGTAGCTTGTATTCCTGGATCATTGCAGTCCATGATTCCTTAAAATCCTCTTCTGAGTCAGATCCTTGCATACACTTGGTAAACATACTTTGAAATGCTTGAGACGTATTTAGTGAGCCTAAATGAGATTGTGCATTCTTTAGAATATGCCAGTAGGAAAAGCAATGTTGTGTGTTAGGGAAAACCTGTTCAACTGCCTCCATAATAGCTTCATCCTGATCAGTGAATATTGATTTTGGCGATCGGCCTCCCATTGACTCTAAGAATGATTTAAATACCCAAGCATAGGAAGCTACAGACTCGTCTAGCAAGAATGCGCAGCCAAAAACAACATTCTGCCAATGGTGGTCAACACCAACAAATGGGGCACATATCAAGTTATATTTGTTTGTGCGGTGGGCTGTGTCAAATATAATGGCATCTCCAAAGCAGCCATAATCATTTCTACATTTACCATCCCTGTAGAAGAAGTTAGTCATGCGCCCTTCTTGATCAACTTGGACATCCCAATAGAACATGCCTTCATCATTAGTTCTACGCTTGAAATAGCTGACAAGACTTTGGCTATCCCCTGCCTCAATTACCGTTATACCCTGCATGCCCACTTGATTGTAACATTCCCTTATAGTATACCCTGAATTCTCAGTTATATCGTCTGTCATATCAGAGAAACCATTAATTGGATGTGAGTCTGTAGATGCTGATGGATCTATAACACCTGATTTGCCAACAGCAAGCGATTTGGCTGATCTCAGCATGTGCCTTTCTCCAGGTTTCGCCAACTGGTGATTATGTAAAGGAACAAAGCGTATAACTGTCCATCGCCCCTTCTCGTCAACTCTAAAGCGGATCATTGCTTTGCAATTAGTTCTTGTGTCTGGTCGATTAAAATTTGCTTCTGTAACAGGCTCATCATATTTAAGTCCTTCCTTTGAGCAGTAGTAATCCTTTGTTCGAATATTCTTGGTACCAATAAAGTAAGACTGTTTGCCCTTCCGCACACTAAAACCGACTCGATGCCCATAATCACAGTACAGCCTGTATGCCTCTTCCTCACTTTGAACTACGCAACCAAGGAGCTCTTCTGTTACCTCCTTACGACTCAAAGCATTTCCATAGTCAGCCGTCTTTTCTGTTTCTTCACCATTCTCCCTTCTTTGATGGCTTTCTTCTTGGGAATCTTGACTGCGATCCATTTCTACTCAGCTAGCTCCATCAATATTTACAAAGACAGCATCAGACGTGGTTGCGCATTTCCAGTAAACTGCTGCAGATCAACATTCATACATACCTTATAAGATGCATAAATTAAAACATCGGTCTCATAATTATGGGTAACGTTAACACGAAAGCTACAAAAAAAATCCCTATTCTACATAGGATGTTGATTAAATCAATAATAACAAGACGGTGCTAGTGGATGGTCTTGTGCTGCAACATGACATGATGCCTGAATTCTAACCTCTTACAAGATATCACCAAACAAAAGAAGGCTTACACCTAAGCTCTAATTTCATCAGATCATCAAGAGAAGAAGGCAATTGCCCTCGAGCAGGGGCGGACCCAGTAAAAAGCATCAATAACTTTATAAAAAAACGAATTTCTTAGGTACATAAGCTTGTAATTAGATCAGATCCAAATACAAATACCCAGATAGATTAAGTAGGGTACTCGGTTTCACACAGCAAGGGAGTGAAGAGAGGGTGCGCATACCTGGTGGGTGTTGGTCGCGGCGAAGGACCTGAACGCGAAGGAATCGATGAGGCTAGCCCCTAGCACGTGGCGCAGGGCGGCGGCCGCGGTCACGTACTTGCGCCACGAGAGCGCGCGCGCAGAGTAGTCGGGAGAAGAAAAGGAAGGAGCAGAAAAGGATGGTTCTGACCACTCCCGTACAGAGGGAGGAGATTTCCGCCGGAGTGCTGGCTGTGCAACCGTCGGGGCGGACCGCGCGCTCACCGTACTGAGCCTCGCCGCGATCGTGATGCCGTGCCCTCCGCCGTGGCGTGCGCTGCCAACGAGGCCGCGTGCGCTAGGGCCGGGGCATGACTCGAGATCAGGGACGTCGTGCGCGTCGCTGGTCAGACTAGCGCGTCCGCGCCGCCTGTGGGGGACGGCGGCGGCGGCGGCGGCGGTGGCGGTGGCAAGCGTCGGGCTAGAAGGGCCGAGCAAGAGAGAGGCGAGTGGGCCACGCTGGGTGTGAGAAGAGTGAAGGGCAGGATAGACATTTCACAGGGTACCGCTGACTCAGATCCGCGCTGGCACAGTGAGTCAGCATGCCACATACCCACCCACATGAGTAATACCCGTTTGGTAGAACTCAGCTTTTTTTAAAAAAAAGTTACATTAACAATTTTCTAAGTAAAGGTAAGCTGTGTTTGGAAAAAAAATATTTGGTAAAATAGCTCCATCAATATCTTCATGCATGTTTGAGATAGAAATGATGGTGTAAGTTATGAAAAGTTATTTTTTCAGCTTTATGTCAGTTTATCCTTTTGTGGGAGAGAATAAAAACAACTTCATGAAAAAAGGTATTTGACAAAAAAACAGCTCACAATAGATCCTAAAGCTATTTTAAGTTGTATCAAACAGGTCCTAAATGTGATAAATTCGTAGCCACTTAGTGGCCGCTTTTTAAGAAAGTACCAACTGTAATAATGTTAAAAAAATAATGGCTTTGTTCACTTAATTTTTTTTCATAACTGATTTCGATTGTTTCAATAATATTTTGTGAGAGATAATAAACTAAAGTACTACGACTGATAAGAAGTGAACATGATCTTACGTTTTGTATAGGCTATTTTCTATACTCCATGAAACGTCGCTCGAGGAGGAACAACAAATCATTATCGAGTCTTGTGTTCAGGGGCGAAGCCACGTTGCTCTTGCCGAGTGCACGGGCACCAGGGAGAAAATTTTTTTTTAGCGATTAGCACTTAAGTTCCACCGTTTGTGCACTCCCTTACAGCTTAGTAGGTGCACCACCCGGCCTTTATTTTGGTTAGTATTTCTAGTTTTCTACTAGTACTGTTACTATATTGATTGTTGTAGTCGCTTAAGTGTAATGAGTGCACTCGGGTCCTCCATGCTCTAGCTTCGCCCCTGCTTGTGTTCTGTATAGGCCAATTTCATTTAGTCATGTACTCTTGTGGCCCATCTCATGTTTCCTTAGATTTATCATCTCACATTGTATTGCATGTACTCTCATATAAGATTATTTTATTTCTTCAAATAAAATTTGCAAAACAAACACAAAATTGTCACTGTGAATTGTGTTGTTTTTTTACCCTTAGTTTTAGTGAAATTTAACCGAATTTAGTTCTACCATACGGTAATCTGGCAAGCCTAACAGAAGACTAAGACTCTTAGTTTAGGGTATATATATGTTTCAAACACCTTCTCTAAACTTTAGAGCTCTAAAAATTTCAGAGTATTTAAGTTTACTTTTGAGCTCTAAAGCTCTAATGTGAGGTGGACTAAACTTTAAAATTAACTTTAGACCATTTATTTAGAGCTTTAGCTCTAAAGTTTAGAGAAAGAAATACAAACAGACCCTAAGGGCAAGTTGTCATAGAAGTTGTTGAGACCTTCGTTCTGTGTTTTTTTGAGTTGTGGGAGATAGAGTTGAGTGTCCTAGGGTGATGGACATGCATATCCTCCTCAATTGGTAGCTCATTGGTCCACATGTTTTTGCCTATGGACATGTGGTTGTCAACTATCATGAAAACTGTGTGATTGCAACTGTCATAAAACCTCTCACCTAGGCAATTCACATGAAATTCAACGTAGTGAATAAACATGCCGTCATATTTCATGGCAATAGTAGCATTCTCGGAGCAGAGGAAATGTGAGAACATGCTATAATCTTCGTGTAAAACACCGCAAAGTCTTTGACTCTTTGTTAAGGCCCCGTCTGGATCTAGAGACAAGTCCCTATCACATTGGATGTTTGGACACTAATTTGAAGTATTAAACATAGAATAATTATGAAACTAATTCCCGTAGATCCAAACAGGGTTCGGCTAATCACTACTCAACTAATCACTAGTTCTAGTTCTAGTTCCAAACAGGGTCTATATTGACATTCAGGCTACCCATCAAGGATATCTCAACTCTCAAGAGCAAGTTACTTTTCTATGCCTTCCGTTTTTTGGAAAATCTTGCTATTTTGAACCGTTATTTTTTTTTTGTGTGTGAACATAGAAGTAATTTTCTTACACTTGATCTACAAAATATGACAGAGATACAAACGGTGCACCTGGCCCTTGCACCATCTGGCATCTTTTGGCCGTCCTCTCTCACTGGCGCACAATCCAATGACCCCCCTTTTTTTGTTCATATGACATCCAATCCGATGAGCTAGATAAGAGAAGTGCTAGATGCAGGCATGCAGCAATCCAATGCAGGCACGGGACAACTATGAAGTGTCAAATGGAGCTAAAGCATCGAAACTAGCTGGCCGTTCGCAAGACAAGGCAAGATTAAAATAGTACTCAGATTATACATTTTGGCATCTCTGGATTGAAATTCTTGTGTACTGTATGTCGCGAGGAACACAGAACTCCCGTTGCGTTTGAGCTATCAGGAATTACAGGCAGAGTGGAGGGCAACAAGAAAATGAGAAAAAGAATTATATATAGCAGGAGCACCGCACCAAGAGGGCCGCCACAGGACACAGCTCGGCTCACACAAGTCACAAGGGCTCAGGCGAGTGCTTCGGCACCGGCGACGATCTCGAGGATCTCCCCGGTGATCTTGGCCTGGCGCTGTCGGTTGTAGGCGATGGAGAGGTTCTTGCCGAGCTCGATGGCGTTATCGGTGGCGCTGCTCATGGCGCTCATCCGGGCGGCGAGCTCGCTGGCGAGCGACTCCTGCAGGGCACGGAGGATCTGGCTGTTGAGGTAGAGCGGGAGCAGCGCGTCGAGGATCTGCACGGGGTCCTGCTCGAACTGCACCACGGGGGAGAAGGGCTGCGTCTCGATCTTCACCTTCTCGCGCTCCACGGTGAGCTTGCCCTCCTTGGTGGTGAGGCGGAAGAGCTCGTCCTCGGTGGCGTCCACGCAGACGCCGTTGATGTCGCAGATCTCGCCCTTGGGGGACATGGGGAGCAGCGTCTGGATGATGGGGTCGGAGCGCACCAGCGACACGAACTTGGAGTAGAGCAGCTCCACCTTGTCCACCTCCTCCGAGACGAAGAGCGAGTAGACGAGGTCGCAGATGGCCTGCGAGTCCTTGACGGTGGGCACGCCGTTCACCTCCAGGTCCCGCTCCAGCGGGATGAAGGGGCGGCGCTGGAAGTAGGCGTTGCCCTTCTTCCCCACGCTGATGACGGTGTACTTGAGGCCCAGCTCCTTGAGCTCATCGATGCGGGTCTCCGCCTTCTTGAGCACGTTGTTGTTGAAGCTCCCGCAGAGGCCGCGCTCGCCGGTCAGGACGACGAGCGCCACCTTCTTGACGGGGCGGGTGCGGGTGAGGGGCAGGTCGATGTCCTCCGTCTGGATCTCCTGGTTCATGTTGTACAGCACCTCCACCAGCGCCTCCGAGAAGGGGCGGGAGGATACGACGGCCTCCTGCGCGCGCCGGACCTTGGCGGCGGCCACCAGCTTCATGGCCTCCGTGATCTTCTGCGTGTTCTTGACGGAGTCGATGCGGGTGCGGAGCTCGCGGAGGGAGCACCGCACCACGAGGCCCGAGCGCGGGGCGGAGCGCCGCTGGGTGGTGGAGGCGCTGCTGGCGAGCGCCGAGGAGGACCAGGCGGTGGAGAGGTGGGAGCACGACATGGCTGCTGCTGCTGCTGCTGTCCGCGGCGACGGGGATCAGCGGCGGCGGCGCGCGGGGAGAAGCGGAAGAGACAAGAGACGGGCGGGGCGGGACGGGACGGATGGGAGGGAGGGAAATGGGTTTGGAAGGATTGGGTTTGGGTGGAGAGGTGAGCACGGTGGGGTATTCCAGCCGAGCTGAGTGGTGGAGGGGCAGTGACGGCGAGATGGGAGGATCATGTGGCTCCGCCGAGCTGGCTGCCCCCGTTGCTGCATGCCGGATGCCGCTGACGCTGCACACTTCATTTTTGTCGGGAATGAAAATCTGAATGTGAAAAACAAAAAAAATAATGCTCTGGCACACTCTCTACGACCACAATTTGGAGGGCCTCTTGCCCATTTCTATTTTCTACAAGAATCGAATTGTCTCCAGTGAAACCCTGAAAAATTTATGTGTTCCGAAAGCAGCCCCAAGTTTATTAAGGCCTGTCCGGAACACATCAATTTCTGCTGAGTTGAAGTTCACTCGCATACAAAAATGGCTCACCCAAACTGATGCAAAGTTCATGGCAAAATTAGTACGGAGAGTTGAAACTGGTATTTCAAGATAAAGCAAGGTACAAAATATCAGGTTTAAGAGGATCCAACCAATTCTGGGAAGTTGAACCTCAGGGAGTCAGGGTACAACGACAGCAAGGGTACTGATGACATCCGCGTAGCCTAATCCCTTGCAGACTGAGGATCTTTCCTTGGTGGCCTGTAGACACTAAAGTCACCGAAATCCCGCCGTCCACTGCACCACACAAGAGGACATACAGATAGCAGTAAATATCTGGTGATGAAAGGAAATCTGGACAAAAAAACATCGTGACTCATAAAGATCTTTTAAGGGGTACATGGCTAAAACTTCACACAGCTTGGTGAATTCAAGAAAAGACATATGAAAGGCAATTGACCTGTGGTTAATATTCCAGCCAGAAGGTAAATAACGGGGGTGAACAGCCTCAACAAAGATCTGCCTCCATCTTTGGCAAAACTGGTTAATAGCTTCCTCCCCGCCATTGGAAAGCAAAAGTTCCACGACTTGTTTACCGTGATGCCCATGACCCAACAGGGAAATCTTCTTCTCAGCATTCTTGGAAATGGCCTGGCTAGAATTCTCACAGATGGATAGTTCCCTGTCGGGATGACTGTTTCCAGGAGTGCGGGCGCCTCTTGCTTGCTGCTTGGTATCTGTCTCAAGTGTCACAGTGTCATGATCAAAAGTGGTGTCCTCCATGCTGACTGGCAAACTTGAGCCTCCCTGGCTCAGGGTTAAATTCTCTAGCTGGTTTTGACTCTCTGTCTCATCAAACTCTTGTTGACCATTACTCTCAGCTCCATCCTCAGGAAATCGATCAGACAAGGCATGAGAATTTTCTGATCCATGTCCACTGTCTTCTGAGATGGTATTGCTGCTGCTCTTTCTAATAATATTTTGAGCCTGAGCTCTAAAGGAATAGCCCTTTTTCTTTTCCAAACGCCTTCGCTCATGAGGACTCATACCAACAAGTAACGCCACCTCGAGATCTTTAGGAGTCACATCCCTGCCGCCATAATATGACTTGACAATCTGCAAATAATTGAATTGGTCCATAACAGAGATCTATAGCTAAGAACAAGTAAATATTTAACAAGGAAAGAATATGGACGGGTAGGATAAAACAGGTATGTTGGTACATCAATGCCAGGGCTCCCAAAACTGTTAAGCACTGCATATTGAGCCAGAAATACTAAAAGGATGCCATCACCTGCATTAGCTCTTCACATCTCTTCAATGGCATAGTGGATCCATGGCGTAGAAGAGCCATGGCAGCAGTCCTCAGCTGCAATGGGGAGACGCCTGTTCCATTCAATTTATCTTCAGACACTGATGTGCTCGTAATCAAACTTATATCACCCGAGTTCATTATCTTTTGCACAAAAAGGGGTATCCCAAATTCTTCTGCTATTCGCCTCTTGTATTTCTCAGCTGCTGAATGAGCAATTTCGTGACAATCTACACAAAGAAGTACAATATCATGTGAACGATGGCTCTTCAGATGTTCTGGAAAATGCATCCGGTAGCATGATGGTATTATTCTGTATCTAATATAATGGCTCTTTTCTCCACAGCCCACACAAATATTTTTCTTGCTCTGAATATAGAACTCATTATCTTCATCCTCTGGACGACCTTTAGGTTCAAAGAGAAGCATGATTGCTGGAGGACTATCTTCAATCAATTTCGCCAAATTACGTTGAACATACCTGGGAATGGTATAGAAGAGCTCATCAGTTTGACAAAATATCTCTTCATTCATGCTACGTGCATGTAAATAGTTAAACAGCATAGATTTAAGAGACAAACCATTCCAATTTTTTGCGGTCACAGTAGCAAAGTAGTCTTCCATCACTAGCATAAATCCTGCAATTGTGATATACCGGGGACTTGCAGGAGAACTTTTTAATGAATAAATCCCGTGAAGCCTTTTTATTAGGCGGTGCTGTCAGCAACTTTTCTCCACTTGGAGCAAAGGAAAACATATTTGTTTGCTTCAGACTTAGGTGTGTTATAAGGTTATAATTATAAACTGACAGTCGACATAATCCACTTGGATCTTTATACTTCTCTAGTAGATTTTTAAAGATGCCTTCCATGCTGTCCTCTAGCAGATAGCAAAGTTCTTCAACATGAGCGACCACAATACGTGACGGTGATGACAAGGAAGGGTACATACTTGAAATGCTTAGCTCAGTTTCTGCTATGACAGCAAACACCTCTGTTGGACCTTTTGGAAGACGAACAGCAAGGGCAGCTATAGCTTGGTCTGACAGAACATATCGTAAGCTTTCATCATGCATCCGAGCCTGGAATGACCCAAAACCCAAGTTATTAGAAGATACTAGAAAGGAAGAACAGACCTGCAACTACATAACTGCAAATATGCATGACTATCCTAGAAAAATACTGAAGATTGTCTGTTTTAACCCTTTAACATGATCATGTTCCAATGTTTGACCCAGAATTCAAAGCTAGATAAAGATGTTACTACCACTAGTCAAGAAAAGTTCATGTTTCAGACAAATCATACAACTAGTTTGCTGCTGCTTTCACTTGTCTGAACATCAAGCTTTGCTGACTGGAGGTAATAACAACAAATAAGCAATTAAAAAGATTTACTTTGCAGAGAGAGAGGGAGCTATTCTAAGGAAAATAGTTTTTTACTGACCATTAAGTCCCTCCATGCACAGAATTTCCAAACAAGATCCTGCAGATGCATAAGACTAGAAAATCAGGAACAGAAAATACTAAAATTGCTGGCTGGCAAGCTAACCAGAAGACATTCTACAATCAAACAGTGAATACAGAAAAGAAGCACCTTTACTTCACTAGACTTTTTGGAGTCGAGCCCATGAGTTTGCAAATTTCGTGAGAGAATAGATGCTGCACTGGAAGCTCCAGGAGGACATTCAATTTCTTTTGCATACAGTTGCATGCAGACCGTATTTGAGCGATGACTAGCCTCGAAGAAAAAATTGATTTTATCACTGGAAGTATCTGAATAGATATTACAGATGATCAAAGACTTAAGACATGTGATGAAGGCCAAGGGTACCACCGTACTGATATGTGATTTGATGTTGATAAGAAAAGAGAAAAATATTTAGGACTATACACATCTTATGAGGGTTAATGTATCAATTTCTGCAGTTCAGCAATAGGATGTCATGAGTGCCTCATTACTGCCATCTGCCTTTCTTGGTCCCCCTTAATACTGCTTCCATTTCTTAACTACACATCAGGAATATATAGAGATGACACATTGTACTTACCATTTGAAAGCTTATGTTGACATTGTGAAAGAAGTTTTTGACACTCAATATTAATAATAAGAAAGTAGCCATCTAATTTTCCGGAGGTGAATAGGAATATAGGATTGCATATGCTTGTTAATGAAATACTCCCGGCTTACATAACTGACAACTCCATAGTGTACGATTCAAAGTTCTTTTTCCATTGATAGCACAATAAATGCTTCCTAATTTTAATTGATTATTCACAGTTTACCAAATATTTCCTAAGGCATGGGTCGAATAATGTAATTTTTCTAGTGCATTTCATTTCTGGACCCCGGTACTAGCAAGAAGTGTATCAGAGCTGCTAGTGTCTAAGAATGATAAACAGAAACATCATCCAACTCAAGAACCAACAATCCAAAGAAATTTTGCTCTTCATACCATGTGAAATTAGTTTAAAAACTTAATAGAGCTATGACTTCTACACTCTGAGATAGCTAATTCAAATATATTCGATAACTGTGAGGTTACTGAACCGATGAACAAAAAAGAAGCACAAACTATAGAAAAGGAAAAGTTGATACAGTACTTAGAACATACCACAGGCTTTTGCGTGGAGCTCTGATGCCAAACAATTTGCAATGTACAACAGATAGTGAGCATCAGTGCGAGCATACTCAATCATTTCTGGAGTCAGAGGACGCAGCCTCCAATCTTCACGCTGGGGTTTCAAAATCAAGGTAGGAAGAAACGAAATGGGAGTGGATATCAGGCAATTGTGACATTGGAATATTTGAGCTTCAAAAACTGAAATTTTGAATACCAAAAGAAATATGGCTTACAACATGTATGCACTTGATTATCATTTTCAAAAGCATGCCATCTATTCAGCACCAAACATAATGCTCGAAAGCAAGTAAATTCATGAAAATATCCTTTGTAAAGAAACTTAGAGTTTGCTCAACGGAAGATAAATTCAGGGGTGATGATCATAGATGCAAGTAATGGCTCTGCATAATTTAAGATTTGACTACCAGGCTGTGAAGGATGTAAAGACATGGTCTAGAAAGAAACCAATCAAAACTGACTGGGTAGGTTGGAGCCAATGTATGGTGGACAATTGACCTTATAAGCTGTAATGAGTAGTAAGCTACCTTACCTTGTTTATATTAAGATATAAATTGAGCAAAGATCAACATATGTAAGCCAAACATGCCTTAAGAGTATGTTTTAGCACTATGTTTTGAATATCATATATATTTCTATTCAACAACTGAAAAAAGTGGTATCGCTGTAGTAAACTCTGACTCCATGGGACAGCATGCATGTTGTAAAGAGTGATTGGATTAGAATTGGCTAACCCTAGGAGGGTAGCAATATAGTCATACATGGGCCTCATGGGCCTAATACTCTCATACTCCAACACCCCCCGCAGTCTGAACTACCGGCGCAGCGGAGTTTCAAGACTGAGCACGAAAAGAAGCACAACACAACACACGAGCCCCCCACAGACTCAACTAGCCACTAGTGATGTTGAGGCTGGAGCAAAACTCGGAGAACATCGAAGACGGGAGGCCCTTGGTGAAGATGTCAGCAAACTGGGAGGTGGCCGGGACGTGGAGAACCCGAACATCACCGAAGGCCACCCGATCGCGGACAAAGTGGAGGTCGATCTCCACATGCTTGGTCCGCTGGTGCTGAACGGGGTTGGTGGAGAGGTACACCGTACTGACGTTGTCGCAGTAGACCAACGTGCTCCGGGTCAGGGGACTATGGAGCTCACCAAGGAGCTGCCGGAGCCAGGAGGCCTCAGCCACGCCGTTAGCAACATCGCGGTACTCCGCCTCGGCACTGGAGCGGGAGACCACCGGCTGGCGCTTGGACGACCAGGACACCAGGTTGCCGCCGAGGAAGACAGCATAGCCGGAGGTGGACCGGCGAGTGTCCGGACACCCGGCCCAGTCAGCGTCGGTGTAGACGACGAGCTCGGTGGAGGCAGACCGGTGGAGAAGCAGGCCGTAGTCGACGGTGCCGCGGAGGTAGCGGAGGAGGCGCTTGAGGGCCGTGAGGTGAGGCTCGCGCGAATCATGCATATGAAGGCAAATCTGCTGAACTGCATATGTGATGTCCTGGCGGGTGAAGGTGAGGTACTGAAGCGCCCCTGCAAGACTTCTGTACGCGGTAGGGTCAGTGACTGTGGTGCCCTCGGTCTCTGACAGCATGGCCTGAGTGTCAACAGGGGTGGAGCAGGGCTTGCAGTCAGTCATCCCAGCTCGCTCCAGGATATCAAGAGTATACTGCCGCTGGTGAAGAAAAAGACCCCCGGGACGAGGCTCAACGGTGACCCCGAGGAAGTGATGGAGCACACCGAGGTCCTTCATCGCGAACTCCTACTGAAGAGAGGTGATGATCCGCCGCAGTAGTGCCGGGCTGGAAGCGGTGAGCACAATGTCATCAACATAGAGCAGCAGATAGGCAGTCTCCCCACCGTGGTGGTAGATGAACAATGAAGTATCTGACTTGGCCTCCACAAACCCCAGAGTGAGCAGGAATGCAGCAAACCGAGAGTACCACGCCCGAGGGGCCTGCTTGAGGCCGTAGAGTGACTTGTTGAGGCGGCAAACCAGATCAGGGCGAGAAGAGTCAGCAAAGCCCGCTGGCTGACTCCAGTAGACTGTCTCAGCAAGTGTCCCATGGAGAAAAGCATTCTTAACGTCCAGCTGATGCACAGGCCAGGAGCGAGAGAGAGCCAGTGAGAGAACGGTGCGGACTGTAGTTGGCTTCACCACGGGACTGAACGTCTCGTCATAATCAACTCCAGGCCGCTGAGTGAAACCCCGGAGTACCCAGCGAGCCTTGTACCGCACAAGAGTGCCATCAGCCCGGCGCTTGTGTGTCCATATCCACCTGCCGGTGACGACATTGGAGCCAGGTGGACGGGGCACCAGATCCTAGGTCTGGTTGGCGAGAAGAGCCGCGTACTCCTCCTCCATCGCACGACGCCAGTGAGGGTCCGCCAGGGCGTCGCGCACGGAAGAGGGTACCGGAGAGATCCGCGGCTCACCGGGCGTAGCAGTGAGAGCCTGGGGCCGCAATACCCCCGTCGCGTCACCATGGGGTGAATATGACGCGGGTGGCGGTGAAGAAGAGGCGGGTGGTACACGGGCGGCTCGACCCGGGCAGCCGGCGGTGGTGGAGGCGGCGGTGTAGGCGTCGAGGGCGGAGAAGAGGCCACGGGAGGTGACCATGGTGGCGACGACGGCAACAGGGCCCGCACCGCAGGCCGGAGTGCGGGCCTAGCGGAGGGCGGACCGGCGCAGCCCCAGAGTACGGCGAGCCGGGGCACGGGCCCGGCGGAGGGCGCAAGAGAGCAGGAGAGCCGGGGCACGAGCCCGGCGGAGCGCGTGGTGGAGTAAAGGTGGTTGGACCACCGCGTCAGTGGGAAACAAGGAGGAGAGGTCAAGGTAGGAGGTGGGAGGTGGTGTGGAGGTGGGAGGAGAGGTGGTGGTAGAGAAGGGGAAGTCGGTCTCGTCGAACACAACATGTCGGGAAATGAGGACGCGACGAGAGAGGTCAAAGCAACGGTACCCCTTGTGATCCGGGGAGTACCCGAGGAAGACACACCGAGTCGACCGGGGAGCCAGCTTGTGAGGAGCAGTGACAGTGGTGTTAGGGTAACACGCACACCCGAAGACACGGAGGTGGTCGTAGCGAGGAGGGGTACCGAAGAGGGCGTGGTGAGGAGTGGGAGCGGGACAAGCAGCGGAAGGTAAACGGTTGAGGAGATAGGTGGAGGTGTGAAGACCCTCGGCCCAGAAGCGGGCAGGAAGAGAGGCCTGCAAGAGGAGGGTGTGGTGCGAATCATGCGCTCGGCCTTGCCGTTCTGGGAGGAGGTGTAGGGGCACGACATGCGCAACTGCATGCCGTGAGAGAGGAAAAAGGCACAGGACGTGGAGTTATCGAACTCACGCCCGTTGTCACACTGAACGGCCTTGAAGTGGATGAGCGTGGAGAAAGTGTCGGACTTGGCACGAAGAGGAAAAGTCCAGGAATAGTGAGAGAAATCATCCACTAACACAAGATAGTATTTATAGCCAGAGATGCTACGGACAGGAGATGTCCACAAATCGCAATGGACAAGATCAAAGATATGGGCCACATGGGAAGAGGAAGGAGTAAAAGGAAGACGAACATGTCGGCCCAGTTGGCACGCATGACACAAATGCTCATCGCGAGCTCGAGTACATGGTGGCAGAGCTACGACGAAGCTGTGTCAAGGCATCGCGGCCAGGGTGACCAAGGCGACGGTGCCAAGTAGTGGAGGAGGTGGTGCTGGCGAAAGCAGCTGACGAAGTGGGAGGCGAAGACCAGGGAGCGGAAGCAGGAAATCGAAGAGTGTAAAGGGGCCCCGTGCTGTCACAGCGGAGAATAGGACGCCGGGAAGCCAAGTCCTTTACAGTGAGACCTAAAGGATCGAATTCAACAGAACAGGAATTGTCAGTGGTGAAACGACGAATAGAAAGAAGGTTGTGGACCATCTGGGGAGCAACAAGGACATCGGGAAGGAGAAAGGAGCCATGAGTGTTAGCGGCACCCACGGACGTGACCGGAAGGCAAGAGCCATTCGCGACCATGATGGACGAAGGGTGAGTCGAAGAGGGAGGGTGAATGGAAGAGAGGAGACCAGGGTTGGGAGTGGTGTGGTAGGTGGCTCCCGAGTCAGCGATCCAGTCGGAACTGACTGGTGGTGTTAGGCCCTGGGTGCTGAAAGAGCGGACCAAGGCCGTCGGATCCCAACCGACAGGCCCCGGCAGGGTGAAAGTCCTTGTTTGGTTTTGGATAATTGATGTCACCTAGAGTACTAACCTTGTCATGAAGTGTTTATGAGCGAGGTTGGTACACACCAAGTGCGGGAGCCAGATGATGATCATGGTATTGGTGGTGATGACCAAAAGATGGATCAAGTGCTCCACATTTGGAAAGAGAAGAAGAGAAAAGCAAAACCCCTACGGAGATCAAGGCAAAGGTATAAATAGGGATTTTGTTTTGGCACTCAAGACACCATAGAGGGTGTGAGTGTGTTTAGGATAAATAGCCGTACTATCAAGAGGGGACTATCTCGGTGATCGCAATTATCAAGTGCCACTAGGTGATTTCATACATGCATATGCATTAGGACCTAGTGTGCTAACTTATAATCCTTTGGAAATTATTTGGAAAATGCTAACACACATGCACATGATGATGTACACTTGTTGGTGTTAGCACTTTTGCAAAGGAGAAAGGGTTGGAAGTGTTTTGGATCAACACAGAGAAGAAAACAAAGTTTTCTGTGTGTGGTCGGTAGTACCGCCCAGGGGGTCGGTAGTACCGCCCAAGGGGGCTGCTTGCAATGCTCTCTGTGTTGAGTCTGAAATGGCCTGGCGGTAGTACCGCCATAACCTCGGTACTACCGCCGGAGGTGGTACCGACCAGAGGGTCGGTGGTACCGTGGGTCTAAAGGGTTTCGCGAGGCTCTCTGTGTAGAATTGAAAATGGTCTGGCGGTAGTACCGCCATAACCTCGGTACTACCGCCCTCGGTGCTACCGACCCAAGGCCGGTGGTAACCAAGTTTGAAGAGCTCTCTGTGTTGAGTTGAAAATGACCTGGCGGTGGTACCGCCATAACCTCGGTACCACCGACCTCGGAGGTACCGACCTTTGGGCGGTAGTTTCCGAGGGATCAAGTCCCTTTGTGAGATGCTCTCTGTTCGCGGTCATGTTGGCCTGTCGGTAGTACCGCCATAGGGCCGGTACTACCGACCGTCGGTAGTACCGACCGTCGGTAGTACCGACCAGGAGTCGGTTGTTCGTTTTTGGTCAACGCTGTGTGCAACGGTCATAAGTTGTGCCGTCGGTTGTACCGGGCCTTGTGGTCGGTAGTACCGACTTGGCGTCGGTAGTACCGACCGCAGGCGCAGAAGCTCGGGAAAAAGGGGGAACGACTTGCTGTCTTCTTCCCCCTCTTATAAATAGGTGGTGGTCGGCTAGTGGGGGTCCTCCTTGACTCTCTAACCTCTTGAACATCCTCTTGAGCAAGATCTACTCCCTCCCACTCATCTCCTTGCTTCATAGCGTGAATCTAAGTGAGATCGAGTGGATCCAAGTGCATTTGCTTGTGAGTTTGCATCTAGTGGCACTTGGGGATTGTTGTTGCTGCGGGTTTTCTCTTTACTCTTGGTGGTTGCCGCCACCTAGACGGTTTGGAGCAGTGAAGGAGTTTTGGCACGAGTGGTGATTGTTCGTGGCCATCTCCCGGTGATTTGTGAGGGGTATTGTGCCTTCCCCGGCGAAGAGCCAAAAGGTAACTCTAGTAAATTGCGCGTGTCATTGAGTTACCTCCATTGTGGGTCGGTTCTTGTGGCGCTCAAGTGTTGAGCTAGGTTTGTGAACACCTATTAGCCACCAAACCACCAAGTGGTTGGTCGACACAACGGGGAGTAGCGTGCCGGCAAGCACGTGAACCTCGGGAGAAAATCTTTGTGTCTCTTGCCTCTTTGTACTTCTCCCGAAGTTTCTTGGTTTTCTTATTGTGATTGATTGTCTCTTCCCGGTGTCGGTACATCTCTCTATCCTTGCATTACTTTTGTTATCACTTGTGTAGAGATATTTGTTGCTAGAAGTAGCTCTCTAATTAGAAGTAATTATTTCTTGCCAACTCATTATTTTAGAGAGTAGTAACATATCTTTTGTGTGACATAGTGATTATAGGTTACTAGAATTGTTGGATAGGTGGCTTGCAACACTTAGTAGAGCTAGAGCAAAAAGCTTCGCTTTGTAATTGTCTAACTAGTTGCTTTAAGTGTTTTGTAGAATTTTTATTAGGCTATTCACCCCCCCTCTAGCCATTTAGGACCTTTCACAGGGTTCCGGGAGGTGGAGTCCACGGCGACGGGAACGGGGGAGCGCCCGGGACAGCCCCAGAGAACATGGTCACCGGTGTACTCCCACGCCCCCCCCCACCCGCTCGGCCCAGGAGGAGGAGGGCCAAGAAGAGACGACATAGGCAGAGGCGACGGTCGGGGAAGCGACGAACCGGCCGCGGGGGGATCCTGGCGAACGGCTGCTGGCGAACAGCTGCTGAGCACTGGCACTGCGTGCTGGTGCGGCCAAGGAAGAACCGTGCTGCCATCTTCCTGGTGGCCGGCAAGAGAGAGGGAGGCTTGCTGCTGCCAGCCATGGAGCTGCTGCCGTGGGAGGAAGGAGGAAAAGGGAGTGCCCTGCCCCTGTTTGTTGGTCGCCGGCCATGGAGGGGAGGAGCAGGCGGCCAAGGCAGAGCTGCTGCTGGACCACTGCTCTTCGGTGCCTGCCGGCCATGGAAGGGGCAAGGAGGAGACTGTGCAGGGGGGAGGGGGCGCGCGCTCCAGAGAGCCGCCCGCGGCGGCCGCGGCGTCCACGCCCCTTCCCGCGGCGCCCACGACGCCTGCAGCGGCTTCAGCGGCGGCGGCGCCCACGGCCCCCGCGGCGGCGGATCCAGCGGCGCCCGCAGCGGCTCCAGTGGCGGCGGCGGTCGCGCCCCATCCCGCGGCGCCTGCTGCGGCGGATGCAGCGCCCGCGGAGGAGGGGGAAGAGGGAGGAGGCGGAGAAGAATGGTCGCCGGCCATGAATGGGGCGGCGGCGGCGCGCCTGCAGCGGCGACGGTGGCTCGCGCGGCGGCTGCAGCTGGAGAGGGTGGGAGGGAGAGAGAAAACCTAGCTTGATACCATGTTGGAAAGAGTGATTGGATTAGAATTGGCTAACCCTAGGAGGGTAGCAATATTGTTAGGCAATAGAATATGCCGCAGCATCCTTCCATATGCTGTGGCATCTGTGGATATCCTAGCTATAATTAGCAGCTGTAAATCAGAGATTAGTAGCTATAATTAGCAGCTGTAAATCAGGGATTAGTTGCTATAGTCAGCAGCTGTAAATCAGGGAAATTATCCCTGCCTTGTAAAGCAAGGCCAGCAGGCCCTGTAATAGAGAGGCGCCCCCTCTCATTGAGGTGTGGCCAATTGCCCCAAACTCTAATCTTCTACATGGTATCAGACGCCCGGGTCTTCACCTGATTCCCCGGCCCCTCTCCACCTTCCACCCTCCCTCCTGTGCCGTCCCTCGTCCTTCTCTTCCCATGGCAACTGCCTCAGACCTCACCTCTGCGACCAGCGGCACCCTAGGGACTGCTTCTGCCCCAACCATATGCCCCTTCGCCACTATCAATGTCAAGCTGCACGTCCCCATGGTCCTCGAGTTGAAGCCCTCCAACTTCACCAAGTGGTCGACGGCATTCCGCGCCATGTGTGGGAAGTTTGGACTGCTGCGCCACCTCGACATCGCCTCCCCCGCACGCCCCACCGACGAAGCCTGGCAGCAGGCTGACTTCTGCGTCCGCGGATGGATGTACGGCACCGTCTCTGATTCCGTCCTCAACCTCGCCATGACCGACAACCAGCAACGGGCATGCGCGTTGTGGAAGGCCATCGACGACGTATTCCAGGCGAACAAAGCGCCTCGTGCCATCTTCCTCAATCACGAGTTCCACTCGATGACTCAAGGGGATTCCTCCATCGACGACTACTGCGTCCGCATGAAGGCGAAGGCCGACGAACTGCGCGACGTTGGCCAGCCCGTCCTCGAGGGCAATCTCGTCCTCAGCCTTCTGCGCGGCGTCAACGAGGTCTACTCTACGGTCGCAGACCACATCGCCGGGCAACAACCCCTCACCTTCGCCACCGCCCGCCATCAGCTTCTCCTAAAGGAACTACGGCTGCAGAATGACGAGAAGGTCCGTGCTGCCTCGGCGCTCTTCACTGCTGCCTCCTTTCCTACCGGCGGCCAGCAGCAGCAGCAGGACAACCGGCGCCCCAACCACAAGAAGGGCGGACAGCAGCCCTCCAACTCTGGCGGCAACACCTCCAACAGGCGCCTGCCCTGGGGCTTTAACCCCTGGACCGGCGAACGCGTGGCTCCTGGTGAGCGGGTCTTCCCCCCTGGACAACGCCGCCAGAGTGGCTTCGGCGGGTCTGGTGGCCCCAACGCCCAGTCTGGGCGCCACCAGGGCCTCCTCGGGCCTGCTCCCCAGGCACACACAGCCTTCGCTCCTGTGACATCCTCCAGCAGCTCCACCAACACCACCTGGGATGCAGCTGGTCTCATCGCTGCCCTCCAGGCCATGAACATGCAGGGCAACTCACCTTGGGTCGTCGACTCCGGCGCCTCAACCCATATGACGTCCTCGGATGGTATGCTTACCCAACGCCTCCCCCCTTCCATCTCCTCAATAACAGTAGGCAATGGCACCAGCATTCCAGTCACGTCTAGAGGTCACTCTGTCCTATCCACTCCCACGTCTAATTTTAATCTTAATAATATCCTTGTCGCACCATCCATAGTTCGTAACCTGCTCTCTGTTCGTCAATTCACTCGCGACAATAGTTGTTCCTTTGAATTTGACGCTCATGGTTTTTCCATCAAGGATCTCCAAACAGGACGCGTGACTCTCCGCTGTAACAGCGATGGGGACCTCTACACCATGCCTGCATCCACACCCGTCACCCTCCTGGCTGCTCCGTCAACCCTATGGCATCAGCGTCTCGGTCATCCAGCCCCTGCTGCTTTAGCGCATCTTAATAAAATTCATGTCGTTCCCTGTAATACAGTAGATCGCTCCCTCTGCCATTCATGTCAGTTAGGCAAGCACACACATCTACCTTTCAGTTCTTCGCACTCTACCACTCATGCGCCCTTTGAACTTGTTCACTGTGATGTATGGACGTCACCTATCAACAGTCTGTCTGGTTTTTCCTACTACTTGGTGTGTCTGGATGATTTTAGTCACTTTTGTTGGGTTTTTCCTCTCCGCAAAAAGTCTGATGTTCACCAACATTTAGTTGAGCTCGCTGCACTCGCCCAAACTCAGTTCAGCCTACCCATAAAATGTGTTCAGGCCGATAATGGCACTGAATTCATTAACACCACTACCAGCAGCTTCCTTGCCGCTCGCGGCACCCACCTCCGCCTCTCCTGTCCCTACACATCCACCCAAAACGGCAAAGTTGAACGTATAATCCGCACCCTTAACAATTCCGTTCGCACCATGCTCCTCCATGCCTCCCTGCCACCCACATACTGGGCCGAGGCCCTCCTGACAGCCTGCTACCTGCTTAACCGACGCCCATCCTCCTCCATCCAGCATGAAATTCCCTTCACTCGCCTGCACAAACAGCCACCCACCAACACCCATCTGCGTGTCTTTGGGTGCCTCTGTTACCCAAATCTGCAGGCCACCTCCAAACACAAGCTCGCACCTCGCTCCACGGCATGCGTCTTTCTTGGATATCCACCCTCTCACAAAGGGTACCGCTGCCTCGACCTATCGACCCGTCACATCATCATCTCCCGTCATGTCATCTTCGACGAGTCCACTTTTCCATTTACAGCCACCCCAGACGCCCCATCCCCCCACTTCCCTAGATTTCCTCTTAGACGACGATATGGTTTCGGTGCCCTGTTCTACTATTATTGCAGGTGGAACTCCTCCCTCGATGCCCGTGGACGCTGCACTCCCACCATCAGCAGCCGGATCAGCTTCTCCGGCACCGGGCGGGCGCCCTCCTGTGGTTCCCTTCCCACGGGTCTACGTCTGACGCCCTCGTGCGGCGTCCGCCCCTGCTCCACCTCCGGCTGCCCCGGCGCCTCCGGTTGCAACGGCGCCACCGGCTACGCCCCCAACCGCGCCTTCGACAGCGCCTCCTGCTCCACCACCGCCACCTCCGCCGCGGGTGACTCGCACCATGACTGGTGCCATCCCCCGCGTCAGCTATGAAGGGCTGACGGCCACATCATCCTCGACCTCGCCTCTCCCGACGAACTATCGCAGCGCGTTGGCCAATGCCACCTGGCGCGCAGCGATGGCGGATGAGTACCAGGCTCTTGTCGACAACAAAACCTGGCAGCTCGTCCCGCGTCCCCCCGGCGCCAACATCGTGACGGGCAAATGGATCTTCCGCCACAAGTTCCATGCCGATGGGTCTCTTGCCCGCCACAAGGCTCGCTGGGTGGTCTGTGGCTTCTCCCAGCGCGAGGGCGTCGACTATGACGAGACCTTCAGCCCGGTGGTCAAGCCGGCCACCATTCGGACCGTCCTCAGCATCGCCGCCTCCCGCGCCTGGCCAATCCACCAGTTGGACGTGAAGAATGCTTTCCTCCACGGCCATCTCGAGGAGACTGTCTACTGTCAGCAGCCGCCAGGCTTCGTCGACCCTGGCGCCCCCGACAGCGTCTGCCTCCTGCAGAAGTCCTTGTACGGACTGAAGCAGGCTCCGCGGGCCTGGCACCAGCGCTTCTCCACCTTCGTCCGGCAGCTCGGCTTCGTCGCCTCCGCCTCCGACACGTCCCTCTTTGTTCTACGAGAGGGGACGCATCTCGCCTACCTGCTGTTGTACGTCGACGACATCGTCCTCACCGCCTCATCCACGGCTCTCCTTCAGCGCATCATGGCCCAGCTGAGCTCTGAGTTCACCATGACGGATCTTGGCAAGCTCCACCACTTCCTCGGCATCGCCATCACGCGCTCCTCCGACGGCCTATTCCTGTCTCAGCGCCAGTACGCCGTCAATCTCCTCCAGCGTGCGGGCATGGCTGAGTGTCATCCTACGGCGACACCTGTTGACACTCACGCCAAGCTCTCCGCACATGACGGAGAACTCCTGTCAGAGAAGGACGCCTCCGAGTATAGGAGCCTGGCTGGGGCGCTCCAGTACTACACTCTGACTCGTCTTGAGCTGGCCTATGCTGTCCAGCAGGTGTGTCTCTTCATGCACGCCCCCCGAGAGCCTCACCGTGCGCTGATCAAGCGCATCCTGCGCTATGTGAAGGGCACCCTCTCCTCGGGACTACATATCGGAGCCGGGCCCGTTGATCAGCTGACGGCTTACTCCGACGCCGACTGGGCAGGCTGTCCTGACTCCCGACGCTCCACCTCCGGCTACTGCGTATGCCTCGGTGACACTCTGGTCTCCTGGTCCTCCAAGCGCCAGACCACGGTGTCACGTTCCAGCGCCGAGGCGGAGTATCGTGCTGTGGCCCATGTGGTGGCCGAGTGTTGTTGGCTCCGACAGCTACTCCAGGAGCTTCACCTACAGCTACCCTCTGCCACTGTTGTCTTCTGCGACAACGTCAGCGCCGTCTACATGACGGCCAATCCCGTCCACCACAAGCGCACGAAGCACATCGAGATCGACATCCACTTCGTCCGCGAGAAGGTGGCCCTTGGTGAGATTCGGGTGCTCCATGTGCCCTCTTCTCATCAATTCGCCGACATCATGACTAAAGGCCTTCCGACGGCATTGTTTCAAGACTTTCGATCCAGTCTTTGCGTCCGGGAGCCTCCCGCTGCGACTGCGGGCGGGTGTTAGGCAATAGAATATGCCGCAGCATCCTTCCATATGCTGCGGCATCTGTGGATATCCTAGCTATAATTAGCAGTTGTAAATCAGGGATTAGTAGCTATAATTAGCAGCTGTAAATCAGGGATTAGTTGCTATAGTCAGCAGCTGTAAATCAGGGAAATTATCCCTGCCTTGTAAAGCAAGGCCAGCAGACCCTATAATAGAGAGGCGCCCCCTCTCATTGAGGTGTGGTCAATTGCCCCAAACTCTAATCTTCTACAAATATAGTCATACATGGGCCTCATGGGCCTAATACTCTCATACTCCAACAATGCCAAGTAGACCCTAGCTCTGCTTTGTTTTATTATAATTTACAATGTGAAAACAAAATATAGTGTACTCCTCAGTAACCGAATACACTTTTTAAAGCATTCTGCCTCACATTCCCCGTCCTCTCATGGAAGCATCAGTGCATAAGGTCAACTGGCACTGGCTTCGATGAACACGGTACTTTTAAACTGATACTGAACGATTACCTACCTGCATGGTCTTGTTTGTAGTCACTTCACAATATACTTCAAGCAAATATGCAAGTGATTTTTGTGGTTTCGATAGAATTTCACATGCCTGAAATAAAATCAGTTGTAAGGCACAATTAAGAAAAGTTGCACGCATTCATAGCATAGAAAAAACAAGATAAGGATGTAAATTCAAAAATGAAAAAAAAGCACAAACTTCTCAAAAAAAATGAGTGAGGGGGAAAGAAATAAAATTGTTTAAAAACCAAAGAGATTTGTAAGCATGACTGTAGCTTGCGATTATACGGTGAGCAAAGATGGTTTTACAACCTAAAAGCTCCGAACTTCTGATTCTTAACTGCAATGGCATTCCACCACATGATATTCACAAAACTTTTCATGTTGCAGTAATGAGGTTGAAATTTCCATGCTTCAGTAATAGAAAGTATATCAGTTATCTGACTGCATTCTATTATATTGCTTTTAAAAGATGAGTAAAAAAGGAGGTACAAGAACACCACATCATCAAATCATTTCCCCGCCCTTGGACTAAATGAATCATATAATCTAGAACCTAATACTTGTCGGCATCTAAAGTGGTGGCCTAGACTAACCGACGAGTAATAAATTTGTAATTGCGCATCGAGGCCTCGGACTACGTCCAGTGGATGCTGCTGCTCGTGTTGCCTTGCACCGGGGTGCTCGTAGTAGGGGATACAAGCAGTCGAGAGAGGGAGCGGATCCCAAGTCTTTGGTGTGGAGTGTTTGAAGGTTCGGTGGTGTGTTCTAGATTTCGATATCTGCGTGTGTCGATGTCTTGGTGTGTTCCATGCCCTACATAGGACCCTCCGCTCCCTTTTATAGGCAAGGGATAATACGGAGGGTGTACAAGCCGCAGAGGCTAAAAGAGGAAAAGAAGAAAAAAGGAGGCTCGGGGAGTCTGTCGTCTTCCTCCTTATCCGGCAAGGTCAGTCGACCCTGTAGCGTGGGGATGTGATGGTCGTCGAGTCGTGGCCTCTCCGTCCACTGGTTCCACGCGTTGTGACCATGCTAGTTAGCGTACGGTGCACGTCCCTGCACTCCCGTAGAGAGGGGATTAGGTGGCAAAGAGAACGTTACCCCCCAACACCCCCCCCCCCCCCCGTTGTTGTAAAGGCATGGCGCCTGGTCGTGGGCGGAATGACCGCGGTCGTATCGAGTCGTGCTGCATGGCTCCCCATGTTCCCGTACACTATACCAAGACATGTCAGTCCCGTTCGTGGGATTGGATAGTGCGGTAGGGGCCCACGCAGCTCCCCTTTGCGCCCGAGGGCTAGGTGCGACCCTCGGGCGAGGCGGAGATTGCTCCCGATAGCTCGGGAGTGCCTGAGGTAGTGCGAGGGGGGGCAGGTGAGACAGATTGCACATGGTGTTGGCGCACCGTTTACTGCCCTCAGTTGGGTATCCTTGATATCGATACCCGACAATACTGAAGCAATCAATATCACATAGTAGCATAGTACAATCGAGGAGAACCTGTTTCTAAGAAACCATGATAAAAGTATTCACATTCTTAGTTAATTAGGTACAATATTGGGGGTTTTCCTTCATTTGTTAATAATACAATTTTTCAAGTCATACAGTAATAGTTTTTTATATATATTTTTTAGATGACTAGGTTTATGCCCGTGCGTTGCTACGGGAGCGAGAATTCGTTTTTTTGCTTTTGTGTTTGTGGATGGAGCTCCTGCTGCCATGGATGGAGGTGAACGCGGAGGCAAGGGCGGAGGCGGCGGCCCTAGGGCAGCGGCGGCCCCGGGGCGAGGAGAGGAGGCTGCGGCGCAAGTGAGCCGGGAGGAGTGCTCGAGGGGTGCCTCTCGAGGGGTGCCCGAGGGGTGCCTCTCGAGAGTGCCCGAGGAGTGCTTGAGGGGTGCTCGAGGAGTGCTCGAGGGGTGCCTCTCGAGGGCGCCCGAGGAGTGCTCGAGGGGTGCTCCTTGAGGGGTGCTCGAGGAGTGCCCCTCGAGGGGTGCCCCGTTCGTTCGGGAAATTTCCGTAATCGAGGGGTATCCCGAACGGATCTGCACTCAAGGCATGCGTCGTTTGCCTGAGGACATGGCGGAGAGGCAGCTGGTGTAACACCCTAGGTGTTAAGCAACCCTAACGTGCATAACTTGACATAGCATGAGCATGACATCTATCATTTCATGTGCATTTGAGTGTATGATTGTTTTAAGTCTTGCTTAGCCTCTAGTATAGCTATGTTTTGCTTTTTGTTTCTGACCTAGTGCCTTAAACCAAAGTTGTAGATCTTGATGAGAGGAACAACTTTGCTTAAAAGCACTTTCTCAGAAAAAGTCATTTAAATGTTGTTTCTTGCATTAGAAAAATGGTTTAGGAGTAAATTTCTTTTTCTAAGCAGAATTTGGACTTGAGCCTTAAAGATGAATTGTTCTTTGCAAAATTCTAAGCAACTTTGCTTTTAGGACCTTTTTCTAATTCGGCTTAGTTTGGGAGTTATGGAGCATCAAAGAAATAAACAAAACTTCATTAGTTTAAACCCTAGTGGGACCCACCTGTCATCCTCCTCCTTCTCCTCCCCGCGCGCGCCGCTCACCTCCGCGCCGGCAGAAACCGCCCGCCGCCGCGAGACCGCCTCGCCGGCCGGCCAAACCGCCGACTTCGCCGCCCGTGGTTTGCGCCAAACTCGCCACGTCGCCCTGTTGCCCACCTGCCTGCACGCCGCGTGGCCGTCGATGCCTGACGCCGCCGCGCCTGGTCGGGAGCTCCCCGACGGGAACCGGCCAGGTGCAACGCACCCAGGCCCTCCCTCTCTTTTGCCTCCTCTCTGCTTTGCGCTTGCAAGCCGGGAGTTCGCTTCCTCGCTCTCTCCCTCGCTCACACTCCTCCACTCCATCTTCCCCAGAGCTCAGCGCCGCCGCTGCCCGCCGAACTCCGGCGAGCAATTTCTCGCCGCTCACCGCACCACCGCCCGATTCCTCCCGTCAACCTCTCCGCCCTAACCTTCTCTTTCACCATCACGGGTTGGTTTTCCCTCTTCTCCTCTCTAGCCGGCGGAACGTCGAGTGCAAGCCTCGGGTTCTCGCCATGGCCGCCGCCATGACCAAAGCGTGGTCCGGCCATTTCTTGCTAAGCCAGCTCAGGCCAAGCCCCGTCCTAGCTTCGCCTTCCTCCGTAGATGCTTAGGGTTAGATGGAGACTCTTCTCTCGCCTTGATTCGACCGGAACAGGGCCATGCCATGGCCATGTCCGCCGCGGACCGCCGCCGTGCGTGGCGCCGGGCAATGCCGAAGTCGGCAAGGCTCGTTAGCAGCCTCGGTAGGTAGCTTAGGGTTTGCAGGAGCTGGTGCTCACACCGCCGAGCCGTGGGATAGCCAGGCAGGGCCGCGCCGTCGAGTTGCCGCGCCGCCGCTCCGCCATTGCCGCCGTCGAGCTTGCTCCGGTGATGCTCTGGCCACGAGACCTAGCCGACCGTGTCCGCCGTGCGAAGGTGAGTCCAGTGGTAGGCTTGGTGTCGCCGGAAACCTCGCCGCCGGCGAGCTAACGCCGGTCAGCGCCGGCGGGAGCAGGGTGTCCCTGTCACGTGGGCCCGTTGACCGCTGACAAGTGGGGTCATCTGACCAGCAGGGCCCGCTGGCAGTGGGAGAAAGAAAGAAGGAGAGAAGTTTGGGTGCAAGAGGGCTCGGGAAGTCTGGGTGTGTCTAGCAGTTTTGGTTGTGTCTCTGGGGGTATTAGCTCGGGTGTCCGTAGTATTTTAGGTCGGGTTTTCTTTAAAAACAGTTTTGCAGAAATGGTTTAAAAGCTTCAAAAATTTATACAAGGCTCATTTTAAGTCCAAATCCTGTGAAACAAATTTTGTTGTGTTAAGCATGAATAGATCTACCTGTGAAAAATGTTAAATGCATTTTTAGTGATACTTTTGTATGCAGTTTAAATTAATTTAAGAAATTGCTGTTAACTTAGAAAATGCATAACTAATTCTGTGTAACTCAGAAAAATATGATTCCAATTTTGTTAACCTTGTGTTGATGAATAGTTTCTGGGAAAAATATAATATGAGGTTGTTCTGTGAAATATTTTTGCAGTAGCAATTAAAATGATTAAATGTTGTTTCTTGTTTAATTTGTAGTAATTAAAATATGAAGAATATAAACCTGAGAATTTTTGTATACTGCTCTTGTACTAAGAAGTTCAGTAGAAAAATGGGAAATCTGTTGTTTGACACTTTCTGCTAGGGTGTGTAGTTCAAAGCACCTTTTCATGGTAATATTTGTCTTTTTCATAGAGGACAGTGTTTAAATCCAAATAGCTTAAAAATTTGACAGTGGACTGTTTTGCATGTTGTCAACCTAGGGTAATTTTTGTGGATTTTTCTGAAACAGTTTAGGATAGGTTGTTGTTATGAGCATAGTTAAATGGGATTATTAAAGCAGGCAATTGAAGGAGAATAAATTAATTTAGAAAATGTTGCTGTGGTGATTATATGTTTTACATGGTTAATTAGGAAGGTTAAATGATTGTTGGATGCTAAGGTCTTTTATAATCATTAGGATGATATTGACCACCTTGTTGAAGAAAATGAAGTAGATGACATGTGCTTATCTCCTGAGTTATCTTGTTCTATGTTGCATCGCCAATGCATCCCATTTGCATTCCTTTTATTCATACATGATATGCATCATACAGGGTCGGTAGTGGAGGTCCAGAACCCGCAGCCGCCGGAGGAGCCGAGTCCGGAGGAGACCCCGGACGAGAGGACCGAAGGAGACGTCGAAGACTTACCTGAGTGCCGCGACCATCGACCCTCCGACTTCGAAAGAGGCAAGCCCCGGAGCATCCCACTCCTATGGTTTGTAAATACAATTACGAAATTAACTGGATATGTTTGTGCATTAAGTTCTAGGAGTTGATTGATACCGTTGGTGCATTACTTACTTATCCTTGTCCACCCACAAGTGTTATCTTGATATCCCTGTTAAGTCTAGGCCGTTATATGCTTAGTCTGCTTAGACCGGTAAAAGTCGGGTGATTTCCTGTCTCCCGCACATAGGTGGATACTGATCATGACTAGCCTGGTGCTATCATGGAAATAACCATGTGATAATTAATTTGAGACCGGGCGGGATGTAGGAGCAGCAGGACATGAGTTTTGTGTGCTAGTAGTGTTAACACATAATTTTTGCATTATGACAAGTGGGCCAGTGCAGTACAGGTTCGGGAGAAGTCACCGCTTAAGGGATTCGGCAGGCAGCGAACGCGGTCGGCTAACTCGATGCATTCGGCAAGGCTGTAAAGGCGACTAGTCAATGGCGAGCGGGTTCGGCAATATGGCGCTGCGGTCGGCTACCTCGGGTTAAGTCGGTTTGCGACAAATACGGCATATCAGAAGATTCGGCAACAGAAGATCTTGTCATTGTTAGCACGTGCCGATTATTAAGGGAGGCTTAGAATAAAAGGCATCGTATTTTAGATAAGTTTCCTGTTTTGTCGTTGTAATCGTGTCCTCCTAGGACTCGTAGGACATCAGGGTATAAATATAAACCCTGAGACTATTGTAAAGACGTTCACAATCAATACAACCAACCCGGCCCCGTGCCGTCTTCGAGTCCAAGTCGTGTCGTCGTGTTCTTCGAGAGGGGTCATCGATCCGTCGACCTCCGTAAGTTCCGGCAACCTTGTTATCATGCCTAGTATCGTGCGGCGGATTTAGATATGGTGCAAGTAGTCTCGTACGTTAAGCTTAGTATCGTGCGGCGGATTTAAGCTAATGACGGGAAGTCTTTGTTTATGTCTTGTATCGTGCGGCGGATTGAGACACAAATAAAGATAGTTATCGGCTCTATTAGATGTGGCAGTCTAGTAGATTCATTAAGTTACCTTGTGTTATATGTTTTGTTATGTTTATTTCATCGTAACACTTTTGCCCAATCTAGATACCGTTCGGTTCGGCTTTATCTTTTATAGATCTGCCTTGTTCTCTCACGTTTATTATTGTAAAGTCTTTTATGTAGTAGATCTATTGTTCGTAATAGCCGATTGGATCGTATCTGGATTGCCACGTGGTGAGGGTTCATGCATGTTAAGTATGTTTGACCTATGATAGAGCCAGGTGTCGTGCGGCAGGTGCAGGCTTTAGATTAGCTTAGTCATGCTTAGTTTGTATGTTCAATCCCCATGGACCCCAACTCGGTCGTACAATCGAGATTGGTTAAGTTTTAACTTATATTTAATACGTCATGCAAGTACGATTCTCATGCAAACGTGTTCGGCAACCTGTTATTCAGGTAACTTTGTTCATATTGCCGAATAATCTTTTAAACCTGTTGGCAGATAGCTTTCATAGCTATATGTCGTCGTAAGTGGCTTCAGGGCCGTACATCTTGGAACTGTCTGGTCATACCCGGCACGTTCCAGCTTTGTATTTAACAGTTTATCTCCCTTGTTAGTTGCAGGGCAAACTGACTGGCACGCACCGGACTTCTGAGCACCCGGGCCACATTTGAAGCCAGCTTCTCCGGCTTGCTGTGTGATTGGTACAGTGCGTCACTTTTGGTGCCAACAAGTAGTCTTCCGTCTGTGTCGATTAGGACCCGACGAAGGCACACTTCAGTCATTTTGAACGCGTCAATCACTTAACGGAGTAGGTCTGAGTACCTCCCGTAAAGCCGAGTAAGGTTATTCGAGCCGGTGATGGAGATGTTGACGCCTAACACCCAGGGCCTCAAATGTACCGTGGGCAACTATTCTGATCAACCTGGCATGGTCCGAGGGCAGGCAGGGCCTGATCGACCTGGCATGACCGTGGGCAGTTATAGCTTGAGCGACCTGGCATTGAGATAACCCACGGTGTAGAAGGGCCCATGGCCGTCCCGCGCGTTGTGTTCTCGAATCCCCTGACTGGCAGCTTACGACTGCCGTAGCCGGATGTGTCGGGCGAGTGTGAGACATTTTATCCCCAGCTGGTAGGAATCGATTATAATCGCCATCGCTCCTGGACAGTGAGTAACTTGACTGAGCATGTGTTACCGTAGTAACTTATGGAACTAAAGATGGTTATGATGTTCAATCTGAAAGGCTATTGATGAAATAGTCGCTCTTGCTTGATTACTTAGCCAAGTGATTGCTCTAGATCAGGTGCAAATCTAGTTAATCAGGTTGATTACATAAAATTGACTGCTAATACCCTAATAATGAATATTTAATAATAAAATGCTTTTATGCAAAAGGTAAGTACGGCCAATCCCCAGATACAGCCTTGCATACTCCTTGGTGTCACTTATTTCTGGTTTATGACGGGTAAGTCTAGCTGAGTACCTTCTTGTACTCAGGGTTTTATCCCTTATTGTTGCAGATGGCCAGTGTTTCTTCGGCTACTGTGAGAACTGCATGTACCCTGTTACAGGTGATGAATAGACCAGGGGCATGGTCATATCTTATCCTCACCTGATGCTTTTGTGGACTAATCAGGCATTGGCACCGTATTGTGAACTATAAACTTATGTTTTAAGACTATGTTGCTTCCGCTACTATTTCCAAACTATGGTTTGTAATATTGTTTCAAACTCCGATGTATTTGAACTATGTGCAAACTGTGTTGTAACTTGTGGACACGTTCACTGAATTAGTACGGTCTTGGCTGTCGTTGAAATGATTTGAAATCCTTCGAGATTTCCGGACTACCGGATTTGTACGAGCTTAAGTACACATTAATCTTTGCGAAAGCAGAGGTTTGGGTGCTTAATCTGGTATAAATTGGTCGGTTCTGTCACAGCTGGGCGTGGGGCGGAAGGCGTCGGCGGCGCGGCGGCGCGTCTGTGAGGGCGGCGGGCGGACGAGCGCGGCCAGCGCGCGCCTGATGTGGTCACCGCCCTCCACCGCTGCGATGCGCACCAGCGGGTTGGCCATGGACGCGCGCCGCGGGGCGCTCAGCCTGTTGGACCGAGGGGTGCCTCGAGTGGGTGCCCGAGGGGTGCTCGAAGGGTGCCTCTCGAGGGGAGCTCGAGGGGTGCCCAAGGGGTGTCCGAGGAGTGCTCGAAAGAGTTCCGTAGTCGAGGGGGTGTCTCGTTCGCTCGAGAAGTTTCCGTAACCGAGGGGTGCCTCTTTCGCTCGGGAAGTTTCCGTAACCGAGGGGTGCCCCCGAGCGGACTGGCTTCGTCCCGAGAAGGGACTCTCCTCGAGGGAGGTGCGCCTGCTGCCCCCGGCCAACATGCATACCCTCATGCAAAAGGCCGTTAGCTCACTAACACGAAGAGCTCCGATCGGTTCTAACACCTGGATACACTATAATACAAATTAAGGAACATTTTTACTTCATCTTAAATAAATTAGAACACAATAAGCTACTATTTTTTTTTTGAGTTTTGCTATTTTCCCTGAATCAGGCTAACATGGTCGTTCTAAGGCTATCTCAATGGCAAGTTTCACCTCCGATTTCCAATACGGTGAAACTTTGATACGAAACGGAGGTCTCTCACAGTGCAAAATTTCATGGCAGGATTCATACCTTAATTTACTATTTTTGGGTCCCACATATCCCAATCTTACGCTGCTTCCTCTCTACTCGCATGGAACTATGGCAAGCAGGGCGCCTCCCTCTTCTCCATCCTTCCTCTTCTCCTCAGCCGAGCAGGGCGGCTCCGCCATGGCGGAGGCACCAAGCCCCGGCCCCTACCGCGCCCGCGACCGACCCCCGTCCCACTCCGACGCGGCGGCCCGGCCCGGCCTGTGACCGGCGACCTCGCCTGGCGGCGGAGGTGCCTCGTCCCCGCCCGGCGGCCACTCGCCCCCGCGGCGGGCTAGGCTCGCACACAGGCGCCCCACCTGCGCCCACGACCGGCGCCCCGGCGCCGTCGGCGGCCTCCTGCCCCCGGCGCCCCGCCACTTCCGCAGCCCCTCCCACGCTCTCTCCCCGCAGCGCGTAGGCTTCCCCCCCCCGTCGCGAGGCGCCCCCCCTCCAGCGGCCTCGCCCGCTGCGGAGAGCGCCCCAGCCTCGTTGCCCACACTCAGGCCGAGCCCGTGCCTGGTGCGCCTGAAAGGATCAAGATGCCCGGTACGGATAGATACTTAGCCACAGGCAGGGAGTAAGCCCAATTCCCATCAAATCTTTCGTGATCACACTTTTGAATTGTAGTTTATTGCAAATCTAGTTGTATAGCAATCGCTAAGCTTTTGCAAATAGTTTTTAAAATCAGTGGCAGGTGGATTTTCTGGTGGAGGTAAATCGTGCAGGTAAATAGGTCATCACCAACTCTTACCTAATGCAGTAGTTTTAACTCAAAAGCATTTTAAGTAAACTTTTGTGAACACAAGGAAGGGTTAAGATGCACCGGAGCGGTTTGTCCTTAAAGCAAAAGGACGGGCTCAGGGTCGGCATGCAGGTGTCGGAGCTTCGGGGTCGCCTCGGGGTGGGTCCGTTCAGCGGCTGCTCGACTTTGAACGCCTTCTCCTTCGGCTCACTATACGGATGCAATGATGTATGCTTATGATGAATCTGACATGAACAATACACACAAGACAAACCACTGATTCTAGAGTAAACTTTCTATCGTGTAATTTATTCTAGAACAGACACAAGTTTACTTTATTTAATCTCTAAGCAAAATTAATCAACCTATTAAGGCCCCCCCCAAACCTCCAATTTATCCGACCTAAACACAAAACAAGCAATGACATCACAAACATCATTACCAAAGGTGTTGGTCTATGAACAGCATAAATCCAAAAAGTCACTGCACAGGGCTCCAAACATGAACATAACTTGATTTTCTATTTTTCCTAATTATATAAAAGGGTCATTTTTGAAGTTCCTCCAAAAGGCCTCAAAAATCTACCAGAGACTAAGCATGACATAACCTAGCAACATAAAATTTATCGTCATGATTGGTGGAGCTACACATGATTTTCTAAAAACTAAAACCATTCATTTCTAATTAAAGGGAGATTTTTCATTTTCAAATGTTTTCACAAAGTCCAAGTTTCATATTTTTTTAAAAAAACTACATGGTATAAAGAGTCTACCATCAATTTCAGAATTTTTTGGAGCACACACAAAACACACAAAAGATGAAACGGACACTATCCAACTTCCAAAAAGGAAAGAGCAAACTGTGGCTCCTTCCTCGCAAGGCGCGGCGAAACTGGGCCTCGGGCGAGCGGAAACTATCGCTCGTCCGAGCCTGTCTAGGAGGCCCTCGGGCGAGCGAAGGCCGGGCGAATCGCGGCGAGGCGGACGCGTACCGGTCCGCTCGGGCTCGCGCTGGGAAAGCCGAGGTGGGGAAAGTTCGGCGGGCTCACCGTGAGTCGGGGTGAGGCTCGGCGAGGCGGTGCAGGTCGGAGGAGGGCGCTCGCGTTGCGGTGCTTTCGGTGAGCTCTCTCGGCTGCGAGCGGCGTGCGGGCGGTCTGCCCCAAGAGGTCTCCGAGGGCGGTTAGGAGCGCGCTGAGGTGAGGAGAAAGGGCAGTGGTCGGAGGGAAGAGAGAAGCACTCACTGCGGCGAATTTCTCGCTTAGCCGAACACGGCCGTATCGCCGTGGTTGGAGAAGAACCCGCTCGCGCCGGCGAAGAGGGACGGAGGGGTGAAATTGGTTGCTCCGTAAGGTGGAGAAGCTCAAGGCGCTGGCACGGCGGGCTTCGCTGGCGCTGGGTGGTCTGGTGACTCGGGGCGGCGTGGGGCGTCAATGGCGGAACTCGCGGCTTTTTATAGCCGTGGGACGGAGCCTGGGGGGTCCGGTCAGAAGGGTGGGGAGCGTTCGGGCGACATTAATGGAGGTAGGTAGCAGGGTAGGGCGGCTCAGCGTGGGCGGGGAGCTCGCGCGCGCTCGGCGTGCTTTCTGGCGGCCGGCCACTGCGCGTTTGCCGCGGCCTAGGGGAAGAGGAGAGAGTAGGGGATGGGCGAGGCGGCGGTAAGGTCGGGGAACCGGAGAGGTCGAACGCTTAACGCCTGCCCTCGGGCGACCGACGCGGGTCCGCCGGGCTCGTCGAGGCTGAGGCTGCGCCGCCGCCGGCCGGGGCCCCCTTTGCATTTAAGTTCGCACAGAGACGTTACCCAAACAAAATCTAACCCCTTTCTGAAATTTTAAATTTACTCCCAAAACTTGAACTACCAAAGAAAACTCAACAACACCAAGTTGCTTAAATTTTGAGATCTACAACTTTGTCAATATAAACTTTCTGAACCTTCAAAGTTTTTGAGATAATTTTTAAAATCGAAAGGGACAAAATTGAATTTTGAAGGAATTGAAATTACTTTCTGATTTTGTATTGAAACTTGACAATCTGCAGATACCAAGTTGTTTTCTTTTGACAAAATCTACACTTTGCTAAAAGGACCACCTCAATTTTGAATATTGTAAATAATAAAAAGAGGGTAAACCACCAGGGTTTGGAAATCAGGTTTTTTTCAAAAGGAATTAAATTCATTTCTGATTTTTAACTTTGATCAACAACAAAACATCAGACACTCAACTGACAAGATTCACACAAGCTAGACATCCGAGATGACATTTACCATTTTGCCCTAAAGGAAGATTTGGGCCTTAGGGTTTTTTTGAAAAAGAGATCACTCGCCAGTCCCCTCAGAAAAAGGTAAATGCACAACAAAGCATTAGGCAAACTAAATGCATGGCAAGAAAGATTCTGACTAAAGATGATGACATGTCAGGTTTAATTACATATTATCACCATAGGTTGTTACACATCACTCTCCTCCTTCTTTCTTTGCCTTTGCTCTTGCGCTTTGAGGATGAAGCCTTGAAAGCCACGGTCCGTCTTCTTCTTCTCTCTCTTGGGCTCCCCCATCCCTTTCACACGTATGTGTCTTGTGTGACCACTCACCTAGTACTTGGTTTTGGGTTACCGTGTCCAATCCTTCCCTCACTAAAGATGTCACGCCAAAGTATCAAACCTTGTGGAAGCATCTCAAGAACTTGTGAGAAAAGTCCTTGTCCTCCACCTTCTCTCCCCAAAGCTTCAAGTCATTGATAATAACTTGCAACCGGTGGAACATCTCCGGTTGCCTTTCTCATCTTGCATTTTGACATGGCGAGCTTGTCCTTGAGGATATATAGCTTTGGCTCCCTTGACTGCCTTGGTGGCCTTCATAGGTCTCTCTAATCTTTCCCAATCTCACTTGCTTTTCAAGATCCTTGACTTGCTCAAACACCTTTTGTCAAAAGCTTCATAACAAGTTGATTGCACATCATTCCATTGAAGATTCTCTTCTTCTCTAGGAGTGGGACTGTGGGATCATTACCACAAAGTCATGCTCATCACATCCCATATCTTTCTATTCATTCCTCTTGTGAATGAACACATCTCCTCTTCCAAATCAAAGTTTGGTTCCGTCACAATGTTGGTGGCTTCCCCATATCGTTGATTTGAGCCATTTTACCACCGAGGATGTTCAGCCTCAAAACAAACGCGACCACGGCTCTGTACCACTTGAAAGTCCAGTGGCTAAGGGGGGTTGAATAGTCCAATTAAACTCTCAAAATTACTTAGGCAGACACTATTAGTATAACAAATGGCGAAGCCAAATTTTTTGCGCCAGCCTAATCTGTGTTGTCAAGCCACCTATCGCACCAATTCTACCTAATATGTCTATGTCACACAATCAACCTAGAAGCTAATACAAATGCAGAATAAAACATATAGCTCTAGCACAATATGATATACAAAAATATATATGAGACAATGTGTGCAATAGACCAACGAGCAAGCTACTCACAACCTAGCTCACAAGTTATGACAAAAGATATACAACAAGCAAAGATATCTACACACATGAAGTAGCTCAAGTAATACCCAAAGTACATCAGCTGATAGAGGAATTTCACCGAGCCTTCGGATCGCCACGTAGAGAGCCAATCCACCGTGAAATCCACTTGTGAAGCCAATCACCAAGAATGTGTCGATGGAGACCAATCACCAAGATGGGGACACAATCACACTAATCACTCGGTACAAAGATTTTATCCCGAGGTTTTCACAGTCTTGCCGGCACGCTACTCCTCGTGTGTCGACCACCTAGGTGATCCGGTGGCTATCGGCGCAAAGCCAAGCTCACAAAGAGCGCCACACGAATCACCACTAGTGAGTTAGCCATGACAGAGCAAAAAATCCACTAAGGATGCCTCTTGCCAACTCCGCGAGGTGAGGCTCAAAGACCTCTCACAATCACAATCGGTGGTTGCCAAGAACATCCAAATCTTGCCACAACACCTCAACACCTCCAAGCCATCTAGGCACCGGCAATGCCAGATAACAAGAAAACTCAATGCCATGCGAAGAACGAGTGCCACTAGATTTGACTCTTTCAAATCACGCACTAATCACTCAATCTCACTTGGTTTGATCAAATCAACTTGGGAGATTGAGTTTGGAGGCTTGCCAAGGCTCACAAATGCCCTTAGGATCAAATGTGCAAGAGAGAAACCTACAGCCGTCCAAGCCCCTTCAATAGGCCACACAAGACGGCCGTAGCCGTTGGGCTGAAACAGACGCATCGGACGCGCCGGTGTCGGGGCCATCGACGCTGCCCCACTTCCGATGCTCCGATGAGCACCACGTGTCCCTCTGCTATGAATTCAGCCCGTTAGATCCCAAGGTCACATTCCTTCCCGCGCTGGTTAAAGTGGCATCGGACGCGCCGATGCCAGGCATCGACCGCTCCGATGCCGCTGCTCATTTTAGCTCGTTTTCTGCGCTACATCGTACGCACCTGCACCTTCACATCGACGCTCAACCGCAGCTTCCGATGACCATGCCGAGAGGTTTCACACATGAGAGGGCCAAAACGCATCGGACGCGTCCCGATGGTCCTGCCTCGGACGCCGGACATCGTCCGATGCTCCCTGGAAAAACTATTCGCGCTCACGTCATAGCCATCGGACTCTGGCAACATTGTTTCGCCTGCGTCCGTTGCCATGCGTCCGATGCGCCCTCGACAACATTCAGCAGTTAGGGTTTGCCATCGGACCGCTCGGCCAGCGTCCGATGCTGCGACTCCACTGTCCGATGTCCCCTAACTTTGCAGCTTTCACTTTCGAACTTCTACCCTTGCTCCCATGTTCTACACCAAATGTTTCACCACTTATGCCTAGTGTTAGCATTTTTTCAAAGCATTTACCAGGGTTTAGTTAGTCACTCACTAGTCTATAGCATCGATATGTTAGAGAACACCTAGTGGCACTTGAACACCGCATCAAGCCTTGAATAATTCTCCTCTTAATAGGACGGCTATCTATCCTATAGGTTATACCTTTTGCCTTCGGGCCTCTTTGCTCTATCTCTTCTCTTCTTCTTGCAATTCAACAAGGGTAAGCACTTATCAGTGTGAGTGCGTGGGCCATCACCATCCTCCATGGTTGCCACTTGCTAGCCTTCCACACTAGGCTTGGTCCAGTCCTATCTCTATAAGCTACACACATGCTTAGCAATTAGGATTGACAAACGGGTTTCATCAATTATAACCAAACCAAACTAGGGCTTCTCACTAGGCTAAGTGTCATATGGTGTTGTGTGAGGACACTTAGGTAGTCTTAGATCTGTGTTTTTCCTTTGGCCGTACTATAAAGGGGAGGTGAATCAGTAGCTTGACCTAATGAGGACTATGAGGTAGGTGTGGTGGCACCACTTGTTATTACATAGCCTAGGTAAGGCGTCAGAGAGATGCCTTATGTTAGAGAACAATAGTCCGTAGCCGGTGCGTCCGTAGTTCATATTTGGCCTTGTAATGTAAGGCAATCGGACGATGGGCTAAGTAGGCTCGGAGGCTGTAAGTGACCTGTGGTGCCAGAGGGGGGGTGTGAATAGGCCTGTCCAAAATCACAGCTTTAAAAACCAAATAGATATGCCCGAGCACTACCGCCCTGCAGCCCGGGCAACTGCCGCTCCCCGGCACATGCCGCGCGCTCACGCGGTACTGCCGCGCAGACGAAGACCTGAAGCTGCAATTCGAAAATCTACACCCACATCTGCCAGATTCTATATGAATAGGAATGTAACAATAGGCTATTGAAAAACCAGCAGAAAGACAAACTACTCCAAGCCAATAGAAAGACTAAGAGTAGATCGAGGCCAAAACCCTAGAATATTACAAGCTCATGAACATCGAGAATGAAACAAGAAAGCACGCGAGACAAGGATTTATCCCGTGGTTAGCTCGCCACCAAGGCCTTTGCCTACCTCCCCGTTGTTGAGGTTACCACTTAGGTCACTGAGCTTTGCAGACTCAACCTCGTTCTCAAGTCAAGGAACCAAATCCTTGACGATGAGGGGGTGGTAAATCTATCCTAGCTGCGGACAAGTGATGACAAACCTCCCTAGCCTTCCACCACAACGTTTGGCAAGGCTCTAGGGCGACGCCTAGCACGGCTAGGGTTCCAAGAAACACCAAAGTAATAGAAGCAAATCCACGGCTAGGGCTCAAATCAAGTGCCTAGGCATAGATCTCGCTGGACTCCTCTTTGGTGAAGGTTGAGCCTCTCAACCACTTGGAATCAATGGGAATGATATTTGTGGTTGGAGCTTGGATGGCCTGTCAATGGAGAAGGAGCTTGTCTGGAGGTAGGTGGAGTGTTCGGTCGTGGATAACCGCTTGGGGGGCAGAGGGGTGGATGTAATACCCCCTGCCATCCAACGGGCAAATCAGGTCGCGGGTCGTAGGGGGTGCCGGGCCTTAGCCCGGTAGTCCGCGGCCCCCGGCACTGCGCGCCTTAGAGCGGCCCTGCACGCGTCCCACCAAACAGACAGGAACAATCTACAATGATTGCAGCTGTCTTTGGGTTGGAAATGTGGGCTGGGTTTTGGGTTGGTGTTAGTCTGAGCACATATCATTCAGCCATAGCAATGAATTTGCATGTCCCCCTTTATCGTACGGCATTCCTCAACTCAAGTAATCCAAAATAAATATCTTTGAAGGCGTTTGAGTTCGGAACCGACGAAATTAGTGTGAGGGGTCCACCACGCATATACACCATCCTTTCTTAACATAACCTGCTTATCAACTTATAAATCTCATTAGTCCTCTAATCGTGTGGTCATTATCACCAAAACCCACAATTAGGGCTTGATTGCACTTACAATCTCCCCCTTTTTGGTGATTGATGACATCACAATCAGAGCTTACAAAGAAGGTATAAAACTGAGATTTTGAAGCTTAGTGTGAAACCTCCCCCTAATGTGTGAATGAGAGCTGAATTCTCAAATTGGCATAAAAGGGCCAACATTACATATAAAGTGGAATATAGGTTCAGTTTCACATCTATAGCTTTGTGGGGTGCAATTAAACTGTGTCAATAATATAACGTGATGCGAATGACGTTTAAGCACATCAGAGGTGTTGCTTGTCTTTTGCCAGAGCGGCACTGCCGCTCTGGGCGCGGCACTGGCCGAGGGCCGGCACTGCCGGCCCTGGAGCGGCACTGCCGCTCAGCAACAGTCAGTCAAACGCAACGGACAAAATATAACCACAAACTATATTCAAACTGATCTAAACAAGATAGCACAAACTAATAAAGCAGGTAAATGATACATGTCCACATCAACTAACTAAGTAGTACGATTATACTATATTACAAAATAGAGTTTTTAAACGGTCCAACTCTCCTCTCCACCTACAACTAAAGATGGGGACATGCAAACAGCTAAAAAGTGAAAAATTGTTTACCCCCTTCTCTCCATTCTACTTCTCCCCCTTTGGCAACAAGTCACCAAAAAGAGCAAAGAGAGAAGAGAAGAGTGTCCAAGCACTCAATCATCATCCGATTCAACCTTGTCCCCTCAACCTGTCTCTCTTCCTCTTTCTTCCTCCTCCTCACTCATCGCGTCGTCGTCATGACTCTACCACGGCCTTGCCCTGACGTGGGTGGTACTGGTGTAGCGGGTCGAGGCGGAGGCACGTGAAGACCGACGAGTGTGGGCACTGCAACTATCTCCTCCTGCTCCTCCCTCCTCGTCATCATCATCTAGTCGTCGGACTCAAGACTGGAGAGGTCAAAGCGAGGTGGAGAGCGGGGTGGAGGTAACGGCGAACGTCCCGCCCGTCTCTCGCATCTGCGCCTGCTCAACAAGCCCTGATGCCGTCTCGGCTGCTAGGTGCGGTAGAAAAGATGGCCTTGATCCATCGGGCTAGCTTGCTTTTTCTTCCTCTGATAGGAAGGGCGAGAGCTCCCAGCCTGTCACTAGCTGCTGCCCCTGCTGAACCTCCTGCTGCCCCGCTCTTCTTCTCAGCCTTCTGTACGGCTCTGCACCCATCCTTAACAAAAGAATGTCCGTGACCATCTCAATCAAACATGATATAAGGTGCATATAGAACCGCCTTCCTAGATCCTCTGCTGCAACCTGAAGCTCGTCACAAAAAAGCTGGATATAGAAAAAGGTCTAGCCTGAGGGGCCATCCGAGCCAACATATTCCTGCCATATCCATACAAGTTAGAATGTGACCCTCCCTTCGGTTGAGCGTCTGCCTGATAGGTTGTTGGCATGTAAGTAGAAAGGTTTCAGCCCCTTCACCACCCATCAGCCTGCTAGGATCATCATATAGTGGGCAATCTCCCTGCTGTCAACGTCTCTCATCATGCAGGTTATCCAACTCCTGTCATCGCTGCCCAAGCCAAGGATCCTACTAAGGTCTCATAGGTGACTTGTAGTGGACGACCCTCGTCATCCAGTGCATCTCCTCCAGCCATTATCAACATATAGAGTGGCATGAAACGAGAAATAATCTCACATTCCAGTTGTACTGGAAACCCATCAAATCATACATATTTCTTCTCTTGCATGCAGCTATCACCCTGTTGATCTCACTGTCAGTCTTGGCCTCAAGATGCTCCCAATCTACATATCTCATACTAGAATCTTGGACTTTTTGGCATTGAACAGGACTGAACGCTGGTAAATCTGAATGAAATTCATCCAGAACCTGTAGTCAATTCCATGTCCTTGGAGACATTGTAGGGATTTTGCTGACGCTGTGCTTCACTGACGAGAACTGCTGGTGGTAGACACCACCTGTCTGGGCCTGTGTCCTGTGGTGCCCTCTCCAAACATCCTCCTCATAGGGCTGGATGTGGTTTCTGCTGACCTCTGCTAGTGCTCTGGAGTGGCAGGGTAAAGATCTTCCCTGATCTGACGACCTGCATCTGGAGACGGTCTCGTCTCGTATCTGCTGCTAGCTGAACTGCCTCCTTGGGGAGCAGCACCACCACGAATGGCTGGCTGCTTCTCCTCCCCCTGAGCGGGTCCAACCTCCTCTTGGTCCTCCTCTCTTCATCGCTTCCTCCGACATCTAAACATGAACACTGTGTGTGTAGAAGACGATAAGGCTGGTAATCATAGAGAGTAATAGAAATTGATGAACAGGTGTTGGCTGGATCAGAACTCTGCACAGAGTCCGGCACTGCCGCTCTGGGAGCGGCACTGCCGGGGCCCCCGGCACTGCCGCGCTGGGCCCGCACTGCCGCGCAGCAGACGGATCTGAGCCAAACAACACACCCATCCACCACCTCTACTACCTCCCTATCATCTAAAACCCTTCTACAACTCTAAGAACACATATCCATGCGCATTTTACAAATCGGGAAAAACTTAGGGTTAGGGATTTGAATCTTCACCTTGGGGAAGAAAAGAGGATGGAGTCCCTTGGTGAGAGGAAAGCGAACAGCACGAGAGAGACCCGAGCGCACTACCGCTGGCCGGAAGCTCCGGGACAGTCGTCGGCCGGTGAAGGTCTCGGTCACCTCCAGTCGCCCGTGAGAGAGAGTGGAGAGATAGTGAGAGGAGTACGGTGGTGAAGTGATGGAGTGAGGAGAGAGAGGGGAAGTCACGGGTTGAATATAAAGAAAACCTTTTCCTGTGACTCCACTCGTAACAGACTGATTCAGCCGAATCAGTAAGTCGCTGGGGCACTACCGCGCTGGCGCGGCACTGCCGGGCCCGCACTTCGCGCCTGGCCCGCACTGCCGGCCTGTTACCAACAGAGAGAGTTATTCTCTTTATATACAGCTTATTCTGAGTGGACAGGTCCTCATCAGGTATGACCAGCAGCAGTAATCAATACAGAACAATGGTCATACCACAAGTTTCTTTCAAAGATTTTGAAACACAATATGAAAGTTTTGAAATTGTTTACCTAGGTCCAAACTAGTTGAACATCAAGCTGCTAGGTTTCAAACTAGTTACGAGAGTCAAGTATATTAGTTCACTCCTTAAAGCAAAACCTTGACTCATCTAGAGGCTAGTGAAGATATCGGCTAGTTGTTTGTCGGTGCTCACATGTTTGATGGCGATATCTCCTTTGCTTCATGATCCTTCTCAAGAAGTGATGCCGGATGTCTATGTGTTTGGTTCTTGAATGACACATGGGTTTTTGCTAGCTTTATGGCGCTCTCATTGTCCACACAGAGTGGGATATGATTAATTGACATCCGAAATCACGAGGGTTTGCCTCATCCAAAAGTAGTTGCGCACAACATGCACCTGCCTGCAACATACTCGCCTCGGCTGTGGATAGGGCTACACAATTTTGCTTTTTTAGAACTCCAAGACACTAAGGAGCTCCAAGGAATTGACATTCCCCGAAGTGCTTTTTCGATCTACCTGCAACCGGCGTAATCGGAATCCGAAATAGCCAGTAGATCAAACCTTGAGCCCCTAGGATACCACAAGCCAAGGTTTGGGAGTGTAACTAGATATCTCAAGATTCTCTTAACGCCACTAAGTGACACTCTTTCGGTTAGCTTGAAATTGACACACATGCACACGCTAGCATAATATCGGGCCTAGATGCGCATAGTAAAGGAGGGAGCCAATCATGGAACGATATACCTTGATGTCCACAGCTTTTCCTTCCTTATCAAGATCAAGATGTCCATTAGTTGCATGGGCGTTTTGATAGGCTTAGCGTTCACCCATGTCAAACTTCTTTAACATATCAGGGTGTACTTGGTTTGGCAAAGAAAATCCCTTCCTTCAATTGCTTTGATTTGAAACCCAAGGAAGAACTTGAGCTCACCCATCTAGACATCTCAATCTTTTAGTCATGATCTACTAAACTCATCACAAAGGATTTGTTAGTACTACCCAAAATATTATGTCATCGACATATATTTGGCACACAAAGATATCTCCATGACTTTATGAGTGAAGAGAGTAGGATCGGCTTTGCCTATTTCCAAAGCCTTGTTGAGCAAGAATTCCTTAGGCATTCATACCATGCTCTAGGTGCTTGCTTAAGCCTAGAGCGCCTTTCGGAGTTTGAAGACGGTTGGGACATGGGATCTTCAAGCCCGGTGGTTGCTCGACATATACCACTCCTTTGTATAGGGCCTTGAGGAATGCACTCTTCAACATCCATTTGATATAGCTTGAATTCATGATGGGCTGCATAGGCTACAAGAATCCGAAATGGCTTCAAGTCTTGCAACCGGTGCATAGGTTTCTCAAAGTCCAGGCCCTCTACTTGTGTGAACCCTTGAGTCTACCAATCTTGCCTTTTTCCTTGTCACCACACCTTTTCATCTTGCTGTTGCGAAGACCCATTTGGTTCCAATGACATGGTAGTTTGGTCTTTCCCGAGTGACATACTTGATTGCGCTCGAAGTTGTTGAGCTCTTCTTGCATGGCCACACCCCATCCGGATCATCCAGGGCTTCTTCTACCTGAGAGGTTTCCAAAGAGGAGACAAACGAGTAATATTTGACAGAAATTTGCCAAATGAGAGCGTGTCGTTACCCCCTTTCGTAGACTCCCAAGAATATTGTCAACGGGGTGATCTCGTTGAATAGTTTGCTTGAGTCTTGGATGATCGATGGGTTCTGGTTCAATCTTCGGCTTCTTCTTCTTCATCTTGCTCGAAGATGGTTTGTAGGTTCACTCCATGAAGTGGAGTTGCTGCAGCTGCTCTGGGTGTGCCCGCACTGCTTGGCTCCGCGCGCACTGCCGGGTCCGCACTGCGCGGGTCTGGCCGCACTCGGGGACTGTATCTGATCAGTCCCAGCAGAAGCTTCAGCTTGAGGACCTTCCTTATCTGTAGGCCTGCTGTTCCTGTGGTCTTATATCACCAATAGCTAGCTGCTTGATTGCTTCACAAGAGTTTTCCTCATTACCTACAACAACTTCATCAACTTGCTCTACTTGAGAGCCATTAGTTGTCATCAAACGTCACGTCATCGCTATTTCAACCTTGCCGGAGACTTGTTGAAAACACGATAGGCATGCTCGTTTGATCCATAACAGAAGAAACCCATCATCTACTTTAGATGCAAACTTAGAGGCTTTGGGTTTCTTGTTCAGATGAAACATTTGCACCCAAATCTCTAAAGTAAGACACCTTGCTGTACCGGTGAGCAGCTCATAGATGTCTTCTTTCTTCTCTGTGGAGGTAGAGCGGTTGATTGCATGGCAAGCGGTGTTGCCGGCTTCGGCCCAAAGATGTCCGGCGTCTTGTACTCACTAGCATTGTCCTTGCCATGTCAATGAGCGTTCTATTCTTCCTCTCCACCACACCATTTTGTTGAGGGGTATAGGCATGAGAACTCATCTTGATGCCTCTTCATCAAGTAACTCTCCACTTGGGTGTTTTGGAATTCGGTTCCGTTGTCACTACGAACCTTCTTGATTGAAACCGAATTCCCTTTGAGCTCTTCGTAACAAACATCTTCACCTTCTCTTGCACTACACTTTTATCATGCAAAAAGAATACCCAAGTGAAACGAGAATAGTCATCACAATAACAAGACCATGTTTGTTACCGCCGATGCTAAGTAGGCAACCGGTCCAAAGAGATCCATGAATCAACTCCATGGATGAGTAGTCGTGTCGTACTCTTTGGTGGGTGAGGTACGCCTACTTGCTTTCGGCTTGGCAAGCTCCCATACTCTGTCTTCTCAAAATGAACATTGGTTAGTCCTAGATGTTGTTGTCGTTTGAAGTTGGCCAAGTTCCTCACCAACATGAGCTAGTCGGCGGTGCCATAACCAACCCATGCTAGATTTTGCCACTAAAAGTCTCAAGTTTAGCTTCACTTTTGTTGAAGTCAACTAAGTAAAGCTTCCCTTTCAAACGACCCGTAAAGCACATAGAGGAATCCTCTCTTCTAAAGACTTCCACCCTCATTCGTAAAGAGACAATTGAACCCATCCCACACAATTGTGAAACGGACACAAATGTAACTTAACGAATCAACATGTAAGACATTGGTAATTGAATGTTCAAGTGTGATGCAACTTACCAAGACCTAGCACATCCCCCTTGGAGTTATCACCAAATATGATATTCTCACTTGCATTTGTAATGGGATATATGAGAAAATACTCCTTTCTCCGGTCATATGATTTGTACATCCGCTATCAAGCACCCAACTTGATCCACCGGAGGAGTATGCCTCAAAACAAGTTTAGTTCCTTGGTTTAGGTCCCCAATTGACATTGGGGCCTTGCATGTTAGTCACAAGTATCTTAGGAACCCAAATAAACTTGTCGGCTGCCCTCTTGTCTTTACCAACATACTTTGCAACAACTTACCACTGTTGTTGTGTCCTAAGAGTAACAAGAGGACATGCTCATTCTTGGAGCTTCTATCTTGGGTTGATGCATGAACTTGTTCTTGGTTACCCAAATAGGACTCCTTTGGTTTCTGAGACCCTTGCTTCTGATTTGGCATCTGCTTGGGCTGTGGTGTGAGAGTGAGCAGAAGGGGAATTGGTAGCCTTCCCTTTCTTGGGCGCGGCACTGCCGGCCTGGGGGCGGCACTGCCGGGCCCGGCACTGCCGCCTTCTGGCGCGGCACTGCCGCGGTCTGTGCAGGCTGAACTGTACCAGTAACCCTTGCTTCTCAAACTCACACATTCATAGCCATTCACCTTCTTCCTTCCATTGGTTTTGCCTCCCTTTACATGCCCCAACCCATCCTTTATGAAAGGACGTCTTCCGTTCTTGAACTTGGGCATGTTCTTGCTTTGGGTCTTCTCACTAGCACTTATAGTAGCCTTGACACAACCACTTGCAATAACACTTGTCAATCTTGCTATTCTTTTCTCATGACCTCCATGTTTGCAAGGTTAGTGGAATAGACATTCAAATCAAGATTATAGCATTTTCCACAACCTTCACTAGTGGAGGGAAATAGGAGTGACATTTGCCTTAGGGAGATTGAGTTGCTTTCCCAAAGAAGGTTATATTGCAGCTCAAGTTCCTTGTGCTTTACATCCAAGTCACAATACTTTTTCTTGAGTCCAACCATGAGCCTATCTTTAGAGAAGCATGTTCATCTTGCTCTTTGGCCAAGGCCTCATGCAAGACATCCAACTCACTTCTCTCTAATGCAAGAGCTTCCTTGCAAGCAATATAGAGATCCTCTTGTTTGATAAGAGCATCCTCACTTATTGCTAGCTCGGCTTGTACACCTCTAGTTCCTCCATTAGCTTAGTGATAAAGAGTTTGGTTTTCTTATCTAAGTTCTTTGTTATCATGTTTATCTCTTCATCACTAGAGCTATCATTACTAGAAGAGTCACTAAGTTCACTACTAGAGATGTCACTAAGTGGAAGAGAAGGTTTGGAAGTACGAGTCTTTTTCACCTTCTCTTTCTTGGCCATGAGGCAAGTGTGGGAGTTGTTCATCATCATCGGACAAGTTGTTTGAATAACCTTGGTGGAGGAGATGGCTTTTGGAATGCAATGGTTGCCATCTTCTCATCTTCTTCACTTGAGGTTTGTACCGTTGAGTCCCATTCATGTCCAATGTGAGCTTCCCCCATGTACCTCTTGTTGTGCTTCTTGTAAGTGGCTTTGTCATCTTTCTTGCCCTTGTTGTCTTTCTTCTCATTTGGGCAATGAGCAATGAAGTGCTCGGTGCTACCACAATTGTAGCAAGTCCTCTTCTTCTTGTTGGGAAACTTCCTCTTCACAAACTTGTATCCTTCTTTCTGAGCCCCTTGCGGTATCTTCTCATGAATAGGGCTATATCATTAATCTTCTCAAATTCTTCACTATCACTCTCACTTTTGCAAGAGGATGATGTGCTGTCCTCAACCTCTATTTTCTTCTTTTGTTGCTTGGGCTGCTTGTAGAGGCTTGTTTGCCTTGAATTTGGCTTGCTTGATGTTGCTTGCTTTGTTGGCTTGCTTGCCTTGAGTGCTACTTCCTTGATCTTCATCCCATCTAGCCTTGCTTGCAACTCTCCAAGCTTCCTTCTTTCATTAGCTTCCTCTCTTTGCATATCAAAAGTGATAATCCTCCCAAGCACATCACTAGTGTGAACTTTTCAAATTTCTTCTTGTCTCTAATCAATGTCACCACGGTCTCATTTCTTGGTGAGTAAGCTTCCAACATAATCTTCACTACCTTGTGATCATTGATTTCGTTTCCACCTAGCCCTCTAATCTTGCCAACAATGACCATCAACCTATCAAACATCTCTTGAGGGCCTTCACCATCACAAATCACAAACCGGTTGAGCTTGGCCATCAACAATCAATCTTGGATTGCCTCACTTTATCAACCCCTTCATGAGCAATATGCAATGTGTCCCAAATCTCCTTTTGCAACTTCAACTCCCATGACCTTGTTGTACTCATCACCATCCAAGGCACTAAGTAGCACACTAGTTGCTTGGGCATTGAGATGAATGTTGCGGAACTCATCTTGAGTGGGGTTCTTTGGATCAACCGGTGCTTCAAGTCCATTGTGCACTATCTCCCAAATTCCTGGATGGAGACCAATAAGATAGGTCTTCATAATGTGCTTCCACTTGGCAAAGTTTGTCCCGTCGAAACGAGGCAACTTGCCCGCGGGTACATTAATGAGAGGCCTAGAATCATGGTTAGACATAGAAGAATAAGTATAGGATACGGCTTTGTATGTCACCTTGGTCTCCTCCTTCTTCTTCTTGTCACCCTTGAGATGATAGGAGATGTCATCATCACCATCTTCGGTGCTACTTGAGTCTTCACTCAAGTGCACACTCTTCTTAGCTTTGAGCTCTTCCTTCTTCTTCTTTTCTTCTCTTCTCTTGGCTCTTTCTTCTCTTCTAATCTTTCTTTCTTCTCTTCTTTGAGCCTTGTCTTCCTTTGCTTTGAGAGCTGCTGCCATCTTCTTTTGCCTTTGGCTCTAGCTTCTCTTCTCAACCTTCTTTCTTCCTTTCGTCTTGCGAGCTCTCCGGCCGACACAACCAATTGTGGAAGTGTCCTTCCGCTAGCTGTGGAGATACTCTCGCTGCTGCTAGTGGTGTGCACATCCGGATCTTCAAAGGGTTTGGGTTGCACAACACTAGCATCACCCGCTCCGTCAGTGGCCATACTCTCGCACGGTTAAGTGCTGCTGAGAGACCAGGCTCTGATACCACTTGTAAGGACCTGTGTGGCCTAGAGGGGGGGGTGAATAGGCCTGTCAAAAATCACAGCTTAAACCAAATAGATATGCCCGGCACTACCGCCCTGCGCCCGGCACTGCCGCTCCCCGGCACTGCCGGCCTCAGCGCGGGTACTGCCGCGCAGACGAAGACCTGAAGCTGCAATTCGAAATCTACCACAATCTGCAGATTCTATATGAATAGGAATGTAACAATAGGCTATATGAACCAGCAGAAACAAGCTACTCCAAGCCAAATATGAAAGATAGAGTAGATCGAGCCAAACCCTAGAATATATCACAAGCTCATGAACCTAGAGAATGAAACTAAGCAAGCACGCGAGACAAGTGATTATATCCCTTGGTTCAGCTCGCCACAAGGCTTGCCTACCTCCACGTTGTTGAGGTTGACACACTTAGGTCATGAGCTTTGCAACTCAACCTCGTTCTCAAGTCAAGGAACCAAATCCTTGAGATGAGGGGTAATCTTTACTAGCTGCACAAGTGATTACAAACCTCCCTAGGCCGCCACACAAGTTGGCAAGGCTCTAGGGCGACGCCTAGCCGGCTAGGGTTCCAAGAACCCAAGAGTAATAGAAGCAAATCCACCGGCTATGGCTCAACTCAAGTGCTCTAGGCAGTAGATCTCAGCTAGGACTCCTCTTTGGTGAAGGTTTGAGCCTCTCAACCACTTGGAATCAATGGGAATGAAGATTTGGTGGTTGGGAGCTTGGAGGGCCTTCAATGGAGAAAGGGAGCTTGTCTGGAGGTAGGTGAGTGTTCTGGTCGTGGATAACCGTTGGGGGCAGAGGGGGGTGATGTAAATACCCCCGCCATCCAACGGGCAAATCAAGTCGCGCAGTGCCGGCCTTAGCCCGGTAGTGCCGCGGCCCGGCACTGCCGCGCCTAGAGCGGCACTGCCGCGCCCACCAAACAGACAGGAACAGATCTACAATGAGTTGCAGCTGTCTTTGGTTGGAAATGTGGATGGTTTGGGTTGGTTTGAGCACACTATCATTCAGCCATATCAATGAATTTGCATTCACCCCTTTATAGTACGGCATCCTCAACTCAAGTAATCCAAATAAAATATCTTTGAAGCGCTTTGAGTTCGGAACCGACGAAATGTAGTGTGAGGGGTCACCAACGCATATACACCATCCTTTCTTAACATAACCTGCTTATCAACTTTATAATCTCATTAGTCCTCTAATCGTGTGGTCATTATCACCAAAACCCACAATTAGGGCTTGATTGCACTTACAGAGGCTCTGATACCCACCCTGACTTAGGGTTTGGTTTGGTGCGTGGCATCGGAGGCTCCGATGGTGTCACATCGGATGCTCCGGTGTCACTGTTCACTTGAGAGTGAACTTTGAGAGGCATCGGACGCTGAGAGCCAGCGTTCGATGGCCGTCCAGAGAGGTTCCAGAGAGGTACAAATGGCATCGGACGCGTCCGATGCAGGGGCATCGGATGCTGCCCAGCGTCCGATGCTCCTTTAACAGGTCTGACAAGAGGGTACAGTCGACCGTTGGTCGAGGTCATCGGAGCCTCCGATGCCAGGCATCGGAGCGTCTGATGCCCCCGCAGAGTGCCTGTCTTGTGCTGTTTTTGGATGGCCGGTTGGGGGAGTATATATACTTCCTTCCCTCCATCCATTTGTGTGTTCTTGCCACTTTCATCTGCTGAGAAACACATTGTGAGTGTGAGTGAGTGCAAGAGCCCTAGTGAGGTTGAGTGATTTGCTAATTGTGAGAATTAGACACCTCCTAGTGAGAATTGAGTAGCAAGTGTTGCATTCATCCATCTCTTTGGCCTTGTCTTGGTCAAGTGAGAGTTCTAGCTTGTTACTCTTGGTGATCGACATCACCTAGACGCATGGTGGCGATCGGAGAGCTTGGTGATCATCCGGAGGCATTGTGGATGACCCAAGCCAAGTTGTGACCGGTATGCGAGCGATTCACCGAGCCGGAGTGGTGAAGAATCAGCTCTAGTGAGCACTTGATCCTTGCGCGGATCAAGGGGGAGCGATACCCTTGCGCGGGTGCTCCAACGAGGACTAGGGGGGTGTGCCGACACCTCTGGCAGATAACCCTTGGCAAAAAGAATCGTCGTGTCATCTTCTACTCTCTTTACTACGCATTTACCCTTTGAGCGAATTCAATTCCGCATTTTACTTGTTTGTTCTTTGTCATAAGTTGAATTGCCATGGACGAAGAGTAGAAATGGGTTTAGCGATAGTCTTTTGTGCAATTGATTCAGTGTCAAACACACTTCTAGGCATAGGGGGTTAATTGGAGCTTGATAGGTCTTAAATCTTGCAAGAAGTTTTAGAAAAGCCCAATTCAACCCTCCCCTCTTTGAACTTATGACTCTTCTAGTGATGATAGCTCTATGTGATGAAGAAAAACATTATAACAAAAACTAAGACAAGAAAAACCAAACTCTTTATCACTAAGCTAATGGAGAACAGAGTGTACAGCCGAGCTAGGAAAATAAGTGAGGATGCTCTTCAAAACAGAGATCTCTATATTCTTGCAGAAGCTCGCATAGAGAGAGAGTTGATGTCTGGCAAGGCCTTGCCAAAGAGGCAAGTAGAACATGCTTCCCAAAAAGGCTCAGTAACTCAAAGAAAAGTATTGTTGACGGATGTAAAGCACAACGATGAGCTACAATATAACCTGCTTTGGCGAAAGCAACTCAACTCCCCTAAGGCAAAATCTCACTCCATTCCCCTCACTATGAAGGTTGTGGAAAATGCATAATCTTGATTTGAATGTCATTCCACTTAACCCTGCAAAATGGAGCTCAATGGAAAAAGAATAGCAGGATTTGACAAGTGTATGCAAGGTCTTGCAAGGCACTACAATGAGAATCCATCCAGTGAGAACGAACGGTACCCCATAACCCAAGCGTGAATCCAGCTGGATTCTCATCGAGAGTCACTGAACTGTAAGATCCCAAACCAAGATCGCCCAACGCTTGCGGAAGAAGAAGACGTCCTTTTCATAAAGACTGTGCGGACCAGTGATGGGCATGATAAGCTAAGGAGCAAAACAAATGGAAAAGAAGTGAAGCTATAGAAGTGGGTTAGCGGCATCCAACGAAGACAATTCACTCGTCAAGAAAGAAGTCGGAGTTACCAGACTATGGGACAGTCAGGTCCAACAACAGACCGCGGTCAGGCTTCCTATGTTGCCACCTTTCCCGCCGTAGGCCACCGAAAGGGCTCAGGCAGTTGCCGGGCCCGCAGTGCCGCGTAAAGGCACGGCAGTGCCGCGGCAGGCCCAAGAAAGAAAGCACCAGTCTCCGGCTCAGCCACACACACCCAGGCAGAGATCCTCTCTCCTCTCCTCCGGAAGAATCACTGCCGCTGGTGGAGACTGGCCAGCACAGGAGTGGATCAAGAGGGGATACGAACTGAGGCCTCCCCTGCCATCACTAGGTAGGTGCCTGGTGAGTTTGATGAATCCTTCAAGCTCCTGCGAAAGGTCATTGTATTTGGACACATTGCGACGATTTTGCACCCTCTACGATGGCAGGCTAGCAGCTAGTCTGTGAGCCATCACTTTCAGCAGACTTGGGTGTGCCTGGCGGTGGTGGGAGGCGGTGGTTGCCGGCGCCGATTGGCCAACGTGATCTCAGCGGGCACATGGCATCTCTGGCTTGGTTGTGGCGATGCTGCTCCATATTGAATGGCTAGCTCCACGTTTCACTCCACGGCCAAACCGTTCCAGCCCCGATCCTCGTCACGGGATCGGGCCCAGCTTCTTGTACAGCGGTGCAGGAGTCCAGATCACGCGGTTGAGACCTGTGCGTCAGAGCGTAGCTGAAGCGGCCGCCGAGTTCAGCGTGACATCGCGCTGGCCTGGCCTGTCAGCTAGCTAATAGATACCGGAGTTTGATATATATGCTATTTGTTATCATTGCTTTAAGTTTATTGGAGTTATTCAACAGAGTAAAGAAATCATTATTCTATCCTGCACTCAACAAAGAAGCGATAAGATCCATAAACGCAATAAACATCCGGCCCACATCACGTATCATAACATGTTTCTTTAAATTTTAAAACCGACAATAATAATTTAATTCGTACTACGCATCTGTGCGGTACAACTCTGGAATACAGTCTCATGGCGTGACACCAACACTGCGAACTCCAGTCACCATGACCCACGCAGGTCATCACTCACACCTACTCCTGCCGTACACTGCTTCCGGGGAAGCGGATCATGTCTCCTCAGCTTCGATGTCCTCTTAGTCTTGTGGAAGTCGGGCTACATACTTAAGCAGCGTCGGCAAGCTCTTCAGTAGGCTTGGCTCCAGTAGCTCTGAGACCAGGGCAGCGTTCATAGGTTGAGTCGGGTGGGGCACAAGGTGCCAAGCTCAAATTCCTCAGTCCTGGTCGGATTTTGACACGTTCTCTTTGGTAGTTTCTCCCCAGAGCCCCTTCGATTTCCTCGAGTCGGCTGTTTTGTCTGACTTCTTCAAGCATCCGAGTTCGCTCGCATTTCTGCTTTGTAAGTACTCTGTGTTCTTGACATATTCTATCAGGTGGCCTTCGGTTGACGCAACGCTTTCACCTGCATCTCCCTTGACTTCCTGTTTCCAGGGCCTTCACCTGTTTGAAGTTTCAGAACTCCATGCTTCTTGATTCTTCTTCCGATTCCACTCTGGTTCATTGGTTGCTTCGTGTGCTCTTTCTTCTAGATTTCGCTTTGCAAATTCCATTACCAGCACTCGACAGCCCCAAGAAACCAGCTTGTCATTTTGCCCAAATCTGCAGCCTATAGCATATCGCAGATCTGCCACTTCACGCCTTGTGCCTTTCCTCTTTGCGTCTTCCAACTACTGTCTCTCGTAGTATTGCATGTATGATGAGCTCTTAGGTTCCTCCTGAACGGATCTCTCTTAAATTACTTTGCGTCCGCCTCCTTGGCATCCATCAGAGCTGGTTGCGAGCTGCCGAGTCTGTTTTGAGCTCCAAAGGGGATTGCATAGCTTTCAGTCTACAAATGGCTAAGTCTCGTTCTGCAGTGCGCAGGCAAGGGATCAGCTTCGGGCACAGTACAGTCTGGGGTTGCTATGCGACCAATCGCTATCCCTGGCTTCGAACCTGATAGGTCCGACAGGTGGAGGTGTAAGGCCTGTCACCTCCTCCGGTATTGTAACCCGGAACTCTGTTTTTACCTTCAAGTATGCTCTGTTGTCTCGTGTTTACAACCCTTGAGTGCTTTGAAAGAGGACATTGCCTGCTACGCACTCTCAATGGTCTCTCGGGCAATCACCATCTCCCCTGTAGCAAGCTTCGGACACGTGACAACGGCAGGGAGTCTGACTTGCGGGCGGTATCTCCGCTCTCCCAAGCACTAAATCACGGTCCCTTGAGTCCGCACTCGTGTGCCTGGTTACCCTCTCCAGTAGGCATAGTATGTACAGAATTTGATCAACTATGGGGACACCTTAATGCCATGAGGAACTCACGCAGGGTAAGGTGGAATTCTTAGCAGGGGTCCCTTCGCCGTATGGAATCACACTTTGCAGTAAGGCGAGCAAAGGTACCTAGCGGCGGATACCACCGGCGTTGTCTCCATCTGCACGTTTCAAAAGCTAAGGTTAGGCGAAGTCCATTAGTAAGATTAAGCCTGCATTGAAAAATAGTAAATGCCTAGGGTCGGTTATTATAAATCGAAGGAAGATTTGCTTCCTAGTTTCTAAAACGTCCATTTTCTAGGGTTTCCGTCCCTAAGGTACAAGCATGGCTCTGATACAACTGAATGACCTGATTTCAGTGAAAGGCGACAAACACAAACACCAAAACAGAACGAGTCCCAATCTGTCAAGATGTATCAATCTCTTAAACTTCGAGCTATGCGATACTTTGCTATCTATCCCTCACTGGATGTCACTTAAGTACGCAAGTCACTATTGATCTCACACATTAATCCATAACTCTCACTTTCATGAAACTCACACATAGATCAATCTTCAGTCTTTTTCTCAGATCCACTCCTAAATTAGTCCTTGCAAGGGTGGTAGTGGTAAATAGTACCTATTTCATAATATTTCACGAATTTGCCAACAGGCCGTGAGTAGCAAATTTTCACACACATAAAACCATTCTCCCTTTAGGATGGCGCGGAAGGGAACGCATTAGTAGTAGGACGAAGAAGCATGCATTTCCTGATTAGGTACGAAAGCGTTCGCAACACTTTGAGCTGTGCCTCTAAAAGAAGGACGAAAAACTTCCCTGTAGCCTAACAGTATCATTGCTGCTCTGAAACTATCCTCCACAGGTCACAAGATACGTTTGTACACTTCGCTCCTCTCGAAAACCTGACAATGAGCAACCCTCATAGTGGTATCAGTAATGTATCATGGTTTACATCATTGCCTCGTCCACTATCTTGCCTTCAACAGTCCCCTCATGTCCATATATCGATACCAATAACTCACTTTCTTCATCATATAGTCGGGCTATAGAAGTCTCCTTGCAAAAATAAGAGTATCCTCTTGTTTTTGAAAAGAGCATTCCTCACTTTATTATTTCGTGTGGATAGCGCCGCTTGTACCAATACCTGCAAGAATTAACAAAAATCCTACAGTTAACCTAACACGGCTAGGCTTTTTATGATACACTAATAGGTTGTTGCATTAATCACGTCTAATTTTTCTTTGTTATCTGTATTATTATATTCATCAATATTTCTATGTATAGTTACATCATGTATGAGCCACTCAATCTTATCCAAACTCTAAGAATACGACCCACTTCAAGCTTCATACTACTCCCAAGAGAACACCGTATTCACCAACAGCCTTCAGCGAAGCAACAGACATACTGTGCGTCTCCAGAGTTATGCTCGTATCATTTTCAACGGTCTCCATCTCCTCTCTGCCCCATCGAGAAGTATCTATGTGCGTTGGATCGAGTACGGTCCCCGCTCCATCATCATCGACAATTGTTGAATAGCCTAGTCGTTACGGATGAGAGCTATCTACTTTGGGAATGCAATGGTCGCCAACTCTTCTGGCACCTTGCGGCACTATCTGACGTTACCTAGATGGGAGAAGAGAGGCTCTGGCTACTAGTCTGCCGCAATTTCATAACCTGCATGTGGCGGTATCATCCCAATATAGCGTTCTCTTGGCATTGTGCCAACTAAACTGTGTTATTAGGCTTTGTTCTATCATACTGTTCATCCCTTATGCTGATCGTCTTCTTTCATCAATTAGATTTACAGCATCTGAGAGGTTCATGAACAATATCGCCACCACAAGGTCCCTTGCCATGCATCTAGCACGCTACCACACACGAGATGTGCTAGTGTGCAGCAAAGTTCTTCTTTTTTCTGTTTAGAAAACGTATACCTGCTTTACAGAGAGTCTTTGCCGCCGGTAAAACTTTTAGCGTTCATGTTAACCTCGCCCGCAGATCCTACCACTCAGCCTGGATTCACCTTCTCAAGTATGTACATTGGTGATGCTAAGTCTGTGAAGTCAAACTTCAGTCTAACTCCTCTCTTCCCGAGATTGTGGCGACCATCACTCTTCACTACGCTTCGCAATGCAGGTCATCGAGTCTAAGGGTTTTGTTGCGTGTTCACTCGTGATCTATCCAACCCGTCTATCTATTTCTCTTTCTCTGCATCTTCGTTCGCTCGTTTCCTTGCTATGCACGTTAGTGGCTATGGGGAGCCGACCTGGCTTGCTGAACGTTGACTTGCTTTCTTTACACAGGTGGCTGGCATGTTGTTCTCGGTTGGGCACCGTCGCTCCCTTGCGCGTAGAGGAGCGAGTGCCACTTCCATTTTTCATGATTCAACATACCCGATCTAATCCTCTCGCCTTTGCGTGGTCACCACGTATTTCCCGCGAGGCACTCCAACATTCTTCTATAGGTTTTAGCTGCACTAAGCTCCCTGATAGTATCTCTCAATTAAGGTGCAATTTGGTATCAATCACTCCCATGACTACTGTGCCACCACAGTGTGCACTAACGCTAGCCTTGTGAATCCGGTCTCAACTTCACCCATATTCGTGTGTCCTCACATCATCACACCAATTCTCACACCTCTCATGTCACCATTCATACCTCGCCACTATGGTGAATATATAGCTTACACCCCAAAGCACAGATGCAACTCTCCATTTCACATAACTGCTTCTCCGTTCATGGCAAAGGTATCATGCAACTCATACGTCTAGCTTAGCCGTATATTCTGAGACTCTTCGCGGCCAGATCCAACACAAACTCGCTCAACACCCATACTCCACCACCCATCAAACATACCTACTGCAGGAACCTCGCGACCCAAGTCCACAACACTAACTCCATAAACCGTTGAGCTTCCGGATCAATCAATCAAATCACCGAGATTGGATTGCCATAACGATATGCGATCTACACACGTTGTACATACCTCCCCCGTTCTAGCATAAGATTGACGATATAATGCAAATATCGATTCATACGACAAATTCTACCTTTTGCAACCTCAACTCCAACCTTTTGTACTCATTCACCATATTCAAGCACTAGACAATCCTAGGCACCGACTAGTGTGGCCTTTGCGCATTTGAAGATTGAATGTGCGGAACTACTAAGTCTTTGAGTGGGGTGTTCTTTGGGATGCAGCCGGCAATCCATTGTGGCACACATCTCCAAATTACGCTGGGATGAACCGAATAAGATTAGGTCTTTTGCATTTAGCAGGTGCTCCGACGATTTTGTCAAGTTGTTGCTGTCCGTCTATTACGAGAAACAATGGGCTTACAAGCAATCACATATCATGCCTAATGCCTCGTATGGTGGAGCATCATAAATTAGAAATGTGGATTACTAAGCATGATGATGACGGATAGGACCGCTGGATCTACTCGAGTGAGGTGGTTGGTAGACATAGGAAAGAATATAGGCCATTTGTAGGGCCAATCGTGTGCGAGACCATATTGTTCTTCTTAAGTCGCTCCTCTTCTTCTTCTCCTTTGCTCCACTCCCTTGAGTAGTCGTTAGAATGTCCACGATGTCATTCACTTGTACACGACACTCCTTCCGTTTCTTGTACATCACGTGGTGCACTTGAGTCTTTCACTCACGATGCACACTCTTCTTAGCTTTGAGCTCTTCCTATCTTCTTTCTTTTTTCCTTCTCTCTCTACTGGGCTTAACTTCTTCTACTCTAACTTGGGCGTGCCTCCTGAGCCTTCACTTTAGTCGAGCACTGCTAACCTAGAATTACGCACAAAGATGCATCCTTGGAGCGCATATGGCCTACGAAAAATTCACAATATTGATCTTCCTATCAATTGCAACACTCAATTCTCTATTCTCCTTTGTCGTCTTTCGAGCCGTCGTCCGGCCCGACACAACCGAATGGTGGGAAGCTCCTTCGAGCGTGAGATACGTCGACCCCTAGTGTAGGCTCTAGAATCCATTTTAGATGAATTTAGCAACCTTAGTGATCACGTGTCACATTTTTGAAGATCCCGTGATATCATTCTCATATGGTATTGTGAGAGTGTTGCCGATTGCCAGCGTTAACAAACTAGCATCCTATCTCACTCGCATTTTCTCTGTCAAAAATATAGTAGGCAACTAGTAGACGTCTCCGCACGAAGTGCTTGCTGACGAACCAGGCTCCGTACCCACTTGTAAGGACCTGTTGGCCTAGAGGGTGGAATTAGGCCTTTCCAAAGAACACAGCTGAAACTAAAAATTAGATAGACCCGGCACTTTACCGCCATTTTTCCCCAGTGGCTCGACAACCTGTGTCCCAAAACTGATCGCGCCTCGCGTGCGAGCTATCCTTGTACAATATGACAAGGTCGGTTTTGCGGTCAGCGTTGGACTCGGTCCACGGGTTGGATGACGTCAGAGCTCAGCGCTCATAAACGTCGGTGATGACTATCTTCCTCCATCGCAGGCAAGATGATACCGACACAGATGAGCGGCATTCGACCGTGAGTCGTGAACCGCCACAATCTGCTAGATTCGTAGCGATTGAATGGCTAGTGAGATGAACAATAGGCTAACCGAACATTGAACCAGCAGGACACAACACAGGCTACGTCCAAACCCGATGATATACTTAAAAAGATTACTATACGAAAGAGCGATACTCGAAGCGCGTCGGACATTGATCCCTGTAGTGCAGAGCTTATCACAAGCTCGATGAACATAGAGAATGAAACTAAGCAAGCACGCGAGGACAAGTGATTTATCCTGGTTCAGCTCCCACCAAGCTTGCCTACCTCCACGTTGTTGATTTTGACCCACTTTAGGTCATAGCTTTGCAACCACCCGTTCTCAAGTCAAGAACCAAATCTTGAGGTGAGGTTAATCTTACTAGCTGCACAAGTGATTACAAACCTCACCTAGCCGCCACACAGAGTGCCAAAGGCTCTGGGCGAACGCCTAAGCGGCTAGGGTTCAACCCAGAACCCAGAGTAAATAAGACGCAAAATCCACGCTAGGCCTCAAATCAAGTGTGCTAGGCAGATAGATTCTCAGGCTAGGACTCCCTTTGGTTGAAGGTCTGAGCCTCTCAACCACTTAGGAATAATGGGAATGAAGATTTGTAGTGGTGGGACTTGGAGGCCTTCAAGGAGACGAAGGGAGCTTTGTCTGGAGGTAGGTGGAGGTTCGATGGGTCTGTGATACGTTGGGGGGGCGGAGTGAGGAGGGCGAGGATTTGCTAAATACCCCTGCCATCCAAGGCAGTTTACAAGCCGCGGGCAGTGCCGGCCTAGCCGGCTCCAGTCCGCGCCCGGCACTGACCGCGCCTAGACGCAGCACTGCCGACGCCTACCAAAGCAACAAGGAGTAAAGACTCTGAGTGTAGAGCTGTCTTTTGGTGTGGAAATGGATGGTTTGGTTGGTTTGATGCCACATTACTCATTCAGCCAATCAATGAATTTGCATTCCCCCTTTAAGTAACGCATCCTCATACTCAAGTAATGCTCAAATATATAATAGTCTTTGAAGCGCTTTGAGTTCGGAAACCGAACGAACATGTAGTGGTGAGGGTCCACCAAACAACATATACACCCTCCTCATCAACCTGAGCTTATCAATCCGTTAAAATCTCATAGTCCATAATCGTGATGGTATTATCACCAAAACCCACAATTTGGCTGATTGCACTTACAAGTCTCCAACGAAAAATGATATCCGCAAACGCCATCATCGCCCCGCTAGAGAACTGGACATGAGTTTTCAACCGGGAAGATCCGTATGAAAGATGACGCCTCCAACAAGAAAAGTGGCGCCCACAGGCGTCACCGCCATCAAAACATGATAGTACCATCATTGCCCACCAACTGGCAAACGGTTACGCCATTGATTGTCGCCTCCGTCTTGATCTGGCCATCGTCATACACGCTTAGGTCGGTTGTCACCATTGCACGAGTAAGGCCACCGATGTCCAGGCATGCAACGACTCTGGCTTTGCCGAACCCGCCTTCGGCGGTGGCGCGGCGAGACGAGACATCGACCGAGTCGCGCGGTGGTTGATCCGTTTTTTGCGGACTCCACACAAGATCGGATCGCGAAGGGCCAAATCAGATGAGCCGCAAACGGATCTGCCACCCACGCAGGCAAGCGCCATCGTCGGCCGGCCAGCTTCGCCCCTCCTCCGTCGCGACAGAAACAGGGCGTCGCCGAGGCAAGGCCCTGCCGCCACCATCATCGTTTGCCGCCCGGGCCTCCCGGTGGCGCGCTTCAACGGCGGCGAGGTAGAGAGAAAGGGATGTGGAGAGGTTGGTGGCGGCTAGAGTTTTGCTCTGAGCCACCCGCGTCCACAGGATTTATTGACTTCCGTTGCGTTATGTGTACACATTAGAACTCTATGAATAGAATAAGATCACACATTTGAGGTACCTAGAGTATGGAACCATGGGAAATTTATTGTACACGAGGCCAAGAACGACAATGCAATTTTTGCATGACGTACTGGACAATGTAATTAGCCGAAAAATATATATTGCATATATTAAGATTATCATTTTATTATGAATTTACCTCTATAAAATAAGCACACATTCAGATTTCCGCATGGCGCTGCTTCTCATTGAGAAGTTGTACGCTACTAATGCATGTACTACATGTATCTGAACTTATCAGAAGCAGCGCATTCTTAAGACGACGAAATGGATCTGTAGAATCTGAATGGGCTTAAAAAAAACAGAGTGTTTGATTGATTGGAACCGTGTTTCTAAAACATAGAGTGTTTGGTTGATTGAAGCTATGGATACAAGTTAGATCGAGTATGTGTTGGATAGGCGATGAATCTAAGATTGTATGAGCGAATATAAATTGCTGAGAAAGTGTTTGGTCATTTGTATTTTGAGTATGGTTATCTTGCATCGAAGAAGTGCATGCTTACCCACACTGAGATTGTCAATTAGAAGATTTTCTAAGTAGAAAAATTATATTTCAATTTGTTCTTAACACATTGACTTTATTTCTCCTTTTGTAATCCTATGGGTTGATGCAATTCACAGAAAATATAGGTCTTCGTGTAAAATGTAGTCTTTTATTCATCCATCCAATGGCTTCCCGTGGACGTTTCTTGCAGATGCCTGTTTCGCTCGGCCACTTGCGTGGATGCCGGCGCCGGCCTGCGGAGAGGTGTGTAAGAGTATGTACAATAATTGGCTTATAGCCAAGCAAATACTGATGTAAAGGAGAGAAGGGATAAGAGAGAGGAGAGTTTGACTCCTATGCAAGCACCAAGCTGGGCACAGAAGCATAGGTAATAGTGGGTCCAATAGAGATGTATATGAGGAGGAATAGAAAAGAGAAATGGTTTATAGTCAAATAGAAGACTAATTATTGTGTAGCTTGACTTTTAAAGCTTGACTTATAGCCAAACACTTGGCTCTATTATTGACCATGCCCTAAGCGCCACCATCTGCTGGCGGATGCATGGGAGCCACCACCGGTCTAACGCATCGTCGCTTGCCGAGAGGACGTGCGTGCGCTGCTCCGGGAGGACAGCAACCAGCGGGCATGGAGAGGTCGTGCCAGCGCCCAGCAGCCCATGAAGAGAGATGATGCCGATACCGAGTAAAAGCGAAGGTATTCGTAGCGCTTTGACGCGTGAACTCGTGTATGCGCGAATTGCATCCACCGGGCTAGGCTGGGCCGCTGGGGAGCGAAGGTCGAATCAGGCTTCACTCCTGACTCCTGAGCCAGGACCAGCATGGAACCGTATGTTTGCACCGGCGGCACGCCGGCACCAGAACACTCGGTAAAAAAAATGCATCCAAACATCCTTCATTTGAAGATATACACCCCGTAAAACTAGATGCTCTGGATAAGGGCAACCAAAACTCCTGTCTTTGTTCGCCGTGAATTTATTCACGATTGATTTTAATTGTTCGAGTAGTATTTTTTAACAAACTGTACTAGATGACAAGTTCTAGCTAGTGAATTGCCCTGATACTTTAATATAACCTCGTATTCCCTATCTGATACGTATCCATGTATCCATATGAGATACTTCGATACATAATTATACCTTTAGTTTGCTAAAAAAACTGATATATCCACATATGTGTATCAACCGATATGAGATACACGTATCTATATCCATGCTGGATAGTCGAGCGAACATCCCTCATCCCTGTGTGATTGTATCACTCTCTTGAGTCAGCAGCAGGTCCGGTCCTGACATAGACCGAGATCCTTTGCGGGGGTTGCGTCCTCCGAAGTCCAAACAGTCGGATAGTCGAGCGAACATCCCTCAGTGATCGTATCACTCTCTTGAGTCAGCAGCAGGTCCGGTCCCAACATAGACCGAGATCCTTCGCGGGGGTTGCCTCCTCCGAAGTCCAAACGGTCGGATAGTCGAGCGAACATCCCTCATCCCTCTGTGATCGTATCACTCTCTTGAGTCAGCAGTAGGTCCTGCCCGACATAGACCGAGATCCTTTGCGGGGGTTGCGTCCTCCGAAGTCCAAACAGTCGGATAGTTGAGCGAACATCCCTCAGTGATCATATCACTCTCTTGAGTCAGCAGCAGGTCCAGTCCCGACATAGACCGAGATCCTTCGCGGGGGTTGCCTCCTCCGAAATCCAAACGGTCGGATAGTCGAGCGAACATCCCTCATCCCTCTGTGATCGTATCACTCTCTTGAGTCAGTAACAGGTTCGGTCCTGACATAGACAGAGATACTTCACGGGGGTTGCGTCCTCCGAAGTCCAAACGGTCGGATAGTCGAGCGAACATCCCTCATCCCTCTGTGATCGTATCACTCTCTTGAGTCAGCAGCAGGTCCGGTCCCGACATAGACCGAGATCCTTCGTGGAGGTTGCGTCCTCCAAAGTCCAAACAATCGGATAGTCGAGCGAACATCCCTCATCCATCTGTAATCGTATACTCTCTTGAGTCAGCAACAGGTCCGGTCCCGACATAGAACGAGATGCTTCGCGGGGGTTGCCTCCTCTGAAGTCTAAACGATCGGATAGGTCGAGCGAACATCCCTCATCCCTCTGTGATCGTATCACTCTCTTGAGTCAGTAGCAGGTCTGGTCCTGACATAGACCGAGATCCTTCACGGGGGTTGCGTCCTCCGAAGTCCAAACGGTCAGATAGTCGAGCGAACATCCCTTATCCCTCTATGATCGTATCACTCTCCTGAGAGCAGCAGGTCCGGTCCCGACATATAGACCGAGATCCTTCGTGGAGGTTGCGTCCTCCAAAGTTCAAATAGTCGGATAGTCGAGCGAACATCCCTCGTCCATTGTAATCGTATATTCTCTTAAGTTAGCAGCAGGTTTGGTCGTAGACCGAGATGGTTCGCAGAGGTTGCGTCCTCTGAAGAGTCAGCAGCAAGCAGCAAGCAGCAAGTTTGGTCCCGACATAGACCGAGATGGTTCGCAGAGGCGTCCTCCGAAGTCCAAACGGTCCAAATCGAGCCGGTACCCTTTTTTCTTCCTCATCCCGTCACTGTCGCACTGCCTCTGCCTGCGTCTTCGACATGCCAGGCGCTGCCACCCTCAGATCGCGCGCGGCCGTCGCGGCAGCCGCGTGCCTTGCGGTCCTCGCCGTGGCTGCGCTGCTCCACCGCAGGCGCCGCCGGAACCGGGCGCCCTCCTCGTCTCGCCGCCTCGGGGTAGGGGGGCGCCCACGCCGCGCCTGCGAGGAGGAGGAGAAGCCGCAGGCCCGGTTCAAGCGCGTGCTCGCGCACAACTCCTACTCCCCGTTCAAACACCTGCGCCGCCAGAGTGCTCAGCTGGGAAGTGCAGAAGGCGAGGCACCCCTGCCACCACCTCAAGGTGCGCTCACTCCTGAAATCCTGCTCCTGCTTGTGGGGATCTCGGCATTGCCCGTCGTACCCGTATGGTTGTTTACTTGTTTTATTTAGGAATTCCACGGGACCCCTGGTACGTAGGATCGACCTGCGCGATGCACCGGGGTGGTGGGGGCGGGGGAGTGAGGCTACCAGTGGGTTAGAGGAATGCAGTTCGATGTGGATTTTCTGTCTGAGGAATTTTATCGAACACCTGAGGGCAACACTGTGCATTCTCCAGTCAGTTGCTCTTTGTGCATTCATGCAAAACGCTGTTCTATACTTCTATTCCGTGCTTCTGTTTGTCCATACTACTCTAGTGATGTACTTAGTGGAATAGTATCATGGTATTACAGGCTTTCAGAAGAGCTCCAGACCACGCGCTTAACTGAAGACTAGATTATTGCTGTTACCATTTGAAACAGCAATGGCCTGCCATATTCTTTTCTCTGGAATGCTCAACTTTAATATTTTTACTGCCATTGCTGTCTATTTTTCTCGAGGAAGTCAGTCTGTTATTTGGAGTTAGTAGTAAAGGGGATGTAGAGACAGTAAAAGGTATGCTCAAGTAATTGCTATCTATTTTAATCGAGGAAGTCAAGCTGGATGGTTGATTGCATAAGTTTTGCTGTAAGATATGAAATTTGCATATCTAGCATATAAAATATTGATTGCTCATAGGACCATATCCCAATTGGTCCCATTATTTTTAATTTTTCTGACATTCCATTTTAATCGATACAGAATCATCACAAAAAGTTCATCCATTTGAGGAGGAAATCACATCTTTGCTAAACAACCCCCCTGGTTTCCATAGCTTTATGCTGGGTGCCCAGTGCCCAGAAATGAGTACTACATATAATTGGGTTGATACAGAAGCTCAACTGGAGCTTTTGGCAAGATTATTAGGTGAGGAAAGAGCTTTTGCTGTTGATACAGAGCAACATAGCATTCGGTCTTTCCTTGGATATACTGCACTAATGCAGGTAATTACTGGTAGATGCACGTGCACCCTCAACATTCTATTCTTTACAAGTGTATATTTTTTAATATATAATATTATTCTGTTTTAGATCTCTACCCAGAATGATGACTATTTGATTGACACAATAGCATTGCATGATGTGATGGGCATTCTACGACCAGTCTTCGCCAATTCTTCTATTTGTAAGGTAACACATCTTTGTACCTGCTGCCAGTGCTCACTGGTAAGCCGTTTATTTTCACTTTTCAGTGGTGACTGCAAACTTTAAACTCATACAAGCAAAGATACTGCCACAAACTCTATCTACACCATTGAAATGTGGTTGAGTTACTTTTCAGATATGCATTAAAGATATAAGCTGTAGGACATACTGATGGCAGCAGATTATTATTTTCCCTTTACTGTGTTTATATGCCACTCAATTACTCAGCCTAGAATAAAATAAAAGCTGTAGGACATCCTAAATACCCACATTTCTCTTTTGCCTTATGCTGTAGATCTTCCATGGAGCTGACAATGATGTTCTTTGGCTTCAAAGGGATTTTCATATTTACGTTGTGAATATGTTTGATACTGCCAAGGTAAGTACCGGGATAATATATCCTTTTCACACATTTTATCTATTCTGCAAAGATTTCTGGTATGTAACACATTTAATATCATTTGCTTGCTAGACCTATTTGGTACAGCATGTTGTGTGGCATGCATTGCTTAAATTGACACCCCATTTTCACAAGGAACAATTCTGTGAAGGTAGTTTAGTTTTTTTTCTTTCATTTCTAACCTTTTGTAGATCACATCACATGTATGCATGTTGTAATTGCTCTACGAAATGAAAGGAATACGATTAACTGAAAACCAATATTATCTCTACAACTAAAAAGGGGGGAAAGGAATCGTCAACCCGGCGTCGCACGCCCGCGCTCGCTCGCATCAACCCGGCATCGCACGCCCGCGCTCGCTCGCATGTCCTTCCGGCGATTTCGCACGCTCGTATTCCCACGGTCTTCCCGACACTCCACCAATCACGCCGACGCCTTCCAACATGGCGCAACCTCCTCCCCCCTCAAATCGCCAGCCTTCCAGATCGCCTTCCAAATCGCCGCTCACTCCAATCACGCCCTCCTCGCCCCCACCGATGGTGACCTCGGCCCACCGCCTCCGCCCTTGGACTGTGGGCGCCCTCGGCCTCGACCCACCGCCGGCGCCTTGCCCTGCGCCGCTGCCGCCGCCGCCGGTACCCGGACCTCGCGGCCGGCGCCCTTCTCGCCCCGGGGCCGCCGAAGCCGTCGGGCCGACGCCTCCGCCGGCCGAAGCCCTCGGCCCGCCGCCTCCACCCTTGCCCTGTGGGCGCCCTCGGGCTGTCGTAAGCAATGACGTCGAAGGGGCGATGCCAATCTTGTCGGTGTTGCTGTAGCGGCGTGCTCCGTCGCGTCGTGGCCGTTTTGTAGCGACGAAAAGGAAGGTGCTCCATCTGTGGCAGGGACGAGCGATTGGCCAGGCTGGGCAGCAGGCGCACCTCCCTCGAGGAGTCCCTTCTCGGGACGAAGCCAGTTCGCTCGGGGCACCCCTCGGTTACGGAAACTTCCCGAGCGAACGAGGCACCCCTCGGTTACGGAAACTTCCGAGCGAACGAGGCACCCCTCGATTACGGAACTCTTCCGAGCACTCCTCGGGCACCCCTCGAGCACCCCTCGAGAGGCACTCCTCGAGAGGCACCCCTCGGGCACCCACTCGAGGCACCCCTCGGTTACGGAGATCTCCTGGGCGAACGAGGTGTACCTCGAAGCGCTGAGCACCCCTCGATTACAGAAGTCTCCCGAGCGAACGAGGCATGCCCCGAGTGCGAGACATCCCTCGAGCACCTACTCTCTGTACGACTCCAGGGGCATTTAATGTACACGAAGAACAAAAGGAAGGCCTATCAAAAAAAGAACAAAAGGAAGGGAGGAAAAGGAAGGTGCTCCATCTGTGGCAGGGACGAGCGATTGGTCGGGCTGGGCAGCAGGCGCACCTCCCTCGAGGAGTCCCTTCTCGGTACGAAGCCAGTCCGCTCGGGGCACCCCTTGGTTACGGAAACTTCCCGAGCGAACGAGGCACCCCTCGGTTACGGAACTCTTCCGAGCACTCCTCGGGCACCCCTCGAGCACCCACTCGAGGCACCCCTCGGTTACGGAGATCTCCCGGGCGAACGAGGTGTACCTGTGGGACAGAGTCCCCGGGTACTCCGCAAGGAAGGGCGAAGACCTAGTCCAACTAGGACTCTCCATGTAATCCTAGTAGTATTGCTACCTTGTAATCCTACTAGGACTCTTAAGATTGTAACCGACTAGGACTCTGCCTCCTGGACTATATAAAGAGAGGCAGAGCTCCCTAGATCGATAGACAGACGCACAGACACAGACATAGACAAGGGGTCATGGTATACAACCAGACACCCATAAGCGCAGGGCGCCATATATGATTCCTCCCAAACTGGATGTAGGGATGCTATTCAGCAGACCGAACCAGTATAAATCATTGTCTCTGCGTTTACCATTGAGTTCTGCATACGCCGATCCCCACCGAACAATCGTCCGGGTACCCCCGAGACGAGTTGCCGGTTAACAAACACCGACAGTTCACCCTGGGCAAAAATAACCGAGAACCGAGAACCGAACCGAAATAACCGGAACCGAAACCGAAATAACCGAAACCGAAAATTTCGGTTCCCTGTTCGGTTCTCATTTCTCAGGAACCGAATTTAATTAGGTTAATTCGGTTCCTTACCTCCGTTAACCGAAATAACCGAACAAAACCGAATTTCAGAAACAAGCCCAATAAACCTTATAACCTAGGCCTAATACCACCTTAACCCTAGATATAAAAGGTGGATAAAACCCCTCTTATACCCCTATCGGCCTCACTTTTTAAAATTTTGGTATTGTACTTTTTTTTAAAAAAAAATCTCGTATTTTTCTATTATTTTTTTACTATTTGGATAAATTTTCGGTTAGTTCGGTTTGGAACCGAAACCGAACCGAACTAACCGAAACCGATTTTGCTCGGTTCCAGAAATTGAGAAGAACCCGATCGGTTCCTATTTTTAGGGAACCGAATTTGTGTCAATAACCGAAGAACCGAACCGATCGGTTTCGGTTAACCGAACGCCCAGGCTGACCGACAGTACCTCGAAGCGCTGAGCACCCCTCGATTATGGAAGTCTCCCGAGCGAACGAGGCATGCCCCGAGTGCGAGACATCCCTCGAGCACCTACTCTCTATACGGCTCCAGGGCATAATGACACGGGAAGAACAAAAGTAACACGGAAAAGGAAAGGTGCTGCCATCTAT